>CM031614.1:53891919-53938347 GCA_018398815.1 Conus ventricosus
TTCCAGAGAAAGTTCAGCTTCCTGATTGTAGCACTTGTCTCATCAGTCCTCACCCGATCTGTAGTTTCATCTCTCTCGCAACTTGATGGTTTTTCCTGTTTCAAACATCGTCCTGATGTCCATGTGGCTACTTCGTTGTTGTCCTGGGTGTTAGAAGGGAGTCGGCCTTGCAGCTTCCTTTCGGTTTCACGCACTGCGTCATAAGTCTCCGGGATGGAGACCCTTCATTGCCCAGGTGAATGCTTTGGTTCATTGTCGTCAATGCTTCTGTAACTCGTCTTTTTTTACAGGTAGGGTTGTTTGCCCTACGCAAACACCCTTTATACCTCGGGGCGAGGGTGGTCCTGCCTTAGTCGCCTCTTACGACATGCATGCAGGGCAGTGGTCTATTCTATGCCCAACCCACAGGGCACACACACAGAGTACACCAATCATAAGTAAAAGAGAACCAACCTTTCACAACTTGTTTCATGTAGTTCAGGGGCAGCCACAGCAGGCTCCGTCTCCACGGCACTGACCTCTGACCTTGACTCTGGGTCAGGCTGAGAAGTGTGCATTCACTGTGACCTTGTGGAGTGTCTACCTCTGATGCTTCCTTCTCCACTGTTTTAGGCTGAAATGCACAGCAAAGATTGAACAAACCCATTTATTGACATAAACTGATAATGTTGTCATGGACTTTCTTCGCAATCCATGTTGAAGCAACTATATCCACAATTCCTAGTTCAGGTGTAATTTCATAAAAGAAATCAGAAAACAAGCAATAATGGAAAGAAGAAAAAAAAAACATTAAAAAAAGGAAAAGAAAAAAAAAGAGATCTGATTTGGATAAAATATTAAATAAACTGAACCAGTCGAGTCAGTCAAAGCTAAACAGAAACAAGTGGAGTAATCAATCCTTCAGTCTTACATCCTTTGACAAAGCCCAGCGCAGAAAAAATGGAATTAATAAAAGTGAAGAAGAAAAAGAGTTGGAAATGTACGTTGCGGCTGATTTTGTGATAACGCCCCTGGCACTTGTTCAAGTTTCCTTTGGAGCTAACTGGTTCTTTTGCTATCATTAATTTATCACATGCAGCTCCCCAGGGAGGTAGCAGTTGAACAGTCCCATCCTAAACTATTACTGTAACCCAATGTTGGACAAGCCTCAGCAATGAGGCAGAAATCTAAGGGGGACAAATCGCAAAATCAGACACTGAAAAGATGATGGTTGCTAAAGTCAGTTTTCACCATCATTCTGAAACGGTGTTTGTGTCTGTAAACATAAATTGAGGCCATTAAGAGAATAAAATATACTGGACTTCATTTATAATTTGTCATCATGACTGAAAAGTCGATATACTGTGTGTACTGAACGCAGTATCAGAACATGTTCCTAAACTGTAGTCTTGAAGTTGAAGTGACATATCAAAATTTCACAATTCTGACATCATATTGCTTAGAAAACAAAATTTCCATGGATGCATAAGAGTTTCAAATACCACCAAAAAACATCAGTTGTTATTCTGAGATTTTCTATGTTCTGCTTTAATAAGAACTGCAGCGAAAACATGCTATAGTTCCAAATCAATAACAGTATTTGAGACCTTTTGATCGCTAAAATTAGTAACAACAAAAATAGCGTTGCGATTGTACTAGCCTCAACCACTGTAGTTTTAATTAGAATTTGCTGCCTGAATTGGAGAACTTGAGTTTTAAAAAAAATTTATTTAAAAAAGAAAAAAAAAGTAATAGAAACACTTCATGTTTCTGTGATAGCTGAATTCAAGTTTGAAGCTGTTATCTTTGTGTATATTTTCACCATATGTATGTGAAAATATTTTTCTGGCTCTGCACTCACACAACTGACTTTACCTGAAAAACATACCATATTATTGTTCATGAAATTGGTACTACAACTAGACTGGCAATATAAGACCCATCAATTTTACAGTACCTATCAATTTGATAGCAAGTGGTCAGGTTCAGCATCTAAAATGAACTGATGGGTATTGAGTTATAGTAGTTATATAGGTAGCTATTGGTAGGAAAATATGTGAAAATTTCAGTCACACAATTATTACAGTTTCAATTTTTTTTTAATTTAAAAAGCACAACAGGTAAAAATCATTCCATATTTATTGAAAAAGTAATGGAGTGCATGCTTTAGATCTAAATGGTTTGGTATGTGAGCAAATAAATTGCATGTCTAATAGTAATACTTATATTGTTATAACTATATTTATTATATGCAGGTGTTAAAAGGCATGAAATGTTGCAGGCATGAATTGCAAAAATGCACAACGACCCTTGAACTTGATCATTGCCTCATCTACTGTGATGTTCTGACCAGGCAGAAACTGCATAGCAAAACATTGTTGACAGGCACCACAACACAGAACAACACTGTTCTTATTGTACTCACCATATGGTTCCATCGTTATTGAATTATATAATCCAAATCACTTTGACTTGTAATGTTCTTGCTCTTTTCCACTTTTCGAACACAAAGAGCAATGACACATTTTTGTTCTTTTGTTCTGCACTTTTCTCACTTGCGCAAACTTTTAGTACTTTTGTATGTAGCACTTCTATTCACTTCGTCGACCCAAACAGTCTGTACGGAACAGTAATGATATTCACTTGTCAATCCAAAAACATCTGTACGGAACAGTAATGATATTCACTTTGTCAATCCAAAAACAGTCTGTACGGAACAGTAATGATATTCACTTTGTGAGTTTGTCAATCCAAAAACAGTCTGTACGGAACAGTAATGATATCACTTGTCAATCCAAAAACAGTCTGTACGGAACAGTAATAAATATTCACTTTGTCAATCCAAACACAGTCGTTACGGAACAGTAATGATATTCACTTTGTCAATCCAAAAAACAGTCTGTACGAAACAGTAGCGACAAAGTCTATCCTTAGTGGAGTCCAGTATCAGGTACTGCATGAATGAGTGTGTGGAACCTACTCATGCTGGTGAAAAGAATAAAAGCACCACGATCCTCGCACAGTGCCACCTTACAGATCACACACTCATGTATTGACTGGATGGGAAATTTCCTGCTGGGGTTTTCTTCCTTCTTTTTTGCACAAGACACAGTCCTTCTTGCCTGGCAGACTGGATTTTGAAGGAGTGTGCTTGTGCTTGTCAGGTGCATTATGAACAATGGGACGGCCTATCCATTTTCGACCCTTGAAACCACTGACCATGCCCATGACAATCTCAGTTTTTGAAAATCCACATCTTTTTCAGTGGGGCATCTGCAGAGTTTTCTGTAGATGACAAAAGCATGTCCAGGCAAAGAAGAAGACATGTATATTTCCACCACTGTGTGAATTTTTGCTTGGAGCCATAATATGACCGCAACTGATCATGCTTGTCAACACCATTGTAATTCTTGATGTAATCAGCCACAGCCAGGGGGCCCGGATACCTGGCTTTTTCAACACCCCCTCGACCTCTTCTGACAACCTCTCCATCAGTTCCATCATGGGCAGAAGTCCCGGAGGGTGACCTTACGACAGTCAAACCATGCAACAGTCTGAAACTTGCCCTTCTCATCACCGTCACCAATCTGACGAAACCACGCTTCGTGTCCCCAGACTGTTTGACACATTTGTTTGCTGCTTCATATCCTGTGGCAGACCCTTTTGTTGTCACGTACAGTCCAACATGCCAAGGGTTTTTTTCTGAAACAGATGCTGAAAAGAGGGGACTGACATAAAGTATTATCAAAATAGATGGTGTGCCACTTGAAATTAATGGGGTTCTGTCAAGTATTTGACAACACGATCCCCCAGGGCTTCACCCATCCCCGCAGGCAAATCACTGGTCTTCCCAGTATATACTGAATAGTTCAGCATATAAAAAGAATCGACATCCCACAAAGCCAAAACTTTAAGGCCCCACTTCGTTGGTTTTGCAGGAATGAATTGCAAAAATGCACAACAACCCTTGAACTTGATCATTGCCTCATCTACTGTGATGTTCTGACCAGGCAGAAACTGCATAGCAAAACATTGTTGAGTCATAGAAATGAGAGGTCTGACTTTGTGCAAGAGTTCATACCCAGCCTGACCCCTGGGAACAGCCTGAGTGGAATCAGAGAGATGAAAATACTGGTTCAGCTGTTCAAACCTGTTCTTCGACATGACACTTGACACCCAAGGATTGAAGAAAGGAGAAGAGTCTTTCAGTCAAAAGCACGATGAGGAACAGGGGCCATGTTCATGACAAGACCAACAAAAGCTCCGATTTCATATCCACAGTGGTTGGCTCAAACTCATCTTCAGGAAGTCCAGCAGCCATGAGCCTTTGTCTTGCATACAGGTTCGTTTCCCTGGCCATGAGATGGAATGCGTCCAAAAGGAAGAACAAGTGAAAAATAATCAAAAGGTGTTTGAAGTCTCACTTGTGGACGTGGGGGGCCCCTGTATGCATCAAACACACGAACTTCAGTCCGAAAGTTGTCGTTTGACCACTGCGATAAACTGTTCACATCCACCAATATCAGTAACACCTGCGTCACCTGGGTTGCCTATGTCAGGGTCGCTGTCACTACTCGTATTCACTCCTTCTTCAACTTCAAAGTCACTGTCACTGTTTTTTTGTTTTTTTTTGTTGTTGTTTTTTGCTGTCCCAACCTCTGCCCACCTCAGAGGCAGTGTACCCACGCCGCTCATTCCGACACCCCGTCCATAGCCACAGCCTGGTCGGCCCCGCCGCAGCCCGGCACCAGCAATCCACAGGGAGCAGTCAATGTCAAGTCGTTAAGAGGCAACCCACGGAGGAGACACTGCACTGCTGCCGAGTCACTTCGGTGGTGTTCAGTGGCGCCTGTTCTGATCTAACATACGCAGGACACCACCTACTAAGCCCCTACTGACGACAATAATTGCTTAGTCGCGGAGCTGGCGTGAGTGAGCTCTCCCTCCGGAGGGCGCCACCACGTCCGTCCACGACAGACCCCATGGACTCGCCGATACCGGTGACCCCGACGGAACCAAACCAAAGCCACAGACGTGAGAGGACATAGAAATTGAGGTCACCATGAGAGCAGGGCATGAAGGGCCACAGAATTGAGACATTTTTTTTAATGCTGATCAATGAGAATGAGGATGATAAGATGATGCTACGGATTTCCATTTCGGTCTGAGACTACATGACAGGGCTGTACTCTACGCTTCCTTTCATAATATATCCCGCGTCAACCAGGCCCGAGAGATACAGGCACCTGCAGTGCTGGTCAGGAAATTTGAGCAACACTCTCAGAAACGCATCCATTAAGTGGATGAAACTCGACTGTGTGGTCCCAGTCTTCCCAACTGAGTCCGCAGCAAACTCAACTCTGGGTAGGAGCCGGTCGGGGCAGAAAAACCCCCCATGACTTCTGATGGGATTCGAACCCACGACCTCCCAGCCGGGAGTCCGCAACGCTAACCACTTCACCACGGCGGCTGGTCACTGTCACTGTTGTCTGCAGAGTTGAGATCAATGTCCGAATCATTTCCCTTTGTCAGTTTGGTTGGAAACACATTCATATTGAACATCTGGTCCACAGTCAAGCTCAATCACTGTCACTGTCGGAGTTTTGACATTGCGATTGTAGTCAGAAGTCGATGGGATGACAGAAAAAAATGATAAAAAAAAATCAGAAAAGCTACAAACCGCTCTCCGAAATTGGCGCCTGAGCAAGGCAAGAAAGACCAGATTATGACCGGTTTGTCTTATTACTGTTGTCAACCCAAATAAGGGAGGCACACCAAGACATTTAGCCTACTATTTACTTAAAACAGGCGGCACAGGGTGGATCAGTAGCCTGATGGGTCGGGCAGAAGAGGGCGGCAGAGGAGTCCAAAAGGTATTAAAAACACATTTTGATGAAACATTTCATCCACTGTCAAGCTCATTTTACTCTTGCTGTCAGAGTCTGACATTGTAAGTTGTATTAGAAGTCGATGGGATGGACCCCCCCAAAAAAAAAATGATAACAAATCAATAAGACCGCAAACTGCGTTTCAAAATGGCGCAGAGAAGGCGAGAAAGACCCGATTACGACCGGTCTTATTACTGTGTCTACCCAAGTGTGGTTGGCACACCAAGACTAAAGAGGCTACTACTAGTAACGAACAAGCAGCATACCTATTGCGGGTCAATGGTTTGAGGGGACAGGGCAGTAGGGTGGGAGATAATGGTGCAGTGGTACAAAAAATTTATACTTACAGTGGCAGAACCATAGATATTCTGATGGTTCGGATTATAAGCAAACTTTAACAACTGTTTAAAAAAAAAAAATTTTAAGTCCCATATAGATAAAACAGACATAAAAATACTTGTAAAACATTGCTTTGAAAGCACACCTACACATACACATTAAAACAGAATCATTTGATTTACACTAGGAAAAAAAGAGAAAAAGACTGCCATGAACACAAAGCTTAAGCTTAATAATAATAAAACGGGACCCTCAAATTCTGTTCAATAATTTAGACCAGAGTTATCTGAAGTGCTTGATTCAAATATAACACTCACGGTTCTTTTCTCCTTTTGGAATCGACCAGATTCGGCTTGAACCTGGCACGTGCACTGCGCACTACTGTCGACTTGGCTGCCGGCTTGGCTGCTGGTTTCTTCACCAGATTTCCCCCCTGAACATCAGGTGAGGTGTTCTTCACTGCCGCCTGGTCTTCCCCGCCACTCTTCCCTGCAGCCTGGTCACCTCCTCTTGCAGGAGGTCCAGATGCTGGTGCGCTGCTTTCTGGCTTTGCCAGCCGGGAGCAGGATGTCTGGAGGCGAGGGACTTGTTTGGGGAGGTGACCTTAGGAAGTTCCAAGGATGACACTGACAGAGAAACAGGGGCATCAGGATGATCCTCAGAAGGCACAGTGGGTAACTTGCCCCTCAGGGCAGCTGACTTGGGTTTCACTACAGGTGACCTACTTCCTTCAGATGTTTTGGACTGTGCAGCAGGTGATTTAGAGCGTGCAGGGGACTTGGGTCGCACTGGTGATTTAGGCAGCACAGTCGGTGATTTGGGCAGCATAGGTGGTGACTTGGGCAGCATGGTCGGTGACTTGGGTGATGCTGCAGGTGACTTGGGTCGAGCTGGCGACTTTGGCTGCGATGGCGACTTGGGCAGCCTAACCGGGGACCTGGGCAGCACCCTGGGGATTTAGGCAGGGCAGGTGGTGACTTGAGCCCATCATGCACAGCCTTCCTGGGAGATCTGGAGCCTGGTGGAGGCCTGTCAGACACGGAGTCAGCTGGTCCATCAGGAACTGACACCTCAGCAACAGACACACTCAGCGCTGGCAGGGTGTCCCTGAGGATGAAGCCTCAGAGGACTTCCCATCTCCAGTTCTCAGCGGCGTGTGGATCTCCGGTTTCTCAGAGTTGGACCAGATGCTGTGACCTGCTGAGGTCTTTGAGCAGCAGCTGGTTTGGATTTGGCAGCAGTGTCACCTGGTCGTGCCGCGGTACGAGGACCCAGATTCGGCTTAAACTGAGGTCGGATTCTCCTCATCCTGAGTATGTTTATTGTTAATGCACAATATTTCACAAGACTAGACGATGAACTGGTGAGACTAGATGATCAGCAGAGTATGTCAACCAGACCTGCACACAGAACAAATGGCCACAATGTTTGAATCAGTTAATGACCACTCCAGAAGAGGTTAACATAAGGTAGTTGGACAACTGATTAGCAGATTACTCAGTGATTAATGGGCAATCACAGAAGCTACATCTGCCTAAAAGGAAAGGAAAACAAATAAGATTCTTGGAAAGTTTAGGAATAAAGAGGAGGCACAGTGAATATCAGAAATGGATAAGCCTGATCCTCAAGTTGACAAGTACAGGTCTGCCTTATATTTTCATGTCCTAAATCCCAGGATTCGTAAGACACTAGCACACAACAATGAAAACAAAACAAGAACAAACCTGTAACAAGTAATGCCCATTATGTCTCCTGCTGTTGTAGAATATTTGAGGAGCAAAACTAAATACCTTTTCCCCATTATCTTTCCCACCATGGTGCAATTGCACCTGTAGTCAAATCTGGCTATCTTAACCTATGTACAATAAAAGTATTATTAGTTATAAATTCTTTTTCTAACATCATTGAGTGTTAGGCGGAACCTTTCTGACCTTGTGTATCGAATGTCATGAGCTCCAAATTTCTCTCGCACAACACAATTCAAAATGAGCATGTGGTGTTTGGTGTAGTGGTTCTATCCTGGTTGGGCTCAGCATCCTTTGCATTTAGGTAATGCTTTTAGTTTAATGGCAATGGTCAGGTATAGACCAAAGGCTCCTCATTAGTTTACTTTTTCAGGTTGCTCAACAGCACCCATTTCTGTAACTTAAGCTATTTTGTAAGACCCGCTGTGATTGATTATGCAAAAGGCACTAACTTGTTGAGTGCATTTTGTTTCGTTAGTCTTGACATACATGTATTAACTGTTAATGATTGAACAAACTGTGCAATTCAATATTTTTATGGGAACAGGAAACACAACACTCATCCTGAATTTATTGAACTTTCATGTTCAGTCAGAAAAGAATTAGATGGAATAGAAATGGAAGGCCCTGAAAGACTGTAACCAGAGCTTGAAAAATATGTGTAGACTGATGCACTGACATTCAAAGGTCTGACACTGGACTCAAAGAGCTGATCTCTAATTATGGAGATGGAATGTCAAAGTGACCTACAGATCAACAGGAGTTAAGACACAAAGAACAAAAATAGCAACTATGGTAACTCTTGCTCCCATAATGAAATAAATACACACCCTTAACTCCAAAGGAATGCTGCTTACAACACCAAATCGCCTAGCAGATATATGACAGCACAGAGCACACAGAACAAAACAAGGAAACACCCCTATAAAAGGATGTTCCAAGCCTGCATATATATATACCCCGCGCTGGCAAATCTACACAGCAACAACAACTGGAGAAATAAACAAATACAAATCAACATTTATTCAAGACTGGTGCAGCCTTTTCGACAAAGAAAGTAAGTTCAAGAAATCTGGGAAGAAAAAACTGTCACCATTGTCAGAGGCATGACTAAAAAAGCACACAAAAGAGCAACTTTGGGATTAAAAACAGAAGAAAACCAACAACCAAAAAAGGAAGGGGGGGGGGCAGGCACAAATATTGAACAATGGACTTTGTTACAGGACAGAGACCACGGAAAAGAAAGTTTTATAGCAAATTCACTGCCCAAGGAAACAATGTTTAGGGTGAACAGAGAATGGCTGACAGAAAATAACAAAAGC
This sequence comes from Conus ventricosus, assembly GCA_018398815.1. Lineage (NCBI taxonomy): Eukaryota > Metazoa > Mollusca > Gastropoda > Neogastropoda > Conidae > Conus > Conus ventricosus. The sequence goes on from CM031614.1 coordinate 53,901,193, forward strand.
AAAGCGCAACCTTCTTCTGCAGAGAAGTCACGATCATCAAGTTGATTGTTTCGCTGCTATACTGAAGAGGATCACACATGAAGCAATCGAAAGGTTCTGTTTCGACAGTATCTGCCTAAAGTGTATCTTTCAGCAATAACCCCCCTTTCCCCTCAGTGGCATACCTCTCATTCAGTGGTAACCTCAAACACAGCCACGCTCTGGATCATTTCAATGCAGCTCCAGCAACAGTAACAATTCACTGGGAGCATTAGAGATCATTATGAGCACTTACCCACCAGAAGAGACACTGCACTGCGGCTAAGTCCATTGGTGGTGAACTCACCAGAGGGATACTGCCCAGTACCTTTGATGGTGTACTGCGGAGCCTTAATGAAATTATTCTGGTAATACATGACCACCAAGCTCTTTGCGGTGCTCACTCACAGAGCCTGTAGGAATAGTGTCCCATGTCAGTGGGTTACCATAAAACCCATCCTATGAGATGCCACTGGAGATGACATAATAATGCTGTATTCTAGATCCAGATGCTTTCTTTCATGGTATCAGCTAGCCCTAGAGATAAAACTCCTATTGTACTGGTCAGAAAACCTTAGCAACATTCAGAGATTACCAACTTACCCCTACTTCGTGAATAAAGCATGAAATTTGTCAGTGTGGTTCAGATATTTTCATTCTGCTCACAGCACATGGGGAAGTCAAAGAGCCAGTTAGGGCCAAAAAATACACAAACAGATTTAGGTTTATGTCTCTGAATGCATCTTGAACTCATGACCCTCTCAGACACTAACGTTAACCTCTACACAAAAGCAGCTGCTTAACTTAAGACATGAATCTCTACTTCAATGCATCCACAGCTGAGTTTCATATAGGCAAGAACTTGCAAGATAGCCAGCCTATCCTTGCAGCGAGGATTGAAAGCAAAGGTAGCAAGGAAACAGGCATAAGTAAACTTTCTGATCTTATTTTATGTGACTGCTACTTCAGCTTTCTTGCTGTCCAAGCCAGTTCAGTATTTTGATCAACTAAAACCAAACAGAACATGCTACTACCTTTTGTGCCCCAGTCATATGACATTAGAACTGTCAGCCATCTTCACTCGCATGCTAGAGAACCCCAAGACAAGCGAACCTCACATTGTTAGCCTTGCTCGCCATTAGGTATGCTATGAAACATTTCAATATAACTCATCAACTGAGCAAGAATCCTCATCGCCTCACTTGAACTCTGAAACACTTCTCAGCTCTGGCCAATCTTTTTTTTTTTTTTTTTTTTTTTTTGCTGAGCCTGTCCCAACCTCTGCGCCACCTCAGGCAGTGCACCCACACCGCTCATTTCCGACACCCTGTCCACAGCCGCAGACCCGGTCGGCCCCGCCGCAGCCCCGGCACAGGCAATCCACAGGGAGCAGTCAATGTCAAGTCGTCAAGAGGCAACCCACCGAAGGAGCCACTGCACTGCTGCCGAGTCACTTCGGTGGTGTTTCAGTGGCGCCTGTTCTGATCTAACATACGCAGGACACCACATACTGAGCCCCCTACTGACGGCACTAATTGCTTAGTCGCGGAGCCGGCGTGAGTGAGCTCTCCCTCCGGAGGGCGCCACCGCGTCCGTCCAACGACAGCCCCCATGGACTCGCCGATACGGTGATCCCGACGGAACCAAACCAAGACCACAGACGTGGAGAGGACATCGAAACTGAGGTCACCATGACAGCAGGGCACGAAGGGCCACAGAACTTGAGACATTTTCTTTTTATGCTGATCGATGGAATGAGGATGATTAAGATGATGCTGCGGATTTCCATTTCGGTCTGAGACTACATGACAGGGCTGTACTCTACGCTTCCTTTCATAATATATCCCGGCGTCAACCAGGCCCGAGAGATACAGGCACCTGCAGTGTTGGTCAGGGAAATTTGAGCAACACTCTCAGAAACGCATCATTAAGCGGATGAAACTCGACTGTGTGTTCCAGTCTTCCCAATAAGTCCGCAGCAAACTCAACTCTGGGTAGAGCCGGTCGGGGCAGAAAAAACCCACATGACTCTGATGGGATTCGAACCCACGACCTCCCAGCCGGGAGTCCGCGATGCTAACACTTCGCCACGGCGGCTGGTAGTCTGGCCAATCTAGCATTGCATTAAGTTGCAAACAGCAACCCAAGACTGAACCCTGACTTGCCAATGCCATGAAAGTTTTCAGTAATTTCACATTCAGCTTTCCCCCGCAACTTAGAACTCCCTTTCAGTTTATGGTGCTGAGGCCTCTGCTTGGTACTCATCTTCAAGAGGAAACGTCCTCTTCTTTCCCTTGATACACTTGCTCAAGTGAACTGATGGTCTACTCTAAGCTGCGCCGTTCTCGGGTGGGGTGGGTTCTTCTGGGACTGCTGTGGTAAATCAGATAAGTCTACTTGGAGATCTAAAGACTATCAGTTCCTTATCAGCTTATCTGTGATTTCACTTTGTTTTTGTGTTATTGCTATTTTTCTCTTTTTTCATCTATTTTTTCTTTGTTGTCTATGTTTAATGTTTTACAACATTTATCAGTTTTCATTTCTCCTTTCAGTTTTTGTTTTTCTCCACACCTTGGTTGCAAGCTACCAAATGTCATCACCAACTGAAGGTTAAAGAAAATTAGCAAAACTCAAAATAGTGATTGGATCACTGGACAGTAAACTGAATTATAGAATAACAAAAAACTGTGACATCCTGAAGAGAAGATGGTCTGTTCCGCTGCAACAAAATCTAGACGAAACAAATTACAAGGCAAAATTTGAGACGTTTTGACCTGTTTGGTCTTCTTCAGGCAAAACAAACAACATTCAAGACAATGATAACTTTCAGCAAGCAATCATGAAATTTATAAATCTCTTAAAAATGGGCGCAAAACGGATGCAGCATTCTACATAAGGAAGAAAAAAACTAAATTTTATTTGTCTACTTTCACACTAATTTGAAATAGACCCCTCCTCTCTCTTCTCTTCTTCCTTTGTACGACCAACATCATTTTTGCTGATGGTTTTGTCGTATTTGGGGAGATTGCCGAAGACTATGCTCTCCCTAAACTTTTAACATCGACTATAGTCACTCTCATTCATTTAAATATGATTGACTTAACTCCTTATACATGACTTGAAAGAATATTGACTTGACTCCTCATACATGATTTAAAAGAATATGTTGACTCCTCATACATGAAGAATATGTTCATCCGGGAAATAGTAAACAACTTTCTAACTGAAGAGCAAAGATGTTCTCGCTGTTTTTACTTACCAGTATTCAGCAACTGAACTTGGTGACCGAACAACGTACTGACACTAGTCGTTAGGACCTAAGGACAGACGATGTGTGTAGGCCTACATGATTGTGAACCTTGTACACACGAGCGTAGTTGTACCGTTCTTGGGTTTGTCGATGATGTCACTTTTACTCACCGTTTACCGGTGCTAAACAGAGATTGCTGTGGTCTGTGTGGCTTCTTTCGTTGTACTGAAAAGGTAGGCTTATAGTATTTCATCCACTCAGCTAAGTCTTACTTTCGTTTGCAACCAATTTCATCACATGATGATGAAGATTCGGACGTAGGCTAAGCAGAAAAATGCCACATCGACATTTCGTACATGTATTTTTCGAACATGCAGAAAACCCTATGAAAATAAACAGTGCTTTGTTTCTTAAATAAAACGTCTTAAGAATGTAAAAAGCTACCACAAGTGGTGATATCGCATTAAAAGTAAAATAGGCTGATTCTCGTGAAACATGCCACTCTAGACAACACACCATGCCAGTTCGCCGCCATCTTGAAGAGAGCAGTGTAAAAGAAAGCAGTGAAAAATCACCCAATAACATCGTTCACAGGACATTCTAGTCAACAAAGTGGTACTTACGCGTTTCTGCTGTTCAGAATTGTTGGTTCTTTATACCCTTTGACCAAGTGACGGTAAATTAATGGTGTCAAATGAAAAGTACACGGCGAAAACTCAAAGCGTGCTCCACCAAACTTACGTTTGATATCTAATGCTTACAGGTCGGAATTGTAAGGGCCTGTGGCGCAATGGATAACGCGTCTGACTACGGATCAGAAGATTCCAGGTTCGAATCCTGGCAGGCTCGTAATGTTTTGGGTTTTTTTTTCCTGCACTTCCCATGTATTCTTCTACTGCTATATCCTCCATCCTTCTCCCATACAAAAATGAATTATATTTTTATTAATTTTATATACACTCTACATCCGGGCAGTGGGCGGAGGCCGGGCGTCGCTGCGGTTGGCTAGCTCACTGGCTTCCTGTCGTTGATAAATGAGAGGCTTGGTTTTCTCGTTGGGAGAGAGAGCGAAAGAAGAACAAAAATTAATTCATAGGACAGTAGATATATGACATGCACATTAGATAGGTTTAAGTCCCCAAAGAAAGCCCCCTTGAAAATGTAGTAGGTCCTCCTAAAACGTCGAATATTAGGAATATCTTCTTCCGTATAAAGTGTCCTCAATCAACAGGCTGATTATTCTGACACTTGTAACGGAGGGGGTAAGCGCCGAGAAAAAAAATCTGATGAGTCTGTCGTTTTTCTCTGTTTTATGTGCCCCCCCCCCCCCCCCCCCCCCCCGCACCTATCATACTGTGGAATGTTTTGATGGTTGTTATGTGAACCTGTTAAAATAAATCCATGCTATCTGTGTGTGAACATGAATAATTCAAACAAACAACAACAAAAAAGAAAGAAAAGAAAAGGAAAGGAAAAAAGAAAGAAGAGAAAGAAGAAAATTAAACTGGGCAATGTGCTTTGGTGTGTGTGTGTGTGTGTGTATGTGCGCGCGCGCGCGCGCGTGTGTGGGTGTGGGGGGGTGAAGGGGGGGGGAGAAGAGGAAAGAGGAGGGTGAAGGAAGGAGGTTAAGATGAATCTTATACATGTTTCAAATGAGACTTAAAGTACGTGTATATCAGTGGTGATGACCTGTTCCGTGAATGTCGGTATTCGACTGGCTTACATAACGAGAACCGATAGGGTACCGATTATCGGCACACCGAGTTCTTCTTCTTCCAGATGGGGATGTTTATGTTTAACCTGCCCCGTGCCCACAGTCTTCACGTAGACTATTCTGGGACACAGGTTGAATGCATTGTGTATTTTCATGTAGCCGGTACTCACCCATCTTAGGACATGAGCATCGGGATCTTTAGAGTCCCTGTATGATCTTGTGCATGTGACACAGACTAGACCTCGGTTTATAGTCCCATCCGAAAAGACTAACGAGTTCTCCTCTCAATCACACACGCACAGACTCGACCCAAAAGAACTGATTTTTTTCAACCCCACAACTGAGTTGTGTAGTCGGGGGCGCTTCAAGATTGCACGTGTTACGTTATTAATTGTTTACAATTGCTCTGCGAGTATGATCAAAATGGTATATGAATCAGTGACAGTGCAAAGAATCGCCATTTTGGAGGGGAGTTGAGCATATGGCTATGGGGTATTCCCTGTTATCCATGTTATCCACTCAGGTCTTCCAAAACGTTTCCGTGTAATGCAGGCCACACACCACAATTAAGATTATCCATTAAATCACTAAATTATCCATGTAAACGTTTTGAGGCGTAGCATAACTTTGAGCCGCAAACGATATTAAACTAATAAAAAAATAAACAAACAATTTCTTTACCAACCACTTCACGTGTTTTTTTTTTTTTTTTTCTTTTTTTTTTTTTTTTTTTTTTTAACCGATGAATCGTTCAGAGTCTAGAAATAAAATAAGCTACCCCTTACCTGACGTCACATTTCAAACCTTGGGTTTACACGTGCCCCATCTTTGCCGAAATTAATTTTTGGTGAGTAATCGGTAATTTGAGAAAGACAATCCGATAGGTCATAGTTTCAATATGACGACAGCAGGCTTGATTTAATTCTTAAGCCAGTGTGGCTCAAGCTGTAAAGCCCCGAAATCTGCTGTATCTACGAGCACAGAAGGTGCGTGCCCCAGATCTCCACAACCTTCTTTCAATGATCAGTCGTGTACACCATTATTGAATTAGCACTACAAGTGTTGTTCTGTGTGTTTTTTTTATGTCATTCTCAGTTGATGACAGTAACAGCTCATAGTAGTGCCTTCGGTTGTCTCAGAGAGATTCGAGAAAGCTTTTTGTGGTACTATACGCCTTGATCTCTATGACGGATAGCATAACTTAACTTAAAAAATGAAATTAGTTATAACAATAAAAAAAAAATCGTCTAAAGCAGGCCAGCAACATTTAGTCGAAAACTCAGTATACTCAGAATTTAGCAACAACTTTAAGTTTCAACGCTTTGTTTAAAGCAAAGAGAAATCGTTTAAAACAACTGCAGTCGAGTTCAATGACATTACAGGCTCAGTTGATTGGATAAAGCTGTCCATGATATTCAGAACAATAAGGTTTTCACGCACGCTGCTGATGAGGAAAAACAACAAAGGATGAATGCTTTTATTTTCTTGCTATAATAAAAAATAATAATGTATAGATTTTTATATAGCGCAATTCTTGGGATCACTCATTGCCCTCAACACACACTCAAACACTTGCCTAACATGTGTTCACACACACACACACACACACACACACACACACACACACACACACACCTACCGACACAGGCGCACTATCAAGTTCATCGGTTCAAGCGTAAACAATACAGTTTTGCATGCAGTACATAAAACGTCAGGTCAGAATAATGACACAGCATTAATGGTTGAAGAAGGTTTTTCCTAAAGAAGTAGTTTTTAACTCTGACTTGAATTTAGATAATGTAGGCAGGTCACGTAAGCTGTCAGGAAGAGAATTCCAAAGAGGGGGCGCACTAAAGCTAAATGCTCTCTCACCGACTGTCTTCAACGAGCGCCTGGGAATTTTCAGAAGTTTTTGAGAAGTGGCGAATGAGACCCAGAAGTTTGATAGGTGGACAGAGAAGCAGAAAGATACTGTGGGGGTGTCCCATCAAAGTAACGATAGGCAAAGACTGCAATTTTGAACTGCCATCGATATTTGATGGGAAGCCAGTGGAGTTCACGCAACAAAAGGTGTAATATGCTCGTTTTTGCGCTTTTTGAGCACAAGCCGAGCTGCACAGGGTTTTGCACCCCTTTTTAAACGTGCAAGCTGTTCTGAAGGAAGTCCTGCTAAAAACAGAGTTACAGTAGTCTACTCGGGACTTACCCAAAGGCGGTGATGAGTCTGATTTTTGCCTGGGGTGGAGAGGTAAGACCGGATAGAAGCAATTCGTCGCAGTTCCAAGAGCATGCCCCGACAAACATTCGATTATTTGGTTCTGCATAGGAGCGTTTGATCAATGCTGACACCTAAAAATTTCACTGACCCCTTGAATGGTTAAAACAAAACCATCAATTTCTGCCGACTTCGCTTTAACCATCTTGACACGAGAGGAGGTACCAACAGCCATGATCTCGGTTTGGGCACTATTCGCTTGAGTTTGTTGCTAGTCATCCAGACTTTTACGTTCCCTAAAACATGCGGTAATATCTGATTGAGCACCTTGAAAATCGCTGGTGGTTGCGCTCTTAGAGAGTTCAGTGTCATCTGCGAATTTGTGGAAGTCACAGCCATGGGGAGAAATAACGTCAGATAAGGCTGAGAATAAAGGGTGAAAAAGAACTGGTCCAAGGACAGAGCCCTGGGGAACACCATACAGAAGAGGAGAAGGGGATGATTCAGCACCATTAACGATTACCGTCTGTGTCCTGTCAGTAAAGGTATGATGTGAACCATTTGAGAACCATATAGTCAAATCCAAAAGTAACCTTGAGTCTCTTGAGTAGGATAGAGTGGTCAAGAGTATCAAAAGCAGCACTGAGGTCAAGCAATGCTAGAAGGGAGACCAGTTTATCGTCTGATTTACAAAGCAGGCAGTCTAAGACACTCAGAACATGCAGTCTCTGTGCTGTGGTTTTTCCTATAAGCGGACGGACACACTTCCAGGAGACCATTATCTGACAAATGGATTGGAGCTGCTTCAAGGATTTTAGAAAGAAATGGAAGATTCGATACTGGTCTAAAATTCTTCATATCATTTGCGTCAAGACCATTTTTCTTCAACAAAGGTGTGACAACAGCATGTTTGAACTGTGGAGGGACACAACCAGATGCGAGAGATTTATTCACAATGGACATAATCAATGGCACCAGATGTGAGGCACACTGTTTCATGAGGGGAGTGGGGATAGAGGACAAGGATACAACTTTTACCAGGAGAATGAGCAATCAAATCAAAAATCTGCTTTTCACTAACAGGTTCAAAACAGGAAAATAAAGGTCCATCATACAAATCAAAAAGAGCAGACCGGCATGAATCTGAGTCACTGTTTCATGAGGGGAGTGGGGATAGAGTCAAGGATACAACTTTTACCAGGAGAATGAGCAATCAAATAAAAAATCTGCTTTTCACTAACAGGTTCAAAACAGGAAAATAAAGGTCCATCATACAAATCAAAAAGAGCAGACCGGCATGAATCAGTCAAGATTGTCTCTAATTTCGCTTTAACTCTCGGAAAGAAATCACTGAATTGCTGTGGGAGATCTGAAGCCGGATATTGCAAAGAAATGAAAATTTGTTTTTTGTTTTGCCAAGTAGAGTATTTACAGTGAAAACAGTTGTTTTGACGAAGTACATGAATTAATTTGTCACCATAATAAGATTGCTTGGCATCTTCAAGACATGTCCTGCTTTGCATCTGTCACGGCAAATTACTGCTGGTGACCACAAGGCGAGTCTTTCTCCACCGTCCTCAGCCGACGGCGTTGACTGCGTGCTGCCCTCACACCCCTGACAACCAGGGGGCAGAGGGGCGATCCTTGACGTAAGAAATTACTGTCAGTAAAGATTTTTGTAAACGGTAAGTTTTGATGTAGGCCCCCCTTAAAGAGAGAGAGAGAGAGGGGAGAGAGAGAGGGGAAAGAGAGGAGAGAGAGAGAGAGAGAAGCATGTATAAGTGCACACACACACACACACACTTTTGGAAACGACCCTCCTCTCATATAACAATGATTCTACGAACTGTGGAGAGCAGGTGTCTTTGAGGCTTCAGAATAACAACGTGCTACCCTTTAACGATTGGCGTATTTTTTACACATGTTTGGCAAAAATACGACATATACCGCGAATTAAAAAACAAAGCGAAACAAAACAAACAAACAAACAAAAAACAAACAAACAAACAACAAACAAACAAACAAACAATCCAAACAAAAATTCTGGAAACGACATGCTTGAGCGATAATAGCACTTTCGGACTAAAGCCACGGTGGGGGACTGTGGAGGGATGTTGACCGAAGAGCGACAACTCTCCGTGACTTCCGTGTGCGAAATTGCCCTGTAAAAATAAACAAAAAACGACAAGGGACCATGTGTCAGGCCTAAAAGTACCAGTGTTAGAATTTATTTTGAACTGTAGTACGGCAAGTGAAAGTGGGTTTTTACTTGGAAGAAGCAACTGCAGTGTGAGGGCAGGTGTAACGAAAGAATGCTCCCCACCTCCACCCCCGGTCTTTTATCGAAATTTGGAATTCTGTACACTCATCGTAGAAGACAGCCACACCCCCCCCCCCCCCCCCCCCCCCTTTTGTGTGCGTGTGTGTGTGTGTGTGTGTGTGTGGTGTTTTTGTGTGTGGTGTGGTGTGTTTTGTGTAATTATTATTATTGTTAAAGAATAAACGTACACCAGAATCAGTTTTATGATAAACAGATCTGGAAAGATGAAGTGATATTAATCATACCATCTCTCACCTCCAAAACCTTCAGAACAGAGGTAGGCCTACCTGAACAGTGCGCACGCTCGCGCGCACACACACTTCCACACACAGAGCCATCATACAGCAGGTTATGGCGCAATAGGCCGTCACTTCAGCTGTTGGTGTTGCTTAGTAGGACGGTCGCCTCTTCTTCCATTTCTGTCATTCACTTTAATGTTACTAGCTGAATGTCGTCTGGAACTGCATTTGACCAACACTTTTGCTTTTCAATAGCTGAGCGACTTCCACTCTTCTGATGGCTGTGGGTTGTAATGCACTAGCAGACTGCGCAGTACTTCATATTGTTGTCCTCTCACAGTGGGGGGAAGATTTTTGCCAGTGTCAGTTTCTGTCCATTTATCATAATGTTGACAGTTGAAAGTAGTTGTTGTTTTGAATGGCATTTTAACCAAAGTTTTTGATTTTCAAACTCTGAATGATTTTTTTTTTTGGGGGGGGGGGGGGGGTCAAATTACTGATGTATACTTTGATTTTTCTGGTGTGGTCATGGTGCTTGTAGTGTACTGCCCTCCGGGGTTGCGACCTTGCCGTGGTTGGAGGGCTTGCGCGGTCCAGTGATCCCTTAGGCTTTTGCTGGCGGGGGCATCAATACTTGGAGATAAGCTGTTTTTTTCAAACTGCTTCTAGGCCTGTGAGGTGAAGATGCTGTCTGGCCTAAGCGTAACGTGGTAAGGAGTTGATGCCCCTGGTAGGGCTTCCCATGTCAGATAGGCTAAGGGTGAGGATCCTGACTAAGAGTAACCCGCCTTTCTCTCCTTTCTTGTTTTCTGCCTTTCTTATTTGGCCCTTTTCTATCTTCGTCTCCCCTTCAAGTCTTCTTTTCCACACTCTTTTTCTCTCTGTGGTCTCCTTAAGATCCGCCGTGTTGGCCGTGCGGTGCGACCTGTGTCGGAGGGGGATGAGATCCTGGTGATTGAGAGGGCCAGTGCTCTCAACACATCACTTTGGCTCGGACCTCTCCTAGACAGGGAGTACACTTTGGCCCGGGTGTACTAATCGGCTCCCCTTCTTGGGGCTGGGTCAAAACAGGCATTTCTCCGGCTGGCCAAGGTAACCCCTGCAGTGCTCAGCTCTCTGTTCCCGGGAGTTGGGCATGATCAGGGGGATAGGGTTGGCAGGTTTTTGTCTGTTGTATGTCTCTCCTGAAGCCTGGAAGGGGTCAAGACAGTGATTCTTGGCCCTGGCCCCTTAGTTGGACTCCAAGGTGGGTGGGTAAGGGAGAGATGAAATTTTTGCCTATAAATATGACTTCAATCAAAAATCACCCCCCCAAAAAAAAGGAAAGTGCAGTCAATTTCGCTAAGGTCGTCACAGGAGTCTGATGGAGACTCTGATTCTGATAATGAAACAAGGCAGTTGTCAGGATTTTGGTCCACTTGGTTAATCATGGAAAGCAAGGAGCAGGACAAACCCTTTCTGCACTTAGCCCGTTTGCAATTCAGAAGGGCTTTCAAGGTATTGCAGGAGACCCACAGTCCATTAAGCGACTCAGAAACGGCACGTTTCTCATCCAATGTAAAACTAAAAAACAATCAGAGCAGCTGCTGAAAGCTACAAAGCTGGTAGACCGAGAGATCCGGGTGACTCCCCATAAACAGCTGAATTCCTCTAAGGGAGTCATTCGATGCCCAGATCTTCGAGGTGTCTCAGAGGCAGAGATCAAAACGGAACTGACATTCCCAGGGTGTGACAGAGGTGCATAGGGTGACAGTGAAAAAAGGTGCAGAAAGAGTGGCCACCACACCCTCTTTCTGACATTCTGCAACCCTGTGCTGCCTCCGGTCATCAAAGTCGGCTACCTGAACGTCCGAGTTCAGTTGTATGTTCCATCCCCGTTGAGGTGCTTCAGATGCCAGAAATTTGGACATGTCAGAGACCGCTGTTCTGGGCAGGAGGTGTGCGGTGTTTGCTGCAAGGCAACCCATGATGGGCCGTGTAAAGACCCGGCACATTGTGCTAACTGCGGTGGCGACCATCCCTCCTCTTCACGAAACTGCCCTCTTTGGATTCAGGAATCCACTATACAACGAATAAAAACTGAAAAGAAAATCTCCTTTTTTGAGGCCCGCAAACAGGTTGTGGGCAGTCAGACGCCAACAGCATCTTCATATGTTTCGGCCGTAAAGAAAGTTTCCACTCGGTCAGTCTGCTGCCAGACGGATGAATTTATCTTTTCCAAGACACTGCAAGGAAGAATTGTAAGCTCTGGTGGAAGCAGGTCCACCACCTCCCAACCCAAAGTGAATGCCCTGGTGGAGGCAAAAAATCCGCCACCCCTCAGACTGCCCAGCAGTCTACAACATCTGCTGCTGGGCAGATTAAAAAACCAGCACTCCCGCCTCGAACTCCCTGTCCAGTGCCCGTGCCGGCAAGGGAGTTCATCCCAGTGTGGAGATGGTGGAGATGAGGAAGAAACCTCCACCGTCTCCCAAATCCAGACCTTCTTCACCTGTTGGCAAGTCTGCCAGCAGGTCTGAAGACAACACAGTCCAGTGAAACTAAACAATAAATTTGCACCTTTAGAAGCAGATGTTGATGAGGAGATGACCTGATCTCTCTCCTTTTCGCCCTCTGCACCATGGATAGTACAGTATTCCATTGGAATATCCGTGGACTAAATTCCAACTTTGAGGAGCTGCAGCTTCTGTGTCAATCTATAAAACCTTCCGTCGTGGCTCTTCAGGAAACTCAAATTCAAAGCCAGAAGACCTTCACTCTTTCTGGCTTTAATATTCTTTCAAAACCTGCACAACCATCCACGTTGGGACTGTCGGGCGGTGTTGCCCTTCTCATGCACAAAACTCTGCTGTATAGTCCTGTCGCTCTGTCTACCTCCCTTCAGGCTGTAGCTGCGAGAGTCACTCTCCACAAGACTGTGACAATCTGTTCTCTTTATCTACCTCCTTCTGTCCCGGTTTGTCGTCAGGACCTTGTCAGTCTGATAGGAGAACTTCCTCGACCTTTTTTGCTGTTGGGTGACTTTAACGGTCACAATCCTCTTTGGGGTAGTGTCAGTACGTCATCCAGGGGTCTGCTTATTGAGGATGTCCTTTCGGATTTGGATTTGTGTTGTCTGAACGACGGATCTGCAACTTACCTCCACTCTTCCACAGGTTCACTTTCGTGTTTAGATTTGTCGATTTGTGACCCCTCGCTGGTCCTGGACTATGAGTGGTCTGTCCATGACGATCTGCACGGAAGTGACCATTTCCCTGTCTTTCTACAACCCGTAATAACGGAACACGTCTCTGTCTCTCAACATCTAAATTATAAGAAAGCAAACTGGGATCTATTTGCAGCCACTATTTCTAAGGAATTCCAGGACACTGATTTTTTTTCAGAGTCCGGACCCAGCAGAATCTCTGACTACCACTGTGATCAAATGTGCTAAAGCCTGTATTCCAGTGTCTTCCGATAAACTTCAAATGCCAAAAACACCCTGGTTCGATTCAAACTGCCAAAAAATTTCCAAAGTTCGAAACAGGCTCAGCGTCGGGTATACCAACGACCTTCGGGTCCCAACGCTCGAGCCCATCAAAAACTCCGTGCTAAATCGAGACACACTTTAAAATCAGTAAACGTCGGTCCTGGAGAAGCTTCTGCTCCAGGCTGACATCGAAAACTTCCAAGAAAAAAGTGTGGAACATCATTAAGAAAATCAAAGGGAAAAACACCTGTCCCACTGTGAACCATCTCAAGTTTTCAGGACTCTTTAATAACGGAGAAAAAAGCAGTTGCTAATCTGCTTGTTTCAACAATTGAAAAGAATTCCTCCTCTTCTAACAAATCAGCCACTTTTGTCAAAAACAAGGCCCTTAAAGAAAAATCACCCTGCAAACTTTTCGTCAGACAACATGGAAGACTACAATCTTCCTTTCACGTTAAACGAACTGAAATCTGCCTTACTCTCTTGCAGCGATTCCTCTCCAGGTATAGATGAAATCCATTATCAACTGTTGAAACATCTTCCGCAAGAAGGTCTGCACATAATGCTACAGGTATACAACCATGTGTGGACTACAGGTTGCTTTCCACCCTCTTGGCGAAAAGCCCTCATTATTCCCATCCCCAAACCTGGAAAAGATCTTTCTAATCCATCAAACTACCGTCCCATAGCTTTGACCAGCTGTGTCTGTAAATTGATGGAGAAAATGGTCAATGCTAGGCTCATGTGGAAACTGGAAACCGATGGCCTTTTGGCGAAAGAACAGTGTGGTTTCCGCAAACATCGGACTACAGTTGACCATTTGATTCGTCTGGAATCTACACTTCGGAACGCCTTTTTGAACAGACAGCATGCAGTGGCAATTTTCTTTGACTGGATAAGGCCTACGATACCACCTGGAAGTCGGGGATACTTCATGATCTCCATGATCTGGGTTTTCGAGGTCATCTTCCGCTTTTCATTCAAAATTTTTTGGCAGAACGACAGTTTCAGGTCCGGGTTGGCACCACTCTCTCTGATGTCCACGAGCAGGAGTTGGGTGTTCACACGGGGAGCATATTGTCTCCTGCCCTCTTTAGCATCAAGATTAACAACATTGTGAAATCAGTTCAGCAGGGTTCAGACTGCTCATTGTTTGTGGATGATTTCGCTGTCTACGCAACTGGAAGCCTGTACCCGAGTGTCCAGCGCAGGCTCCAGCTTTGCGTGGATAAAATCCATCAGTGGGCGGATGAAAACGGTTTCACCTTTTCTGCTACAAAAACACAGTGTATTCACTTCCATAATTTCCGTCAGTTTTTTCCAGATCCTGAACTTCAAGTAGGGAAATCTCCCATTCCAGCTGTCAAAGAGGCCAAATTTCTAGGGGTTATTTTGACCAGAAACTTAACTTTCTCAGCCACATCAAAAACCTCAAAACTGCTTGCCAGAAAGCACTGAATATTCTGTGGGTCGTTAGCGCACACCGACTGGGGCGCTGATAAGAAAACTTTGCTGCACCTCTACAGAGCCTTGGTCCGTTCCAAACTGGACTACGGTTGTGCTGTGTACGGCTCTGCAAGATCGTCTACCTCAAACTCTTGGACCCTATCCACCATCAAGGGCTTCGTCTCTGTCTTGGAGCGTTCCGCACCACCCTGTGTACAGCCTGTACGCGGAGGCAGGTGAAACCTTCACTGTCCAACCGCAGGCTGAAACTGTCCTTGAATTATTATATCCGACTGTTCTCAGAACCAGAAAACCCTGCCTATGACTGTGTCTTTGACCCTCCGTTCCAAAGTAGTCTGAAAACAACCCGAAATGTATTCCGCCGTTTGGTCTTCGTATGCGGCCTTACGTGCGGAATGCAGGTCTAGACCTAGGAGTTGTGTCCGATTTTTCCAAGTTTCCGGATCAACCTCCGTGGACCTTTTTCACACCAGAGATTCGTTTTGATCTTGCAGCTTTTCGCAAAGAGTCTACCAGCTCTCTGGCGTACAAGGCATTGTATGCTGACCTCTGTTCCAAATTCCCATCCTATCAAAAAGTTTTCACTGACGGTTCCAAGTCTGAAGATGGAGTGGCCTGTGCAGCCTACTGCCCTGGGGCTCCTTCTCAGATACTGTTGGAACATATACATTCAGATGCTTCTGTCTATTCTGCTGAACTTACTGCTCTGGTTCTGGCTTTGAAGATAATCTAACATTCTTCGAAGAGGGACTTTCTGGTTCTGTCGGATTCGCTGTCAGCTTTGGAGGCCATAGCTGGCCGCAACCTTCAGCATCCAGAACTTTTACTTTTTTTGAACTTTTTAGCAAGTTGAAGGCGGACGGTTACAACATTACTCTTGCTTGGGTTCCTGGTCATGTTGGCATCGGCAGGAACGAAATGGTTGATCGTTTAGCCAAGAACGCCACAAGAGAGAAACTGTCCAACATTTATATCCCCTGCTCAGATGTGAAACCAAAATTAACGATTATGTGAGAGACCTCTGGCAGGAGGATTGGAACACACAGACGAGTAACAAACTCTTTCAGATCCGTCCAAACCTTAAGGACTTCCTCCCATCTACGTCAGATGGTCGTAAAGAGGAAACGGTTCTGTGCCGGCTGCACACCGGCCATTCGTATTTTACCCATTCTTACCTTTTAACCTTTACCGGATGACAGATTTTACTACACGGGAGCGATCTCGTGGGTGTACTACACCCAGACTCGCCAATAAAGCCTTTTCCGAAATATGTACCACCCCTTGCTGTGGGTATCACATACCCACACTGACCGCCCGCACGCAGTGCCGATTATTTTCGGCCGCACAAGGGGAGAGGCACTTTCTCTACCAGTTCCCGCCATAGGCTAGCAGACGTCAGTCACAGCAGCAGCAGCAGCAGCAATGGACGTACAAGAGCTGACCGAGTCTTTTTCTGTTCTGGGGTAAGTAAACAACCTATGAAACATTCACTGGTTAACACTTTGTGTTTTTGATGAACTTTTATGATCGTTATGAAAATGAGAAATCACAGCACCAGTTTCTAGATGACTTCGCGCTACACGCTGCTGAGGCTGAACGGTGAAGGGTGAAATTCATATCACCCCACCCTAAATGATAATCCCGAGTTCAGTATCGTGTTGGTGTATGCTTTGTTTTCACGGGGTGTGTGTGGTGTGTGTTAGTATGTGTGCATGCATGTATTAGCATGTATGTGTGTGGCGAGATTATGGAGGGGGGAGGGGGGGTTGGTGTAGTGCACGAACATGAGTACGAGTGGTGTGTGTGTGTGCGGAAACTTCGATTTTTTACCTCTGAAATTTACTTTTTTTTTGGCCTTTACTCTTGGATTATATTACTTGTTTCTTAATTACTACCCTGAAGTTGTGAGGAACTTCCACTGCCTTCCGTTTCTGATATTTTGGAATTGAATAGAGATCGAGAGCGAGTAGATTGATGAAAGAGTAAAAGAATTTGGAATTTTTAATATAAGTCTATGAATAATATTACTGATTGGAACTGATTTCTTATGTTTCAGATATGTTATGCCCCTGGGGCTGAAGCACCTCCTCTTCCATCGAGGCAGTAGTCGGAAGGAAGTGTACCGCAGCCTCTGGGGGAGCCTGAGAGTAAGCTGCTGCTATTTGTCTTTCTTCTTCTTTGTGGCTCAAACATACATGCAATTGCGCACAAGCTCATACATACACAAACATACATACATATGCACAGGCACACACAGTGTTAGGAGGGGGAGAAAGCGAGAGAGGAGAGAGAGAGAGAGAGAGAGAGAGAGAGAGAGAGGATATGTGATGAAAGAAAGAAGGTTGGTGTCACGAGAAAAATTCAAGACACGATTTTAGTATGTACACTGCTTTTTATTCATTGATAATGACACAGTCAACCAAGTCACAAAAATGAAAAGGCATCTGGATAAAACCATCTTGTAACCAACAAAATGTGTTCAGTTAGCAAATAAACCCAACCACCAGGATGTCAGGCACACACACACAGCCCCCCCACCCTCCCTCCCCAACACACACACCACACTCATCCATAAACACTACAAACTGGCATGCAATATACTAAAAGTGATTTAAAAATGTACACTCACAGCTCTTAGAAGTTAGATAAAGAAACTATTCTTGTGCACATTTCTCCAGTACAGAAACATTATTACTGTCATATTCATTTAATTTTTTGTCCTTTTCTCAGTTTGTTGCAAAGCTGGACACCAAGGGGCACAAGACCCTGGTGTACCCCGAGGAAATCAGGGATGCAGTGAGGTGCCGCTTTCCCCGACTCTGATGCCGGCAGCTATGACCGGCAATACCATGACCAGGTAATGCTGGAGATAAGCATGTTTGCCATGGTTCTTTTGTCTGACACATCTGTACAATCAAGGACACATCTGTACAATCAAGGATATGAGAATTTTAATTTAAGACCCAAGGCATGGCAATAGCTCATTTCAAACAGAAACAGCAGCAAAAACAGACAATGTCTTGATAATGCAACTACTGTGAACTCTGTCATGAAAACACAGAAGCCTAGACACATATTTATGGGGAAACTTGTAAGCATGATGTGTTCTGCATACACCCTGTCGCTCCACATGACGGTCAGTACAGAATACCAGTAATGTGTTTCAGGGATACCATGTCACCATGGAGGACCTGGCAAGGGCCACCTGGAAGCCCCCTCCAGCCAACTGCCAGCAGTGCCACCACCAGCCAATTAGCCTTTTTTTCTACATTAGTTGTTTACATATGTTAGTTATTCATATTCATGTATATAGTTGTTTACATATGTTAGGATCATTTTAGGATGTCACGACCGACCCCTGGAGGTCTGCCCTGACAGGATCGGTCTAGATGGGAGTGAAGGGAGTGACTGACCTCACACGCCTCGCAAGAGCCCACACAGAAAGATTACGATACAACACCCATTTATTCACAACACACACAATCACAAATAAATATTTCAACACACACACCCATGCACAATCACAATCAAGCATTCCAACACACACAACATGCACAGTCACAATCAGGCATTTCGATACACGACATACGCAATCACAATCAAGCATTTCAACACATATGACATATACACTATTATAAATAAACATTTCCAGCACCCATCTCTTCCCTGTCATGTAGTGCCTCACACCCTTGCCTCTCCAAAGTCTACTGGAGCACCCTGTCGCACTAGGTGCCCCAAACCGGGTCGGTTCTTGAAGAGAGTTGCTCAAGGCCGACACCCTTGACACGCACAAACAGACGGTGGAGAGCGCGTCCCGGGGGACGGGGCGTTGTTGCTGGAGGTCCTAGACGGGGATCAGGACCGTCCAGCCAAGTCCACAGGCTTTTCCACCAGTACGTGGCCTCAACCAGTGCGTGGTCCCAACCAGTGCGTGGCCCCAACCAGTGGCGTGGTCCCCAACCAGTGCGTGGCCCCAACCAGTGCGTGGTTCCCAACCAGTGCGCGGCACCAACCAGTGCGCGGTCCCAACCAGTGCGCGGCACCAACCAGTGCGCGGTCCCAACCAGTGCGTGGCACCAACCAGTGCGCGGTCCCAACCAGTGCGTGGCCCCAACCAGTGCGTGGCCCCAACCAGTGCGTGGTCCCCAACCAGTGCGTGGCCCCAACCAGTGCGTGGTCCCAACCAGTGCGCGGCACCAACCAGTGCGCGGTCCAACCAGTGCGCGGCACCAACCAGTGCGCGGTCCCAACCAGTGCGTGGCACCAACCAGTGCGCGGTCCCCAACCAGTGCGTGGCCCCAACCAGTGCGTGCTCCGGGTGAAGCCCCCGGGAGGAGGGAAAAGGTAACTGGGAGGAAAGTAGAAAGACGGGTACAGCTACCCGTGGGTGACCCGAGTGGTGGGTCAAACGACTCTCTCTGCCCTCTGTCCAGTCGAGAGGACAGCAGCGCAGATGCGGAAAAAGATGAAGTGATGTCTCCCTCCTACAGGCCGACTGTAGGAAATGAAAGTACCGACTGTACCTTCGACGATAAGGTGAAGAACAGGACGGAGCAGGCGCTCTCAGAGACATCTCCGCTCGAGTCTAGAGAAAACCAGCCTAAGCGATGGCGGCCAACATGCCACGCTACGTCACGGTGAGAATACCTCAAGCCTAAGAGGAACCTCGCACGTGCGGCAGGTGAAAAGACAGGTGAGAGGCCGATAGAGACAGCCAGTACAAGAAAAAGATACCAGCCACCCGTGAACCTGCAGGATGAATTGCACGGGCAGTGGATTAGAGAGAGAGAGAGAGAAAGTAAACCTAACCTGAGCTAAACCACACCAAAGGTGCAACCACACCACAAGCCACATAAGGGACAGATATACGACAACAACGACGACAACAACCAAAAGAACAATTCCTACTACCCTAGATGGGCCAATCGTCACAGGCCTCGTAACAAACCCGTGACAAACCCCCTTCTAAAAGCATCTGTTTCTCTGAGATACAGTGCTCCTTTGAACCTTGACGCATGTGCAAATTCACAACAATGGGACCGAACCCAACCCTCTGTGACCGACAGAGTACGACAAATCCAATACAAACATTCCATGATAGAATTCCACAGGGAGATACATAATACTACATTTATCAAACAACTAAGCAAACCTTCCAACAATGAAAATAACAATCCGAACCATTGGCGATTCACGACCGTTAACATCACTGAAGTGAAAACTGTCACTACACCTGATACAGAGACCAAAAGGGGATATAACCCTGGTTGAGGGAAGTGTCCCCCTGACTGATTTCTCCAATGTGCTGACTACGGAGCTCGGCTAAAATAGTCAGCATCCGTATTGCTGGAACCCTTGAAATGCGAAAATGACTCTGCAGTTCCACTGCCTAACTCATGAGTCGACGACCGACTGGCCGGATCCGGTCCAGGCACTGGAGAGGATGATGATCGCTCTCCAGTACAAACTTTGGCCGTGCTTCTTCTTGGGCACGCCAGTGCGCGTCCAAATCTGCCAGCGAGCCTCAGCAACAGTAGGGGCATCGATAGTCCTAGGCGGGACAGCCTCTGGGTATCGACTCGCAGATTCTACCACTACCAAATTGCAGCGGTGACCGCGATCGGATGGTGGATTTAATGGGTCCCACCAGGTCAACACCAACCTTGCTGAATGGTCCCCCAACTAGTGGCACTGACCCTAGGGGAGCACGCCTCAAGCGACCCTTAGGCGTTGTCCGTTGGCAGACATCGCAACTGCGGCAGTACTGCCTAACCTGAGAGTTCATCCCCGGCCAGAAGAAATCCTGTCTTACTTGCTCGAGAGTCCGCTTTGAGCCCATATGACCTGCCATAGGTTGAATCATGGGCCTGCCGGAGAACAGATTCCTCAAGCTTTGGGGGACGACTAGCTGCTTGGCCACACGATCTGCCCGAGTGAAAACCCTAAGAGGATCCCCTTGTGGAGCTTAAAGCTCACCTTGGCGTGTCGGGCAGACTGAGCAGGACGATCCACCAGTTGTCGTAGGCGTTGGACATCCGAGTCCCTGGCCTGAAGACGAACAATGGAAGCAGGATCGGCACTCGCAAGGACCTCGTCAGAGATCGGCTGAAGAACGGGACGCAACTCCTGTTCCTGCTTCTAGCTTTGGCGTGGTGGCAACTCCCACACACGCCTGTACAGGCAGATCCGTAGACACGGACTGACTGCGTCCGTCTGCAAAGGTGATGGTATTCCCTATGATAGGGAATACAGAGGTCGCTCCACCGCGATGGCCCATACTTCGCCACAGAAGTAGGGGGTGGAGATAGAAATGAGTACAGAAGGACGGGTGGAGGTAAAACCAGCCTCCAACCCGCACACATCATAACTAGCGCCCCTGCCGGGCCTCAGGAGAAACCAAATCCTTATCCACAAAGATCGTTGATGCTCCCGAATCCCTGATGGTGTCAACCAAGGAAGAACCAACAACAGAAAGGAAACACCGGGCACTCTGTACCACCAGAAGCTTGGATGGACCCCACGTTAGCCGAGGCGCGAGGATGCTGGAAAGAACTAGCCCCATGACTACCGGCGGCTTTAGGGCAATCTTTCCTAATGTGGCCGGGGCGACCACAAAGAAAACAAAACCGGGGTGCTGAAATCCCCGATGAACTGCCTGCCTTGTTCACCTCGCTAGCGGTTGTCGGCGCCTTATTGCCGCTAGGTCCTGTGGAGGGCTTCCTGTCCGTATCTGGGCGATGCCCATAAGCTCTGCGAGCTTCAGCAAAACACCTCAGCGGTATGAATCGCAGCCGCGAAATCCTGAGGTGCTGTCTCGCCTATACGAATCCATCAACTCTGGGGACACAGTGTTGGTAAGCTGTTCGATGAGAATCAGATCCTCCAGCTCCAGCTTAGCCAACTGACGCCAGTACCCTAGCGTTTTGCGCAGCCTATCTCCAAACTGCACGAAGGTCTCATCGTTGTTCTTTTCATGGACCTAAACTTCCTCCTGTACGTTTGGAGTAAGGTGGAAACGCTTACGCAGAGCCAACTGCATGTCTGCATAAGACGCGCCTTCATTTAGAGTAAGCACACACTCCCTTGCAGTACCAATAATCCAGAAAAAAGGTGCATGGCCTTTGTTCCTCAGACAATTGGTATGAACTAGCAACTTTGTCAAAATGCTCTAAGAACATATCAATGTCCTCACTAGGTCTGAACTCTGGAAGCTTTAATTTTGGGCCTCTAACTCTATCACTGGCCTGTCGATCAACCCCCTGGTTTACAGACGTGGGAGTCCGTGAAAGAAGTTGTTCCATCTCTTCCCTACGCAGAGCCTCCATCCTATCCAGCTCTTCCCTACGGAGGGCTTCCTGCCTGACAGCCTCCTCTCTGCGCTCTTCTCTACGCAGAGCTTCCTGCCTGTCTAGCTCTTCCTACGGAGGGCTTCCTGCCTGACAGCCTCTTCCCGACGGAGAGCAGCCTCTTCCCTACGGAGGGCCTCCTGTCTGGCAGCTTTCTCTCTGCGCTCTTCCCTACGCAGAGCTTCCTGCCTATCTAGCTCCTTCCCTCCGCAGGGCTTCCTGCCTGGAAGCCTCTTCCCTACGAAGGATTGCCTCTTCCCTACGAAGAGCTTTCCTGCCTAGCAGCCTCTTCACTACGCTGCCGCTCCAGAAACATAAGGACAGAGGTGATGTCCTGGGAAGGATTCACCACTCCCGACACGGGGGATGACCCGTCTGACCCGTCTCTTGGGTCTCGACTTTCCCATGAGGAAAGTCTCCCTGGGCGTACTCCTTACGAGGGGAAGCATGGAGAAGAGAGGGTTTCGGTTTCTGCGACTCAACAGAAGCCCACAGTTGCTTCGCTATACTCTGACGCTTCCGAGCGGAAGTGCCAGTCGGGGTCTCAACAGGAAGATCCCCCAGCGAAGAGGTAGTGAAAGTACTCGCTGGACTATCCGCTACAGCACGGGAATAAGTGGAAGTCACTGTAGTCGAAGTACTGGTACTAATAGTAGGGACTACATTTTTGAAGACCCTTCTTCTTTGACCGCACGCGTCGCCATACCACCAGCACCCGGACGTTGCCATGACAACTATATCCTACGGTTCTCAAATACAGGGGAGAGACAATTCCACTTGAAAAACACGATATTTTAGGGGCGTGTGTATATGTGTGTATGTGTGTGTGTGTGTGTGTGTGCGGACAAGTTCCGGCTGCTCCACTCGGCAACACCGCGCTCCACAGCACGAGCAACAGTGCGGTGGGGCTGGCCGGAAAAACAAACAAACTGGCAGACGGAATCCGGAGAGAGGAAAAAAAAAAGTGACACTAACGTCCGATACAACCCCCTGTACTCAATAACCACCCGGTAAAAAAAAACTGGCTAACCAAAAACAGGAATGGCAGACTGAGTGGCTACAGAAAGGCAAGACTTACGGCCGTACCTGCGTGAGGCACCCGGCGGAAGGAGGTCTGGACGCGGTCGATTCTGCCCAGACTCACCTCGATTCCCAGTCACGGCCAGATCTTCCTTCAGGCCACCAAAAAGACTCCTGCACGCCAGAGTCACCCAGCCAACCACCCACAAACAAACATGACAAACTGACTAAACGTATACAAACGGACAGAACTGGACAGGTACTCCGCGAAAACGAGAGAGACAGTCAGAGCCCTTCACATCCCGGACGAGCCCCCACAAATGTCACGACCGACCCCTGGAGGTCTGCCCTGACAGGATCGGTCTAGATGGGAGTGAAGGGAGTGACTGACCTCACACGCCTCGCAAGAGCCCACACAAGAAAGATTACGATACAACACCCCTTTATTCACAACACACACAATCACAAATAAATATTTTCAACACACACACACCATGCACAATCACAATCAAGCATTCCAACACACACAACATGCACAGTCACAATCAGGCATTTCGATACACGACATACGCAATCACAATCAAGCATTTCAACACATATGACATATACACAATTATAAATAAACATTTCCAGCACCCATCTCTTTCCCTGTCATGTAGTGCCCTCACACCCTTGCCTCTCCAAAGTCTACTGGGAGCACCCTGTCGCACTAGGTGCCCCAAACCGGGTCGGTTCTTGAAGAGAGTTGCTCAAGGCCGACACCCTTGACACGCACAAACAGACGGTGGAGAGCGCGTCCCGGGGGACGGGGCGTTGTTGCTGGAGGTCCTAGACGGGGATCAGGACCGTCCAGCCAAGTCCACAGGCTTTTCCACCAGTACGTGGCCTCAACCGTGCGTGGTCCCAACCAGTGTGTGGCCCCAACCAGTGCGTGGTCCCAACCAGTGCGTGCCCCAACCAGTGCGTGGTCCCAACCAGTGCACGGCACCAACCAGTGCGCGGTCCCAACCAGTGCGGTGGCCCCAACCAGTGCGTGGTCCCAACCAGTGCGTGGCCCCAACCAGTGCGTGGTCCCAACCAGTGCGCGGCACCAACCAGTGCGCGGTCCCAACCAGTGCCGGCACCAACCAGTGCGCGGTCCCAACCAGTGCGTGGCTGACAACCTCGGTGTTAATGTCAGTGGAGGAAGGACTAGCGCACAGCCCAAACACACTCACAGCTCGCTTACAATCTCATTCATATATCATGCATTCGTCACATCAAACCACTAGTAAAGCTATAACTTTACTATACATGATCATAGAAAGAAAACATCAATGCATACGGAATCAAACAGAATAAAACATTCTCTCTTTCCTGAACTTCACAAAATCATTTATCTAAAACATCATTAACTAACCCGGGTATGAATAGATTTCTACTTTACCTGGCCAGGTGATCTTAACTATTCACGAATCACTGTCTTTCTTTCTTTTCTTTTTCTTTTCACTGTCACTTTCACAACACGACACAACTGCCGGCACTGGTGTTGGTCTGAGCCGCCTGGTCAGGTGAGACTGTTGCGTTGGTCTGTGGTTCTGCTTGGCGAAGTGACGCTGCAGGTATGAGGTCGAACCCCCGGTTAGGGTAGAACAGTGACTATCAACATCGATCTGTTCTCCTTTCTTTTTCTGCATTAACGCATTGCACTCTCTCTCTCTCTCTCTTCTAGTCTGCTCTTATCAAATGGACATGGTTGCTTTTCTTTCTTTTTTTTTTCTTTCTTTTCTTCTTCATACACTAGCAACTCTCTCTCTTCTCCCACATCTCTCCTCAGTCCTTCCTCTGCAGACTATCTCATGCTAATCTCTCAACTTGTCTCTTCTCTCCTCCCCTCATCTCTCTCTCTCTCTGCCCTTCTCTCCTGCAGAGCTCCACTCAGAACCTCTCTTCTCCCTCTCTCTCTTCTCGTTCTCCCTCTCGTTCTCCAGTTCTCTCACCCTCACATTCTTCTTATTCGTTCCGATCTGTCCAAAACGGGCGAGTACCATTGGTCAGTATTTTTACCCCTGACACCCCGAAGTTGTCTCCCTCTAATTCCATTGGATATTCACATCACGACAGTCCCGTCTACACGCCTTACTCTCTGTGGTGGTCAATTGGTCATTTAATTGATTAGCTAGATTTCACCCCCACCACACACTACCTTCCCCCCTTTCCTACTTAATTGGCGCCGTGTGACTTAAGTCGTGGACCCTGGTCAATCTAAAGTGGCTAGCCGAGTCTGGGTGGGCGCCAAGACGTCTGAGTAACAATGACGTTGGTTCCACAAATTGGCCGGATGAGTTTGAGCAAGGCGCTACGACTCGTCTCGCTAGACATCGAGGCGTCGGTCCAAAGCCGCTTAGGTCGTCTGGCGGGACAGAACGTCTCTGTGGAGCCTCTCCCCTCTGCTTAATTGGCCGGACCCGACCTATGGCCCCGTCTTTCTGGCGCCTAGAATGTTTGAGTTTGGACTTATGTCCAGTTGGAGTGGCCGACGACTGACCACACTTCGGTTGTGCTGAATTTTGACCGTGACAATTTCCCCCTTGCAAAAGACTATGCACCGCATTGTCTCAAAACAACGGTACAAAAAAGACAACAACCGAATTTGCTGACACACAGCTACACGCGCAAAGTTAAAAAAAATACTTTACAACAACGGTTTATAAGTTATAAAATATATCATTAGTGAATACCACTCCAATGAGTTATCATTGACGTGCGCTCTTGCGTTATTTCGACTCATTTTATAACGACCTCTGTGCGCACCTATGCAATCCCCCTACCTGCGGATTTGCCATATCTTCTCTTCACAATTCTTATGAAAAGCACAATATAATATGATCACGATCCATGACACTTCACTGAGGAATCCCATCCTCACTTATTGCAAATAATGCATCACTACACAAGCGACTGTATGCTCCAAGCATAACTACATCCACATGAACAAGTCTCACAAAGAAAATATGAACAAGTCTCACACACAAAAAATATGAACATAGCCAACTGGGAATGAACCCATATCCAATCAACATAACTGGAATCAACACATATTATCAACAATGCACCCCGGATATGACTGACTTCCTCTGAGTTGCAGCTTGCTAGACTACACGGCTTAAATAGTCAGCTCCGACATTCTGTCGACCTGGGATGTACTGCACTCGGTACCTGTAGGGCTGCAGTGCCATTGCCCAACGCAGCACCTCTGCCGTTTTTCAACTGCGCCTCCTGCAGGAATTTGAGTGGTTGATGATCCGTCTCGATCACGAACTCTTTCCCATACAAGTATTTGTGGAATTTCTGCACGGCCCACACGACAGCTAAACACTCCTTCTCCACCGTTGCGTACCCTTCTTCACACTTTGTCAACTTCCTGCTAGCATACCTCACAGGAAACTCGACCTCTTCATGCTCCTGCAACAATACTGCACCTATCCCACCGCCTGATGCATCTGTCCGCAACAAAAATGGTTTGGACATATCTGGTAGCTTCAAGATGGGACGGGAACCTAGTCTTTCTAATACCGTCTGCAGTGCTTGCTCTGCAGCGTCTGACCACTCGACCACTGCCGGTTTCCCTGCCTTGACCAAATCACTGAGAGGACTCGTGATTGCTGCGAAATTTGGAACAAACTCCCTATAGAACCCAATAAAACCTAGCAGACTCCTGACTTCTGTTTCGGTCTTTGGTCTCTCTGAATTCATCATCTTCTCCACCTTTCCTCTTTCCGGCTGCTTTGTGTCGCCTCCGACAACAAAACCTAGGAACTCCTACTGTCTAGCCCTTCATACAGTGACACATCCCTGTATGACTTTTCTGGAAACTTGGGTAACAAAATCTCCCCTTCTTCTGCTGGGTCTCTTTCACCTCATCAATGATTGCTGCTGCGCCTATGTGCTGAGTCTCACGCTGAATATATTTGCGGAGAAAGTTTGCATGGAGAAGTTTTGGTTTCCCATTCACCTCAATCCGTAATCCCGACCGACCCTTTCAGTGAGGGTGAATGGTCCTTTCCAATGCATCAGCAGCTTGTTGTGACTCGGGGGAACAGTACCAGGACTTGATCTCCCGCCTTGAGGAATTGCTTTCCTCACCTTCCTGTCATACTCTTCTTCTGGACGACCCTAGCCTTCGAACCTTTCCTTTGCAACCTTACATGTCTCATACCTGTGCCCACCTTTGGAACAGGGCGAGATTGGGCCGATCAGATCAATACCCACTCTCCTGAACGGGGGTCAATTAAAGGGGGATGTTTAAGAGGCGCCTTCCTCTTCACCCTCCTTGGGGCTGACCTTTGACACACTTTCACATGACATGCAAAACGCTGATGTCGCCATTGCTCCTGGCCAATGAAAGTCATCAAAGATTCGGTCCGTTTTGCTGGTGCCGAGATGCCCCCGCCATGAGCGACTCGTGACCCACTGACATGACAGGTCACGATAACACCTGGTCCCTTTCTAACTGAGTGGTCACCTTACCTGTCTTCCCCTTGGTGAACATCGGTACAACAGCCCGCCTTTCACAAGAAATTCTGTCTCACCTCCTCTAACCTCCTTTTTCTCTCCACCTTTTTGCCAACTCCCAAGACTTCACGAGCGAAGGGTCTTGTTCCTGCGCTGCCCTAAACTCATCAGGCGCCCACGTCTATGCCCGACTTCCTTCCTGGAACAACTAACGGTTTAACAACCTTTTCCTCCTTCTTGCTCCGTGTTTGAACTGCTGCCCCTGTAGCAGTCAACAACTCAGGATCCCCTGGATCCCTTGCACCTGGAATTTTTCCCAAATGATCAAATCGTGAAGGGGTTCCCCATCACAACGCAGACAACCGCCTGAGAAGTAAAGGGGTACTTATTTTCTATCTTAGCAACTGGAAACTCCCTCACAGTCCCAATCGATTAGAGTACAGGTCTGGATTTCCCCCTGTCAAACCCCCTTTTATCGACCAGCGTTGTTCGTACACCCCGCATAAACAACCAGTGTCTCGTAACACTTTCACCCTCTGCTGGCCAATCCACCCTTCTTCCACGGGTAACGAACCACTCAGCCTAGTGCCCTCCATCCCTGACACTGACTGCTGTCCATGCTAGCCATAGGCGCACTCCACCCTCTTCAGACGAATCCCTTTTGGTTCCACTGCAGGTCGTTTCCCTTGACGACCCTATCCACCTCTTGCAAGGCTGCTGCCTCGGGAACCCAGCGACAACCCCTCGCCACATGTCCCTTCCTGTGACAAATGAAACACCTAATGTCCCTTTGCCTCTTCTGCCCCACCACGGGTTTGCAGACTTTGCAGAAAACTCCCCTATCTCCTTGCACTCTTCTCACCTGTGCCTAGCACCTGTTTCTCCTGCACCTTAGTGCCCAAACGTGCCTCTCTATACACCTCTGCGAACTTCAACAACTCTCCTGCTGTCTCTGGCTGTCTCTCCTTCAAATGTATGGTTAACTCAGGGCCGCAACCTGACAAAATCTGTTTCCTTCATAACTAGCTCTTTCAACTCAGCGAACTCCTTTTTCGCCCCACTCAACCTAACCACTCTCAAAATAGTGATCTAAACGGCACCGAACTGAGTGTACGTTCACCTGCTTGCAATCTAGCTGAACGAAATTTCTTTCTGAATCCTTCCTCTGTGAGGTCAAATCCTTTCATTAAAGACTCCTTCACAGCACAAAAATCAGACTGCTGTTCTGCTGGTAACGCAGTGAAAATCTGCAATGCCTTACCCTCAGTAACGCCGACAAAATGACTGCCCACTCTTCTGGGGGCCAACCCTGACTGGTTGCAAACTTTTCAAAACACTGATGTATGAAATCATCGAATCGGTTCCTTCAGAGAAATTTGGTAACTTGGGTTGGGGGAGCATAGCTGCGCACAGAGTCACTGGAAAGTGAACAAACCATCATCGGTGGTCTCCCCTTGTATTCTCCCCTTTCTCTAACTCTAATTGAATCTTTAAATTTTCTGTTTCCTGCGTTGCCCTTATTCTTTCTTTTTCCCCTGCGCTTCCCTTATTCTTTCTGTTTCTTCTTTCTCTACTGCGACCCGGCGTCTTTCTGCTCGCTCCATCTCTTTCCATCTTCTGTTGGTTTTCAACGAATGCACGCAACTCATCTCCTGAGTAACCTAAAACACGAGCGACCGCTCACAAGTTGTTCAATAGGGTGTTCTTTCTTCCGCCATTATATCTCTTTCTTTTTTTTTTTTTTTGAACAAGTTTTTATAACTACGACAGCCAAACTGGTGGTTACCGACACGAGTGACGTAATAGCACAATCCTATGAATGATAAATATTAGTTTGGGGACAACGTAGTTATTTTTTTTATAAGACGCCCAGCCCTGACCCAACTATGAGAGCGAATTATAGGCAATCTGTGCGAAATGAGTACTCGGGGGCTGAAATGCCAAGCCTAGTATTAACTATCTTGGAAGCAATGCCAAGCCTAGTTTTTTAACTATCTTGGGAACATCAGTAAGACAACCCCCTTGTCTTAGGATTACAACGCTTGAATCCCACCCAGCTTCCTCTCGAAAGTTGAACAATTATAATAAATGGCCAGAATATCCTGGCAAGCTCGCCAATAAATTGTCAACCTCGGTGTATGCCCAGTGAGGAAGGACAAAGCGCACAGCCCAAACACACTCACAGCTCGCTTACAATCTCATTCATATATCATGCATTCGTCACATCAAACCACTAGTAAAGTCTATAACTTTACTATACATGATCATAGAAAGAAAACATCAATGCATACGGAATCAAACAGAATAAAACATTCCTCTCTTTCCTGAACTTCACAAAATCATTTATCTAAAACATCATTAACTAACCCGGGTATGAATAATTTCTACTTTCCCTGGCCAGTGATCTTAACTATTCACGAATCACTGTCTTTTTTTCTTTTCTTTTTCTTTTCACTGTAAACTTTCACAACACAAACACAAACTGCCGGCACTGGTGTTGGTCTGATGCCGCCTGGTCAGGTGAGACTGTTGGCGTTGGTCTGTGGTTCTGCTTGGCGAAGTGACGCGCCAGGTATGAGGTCGAACCCCCGGGTTAGGGTAGAACAGGGGACTATCAACATCATCTGTTCTCCTTTCTTTCTTCCTGCATAACGCATTGCCTCTCCTCTCTCTCTCTCTTCTAGTCTGCTCTTATCAAATGGACATGGTTGCTTTTCTTTTCTTTTTTTTTTTCTTTCTTTTCTTCTTCATACACTAGCAATTTCTCCTCTCTCTCCACATCTCTCCTCAGTCCTTCCTCTGCAGACTATCTCATGCTAATCTCTCAACTTGGTTTCTTTTTCTCTCCTCCCCTCATCTCTCTCTCTCTCTCCCTTCTCTCCTGCAGAGCTCCACTCAGAACCTCTCTTCTCCCTCTCTCTTTTCTCGTTCTCCCCTCTCGTTCTCCATTTTTCTCTCACCCTCACATTCTTCTTATTCGTTCCGATCTGTCCAAAACGGGCGAGTACCAGGGTCAGTATTTTTACCCCTGACACCCCGAAGTTGTCTCCCTCTAATTCCATTGGATATTCACATCACGACAGTCCCCGTCTACACCCTTACTCTCTGTGGTGGTCAATTGGTCATTTAATTGGGATTAGCTAGATTTTCACCCCCACCACACACTCCCTTTCCCCCCCTTTCCTACTTAATTGGCGCCGTGTGACTTAAGTCGTGGACCCTGGTCAATCTAAAGTGGCTAGCCGAGTCTGGGGGCCCAAGACGTCTGAGTAACAATGACTTTGGGTTCCAAACAAATTGGCCGGATGAGTTTGAGCAAGGCGCTACGACTCGTCTCGCTAGACACGGGGCGTCGGTCAAAGCCGCTTAGTCGTCTGGCGGGACAGAACGTCTCTGTGGAGCCTCTCCCCTCGCTTAATTGGCCGGACCCGACCTATGGCCCCGTCTTTCTGGCGCCTAGAATGTTTGAGTTTGGACTTATGTCCAGTTGGAGTGGCCGACGACTGACCACACTTGGGTTGTGCTGAATTTTGACCGTGACAGTGGCACCAACCAGTGCGCGCCCCCCAACCAGTGCGGGGCCCCAACCAGTGCGTGCTCCGGGTGAAGCCCCCGGGAGGAGGGAAAAGGTAACTGGGAGGAAAGTAGAAAGAGGGGTACAGCTACCCGTGGTGACCCGAGTGGTGGGCCCAAACGACTCTCTCTGCCCTCTGTCCAGTCGAGGGGACAGCAGCGCAGAGCGGAAAAAGATGAAGTGATGTCTCCCTCCTACAGGCCGACTGTAGGAAATGAAAGACCGACGTACCTTCGACGATAAGGGGAAGAACCAGGAAACCCGGGGCAGGCGCTCCCAGAGACAAACTTCCCCCTCGAGTCCCAGAGAAAACCAGCCTAAGCGATGGCGGCCCCAAAATGCCACGCTAAAGTCACGGGGAGAATACCTCAAGCCTAAGAGGGAAACCCCGCACGTGCGGCAGGTGAAAAGACAGTGAGAGGCCGATAGAGACAGCCAGTACAAGAAAAAGATACCAGCCACCCGTGAACCTGCAGGATGAATTGCAAAGGGCAGTGGAATTAGAGAGAGAGAGAGAGAAAGTAAACCTAACCTGAGCTAAACCACACCAAAGGTGCAACCACACCACAAGCCACATTAAGGGACAGATATACGACAACAACGACGACAACAACCAAAAAGAACAATTCTACTACCCCAGATGGGCCAATCTCATAAAGGGCCTTTGTAACAAACCCGTGACATAGGGAAAATAAACCCTCAAATTAACATCAGGACAATTTATCAAATAAATTCAGGAAAACATTACATTCCAATTCTCTCTCTCCCCCTGCCCCTCTCTCTCTCTCTCTTTTCTCTCTCTCTCAAATGTCAGAGCGTAGTATAAGTACTATGTATTTCAGTCAAGTTCAGTTATGAGGGGAACAGTGTCTCTAATGGAGCCTGAGGGAGAGAGAGAGAAAGTGGGCAGATGAATGGGTCTGACTTTGTTTCAAAGATGTGGTCCTTTTTTCCCCCAACTGCACCCAGGGTCACAGTGGTGCTCAGCACAACGCACAACACAGAAGCTGAAGAGACCTTGAAGTTAGGCCTGTTCGTGCCTGCTGGATATTATTTCCATGCACACTGGGCAGAGTTGCATGTGTGTTCTGGGCAGATGAAGTCATTACATTTGTAGCACCTATACTGAGTCTTGCGGTCTTTTTCCAGCTGCAGTGCTGGCATCGCTTGTAGTCCTTTTTCATGCTGCCATCCGAGGGGCGTTTCCGCTTTTGCCCTCCGGCAACACTGTCTGGGCCTTTTTCGCCCCCACCATTCCTTGGTGCATGCTGATCATTCTCCCCCTGCATTGTCTATGAACCTTTTTGCTGCAAGGACAAGGCCCTATGCAAATTTGTTTGTTGCAAGCGTTCTCGGATGAGTGGGAGCATCATCTGTTCAGCGATGCTTTTAATGAAAGCAGCCGCTTATCACCATGGGACAGAGAGTGGTCTGGAAACTTGATTTGCCATATGCGGGGTGCAGCGATGGTGGCCATGTCCATAATGTTGCTGAACATGATCATGGCCACCGCTTGCTTTGCGTTTGACTGTATATGCATGTGCCATTTGTCAAGTGTGTTCCACGGCTCCCCTTGTTGCATTGTAGTATAGAATAATCTCAGGGCCCTTTTTCAAAGTGTTTTCTCTCACATCACCTGTGTCATGCATTGTGCTCAGTGCCACTGTGCTCTTTGCGCGCCTGCTCTGATAGTTGACCAGAGTGACTGCATCCTTGTAAGCAAAGTCAGAGCCATAAAGGGGAAGAGTTTGTTTTTGCTTGAATGAGATGGGTAGAAACCGCTTGTTCTGCCTGACTGTTCCTACCATGGTCAGTCCATTGCGCAAGAGCCCCTCGGGGAGAGTGAGGTCAGTGAAGTAGTTGTCACATGTGACGTTCCTCCAACTCTTGAAATATGGCGTTGCCACTGGAGAGCAAGATTGCGGCCAAGATGACCTGCCTTGCCTGTCCAGCAGGCCGACCAAGGTATGGGAAAACCAAACAAAGGAAATTACCCTCTGCATCAGCCACCCAGAATATCTTAATTCCGTAGCGTCAGGCTTAGACGGGAAGTACTGCAGGAAACTGCATCGCCCTCTGAAAGGTACAAGTTGCTCATCAATCGTAAGACATGCACCTGGGATGTAGTGTTTATTCAATTAAAAAATGAAAGCATCCCGAAAATACCTGAAAGGGCGAATACGTCCTTTTGGCCGTCTAACACTGCGAGTTGCTTTGTCCAAACAAAGCGCATATACGTGAGCAGAATTTGGAATCGTCTCCGACTCAGCATATCCTCGCAGTGAAGCATCCATAGAGGAATCCCAAAGGTCTTCCGTGGACACCATGTTTGCTTTTGGTGCCCAGAAACAGAAGGAGGCCGAGGCATGCTTCCATTTCAGCTGCATAGGTTTCACCCATTTGTCTTTTAGCTCCCTCAGGCCCTCCAAATTGGTGAAGTGTACCAATCGCCTATCATGCTCAGTGTAAGAAATAACCTAAAAAGGGATCTAATGGGTGGGTGACATGCTGGCAAACCGGGAATTTGGGTTGGGGACGTCGGGAAAAAATTCCTAGCGGGGTTTTTGATGCCCCTGGGAAACCCCCCGGTTTTTTTCCAAATCGTGCCATCGACAGCCGCCTCCTCCCCCCTCCCTCCTCCCCCTCCTCCTCCTCCTCTGACACACCGGGGACTCCTCTTCATTGGGGGGGAGTGGCTCCTCATCACTAGTATCATCCTCCCCACTCAAAGGGGGTTCACCGGAAGTGGTGCTTGGCCCCCAATCCATTTTGGCCCCCGCTGCTCCTGACGTGCTTTGGAACAGGAGTGAAGGGGCTTGGTCCACAAAGCTCCACTGAAACATGAACAACACAAAGCCTCTAGAAAAATATAGATCACGGCCGCGCCAGCCCACCAGAGCCACACATTTAGTTCACTCAACGCTTTGCCTTTTGACCCCAGCTAGGCCCCTAACGAGTCAGCCACCGCACTACCAGACGCGCATTCTTTCCTCAGCGAACACGCTTTGTGTGTTTTGGGCGCTTCGAGACTGGGGCAACATCTTAAGTTATATTTACGTACAGACGTTTTTTAGACTATAATTTCTGTACGAGAGCAATAGGCAGTGAGTACTTGAGAGGTGACAAAAGCTGGCATTTCGCTCTTCTCTGTGAGTACCATAATTAAGTTCGTGTTTAAAACTTTCTGACAGAACTTTGCGACCGGCAAAAAACCCATAGCCTGGCGCGCGCGTGCGTCGTTGGCCTGCCTGATCTGTCTTGCAGTTGACGCCACTTGGGACAGAAAAAGCTCACGGGTGTTGTGGACAGAGACAATTCCGCTTTTCTCGCGGTTTAAGCTGCTCGCGCCTGTGTGTAGTCGTTGTGTACCTAGGCGCGATACAGACAGCAAGCAATGTGTTGTTCGCTATTCTCCACGCTTACCCCGAAACCCCTTCAAGCGAACCGTTTCGGGCCTTATCCCCGACACTCTAGGGTCAGATACCAACTGCTCACAATTTGTTCTCGCTTTTCCGTCTCACGCTTTGTGAAGACTAACTCCAGCGACTAAATGTAGCAGTAAGAACTGCCGTGAGATGGGCATCATAGTTATAAAAATTGGGGGATATCAATCAGTATCCAAAAGTTTATACACAAATGAATGTTGCAAGTGCACTTACATTTTGTGGAAGTTAATGTTTTCACTTCCCTTTCCCCCACTATCTTCCAAATTCTCTCCCCCCCCCCCCCCCCCCCCCCCCCCCCCCCTCTACACAGTCCTGATTGCCTTCATGGTCCGCTGACCCTCCCCCTAAATACGTATCACCACAGAGAGAAAAATTCTGGCCTGGATCATAATAATTTTGTTTTTGCTTTGTGAAATATGTTCCTGAACTTTGTGCTGTGAATTGTGTAGTCTGTTACTGTTTTGTCAATGCAATAAATAATTGGAGCCCGAGCCGGAGGTGGTCTGAGTCGTGTGCGTAGTACACATATTCATAACACACCAAGCATGAACCCCACACATGCGCGCATGCACACAGACACACATATACAGACAGCACGACACACACTTGTACACATGCATACATACCATGCACAATACACCCCATCCACATACGCACAAAACACACATTTACACACACCACTCCTACACAGCATATTACAATATCAGAACTTACATGGGTCACTCCCAGCCCGCTTCCTTGGGCAGCCACAAGGGCTTCAAACAGGTTGGGTCGCTCCATTTTTTCCTGTAACACGGAACAATAATGCACAAACAAAGCCTTGCGTACATGCTCAAAATATAAAATTCTATATCTATATGGGGCATACATTTTTCTCATATGAGCTTGAGAAATTTACTTACATTAGTTTCCCCGCTATTCTGCAAACACTCTGATACAATGACATATCCTTCACACACAAAAAAAAACACCAAACATACACACACATGCACACAAAACACACACACACACACACACAAAACCACACTTGCGCGATCGCACCTTCTATTGTCAACTAATTTTACTCCTAGGTGTACACATTGAGATGGGGCCATTTTTCCATTTTAGCCGCACATGCGTGACAGAGGCCGAGGCTGACTGACATGTGTTCATGAGTTCAACGAGTACTTAACTGCAAACCACATAAGCAAAAAAGTTTGCATAATTGATGGGAATATATCCAGATTGAAAATAGTAACGTAAACACCAAGTATTACAGAGATAACAAATGATGTCAGGCCATCGGAGCTTCGCGAGGTTTTTTTTTTTTTTTTTTTTTTTTACGTCAGCATCCTGTTTTTGCAGACGATATAATCTAAATATTAAATGTTGCAATTTTTATATTTGATTTCTTTTCTTTTCTTTTTCTTTGGCACGCAACTATTTTGACTAAATAAAAACAATTCTTACCTGATGCTGGTTTGTTGGCGTTGAACACAAACAAAGACTTCGCTCGAGAGGAAGGTACTGTACTGCTGCTGCTTCTGCTGCTTGTAGACACAGTGCCAGACTAGACCTACACGCTCTTTCACTCTGTGCAAAGTTCGTCTGCTACAGACGGTGAAGCGCAACTAGGCACACCCATGTGTGTTCTCCCGTGAGTCACCGCCGCTACAACATTTCACGCGCATGGGCTTAGCACACCCACGACGCCCGGTAAGTCAGTGGCAGAACTGTTCTCTTTAATAAGTCTGGGTTACCCACACCCACGACGCCCGGCGAGTCAGTGGTAGAACTGTACTCTTTAATAAGTCTGGGTTACCCACACCCACAAGATCGGCCCCACTAGTTCAAATGACACACTCAATACGTCATTGTTTATTAACACATTCTCATGAAAATGACGTTGCATTAAGCTTTTCATGTTTCTGAGAAACTTCTAAAATTTGACAGCAATTGGTGCAGCGGTTTCGAAGATATGCTAATGTTACTGAGCGTCTGGGTATGGGATACCCACACTCAAACGGTAAAGGTCATGCGCCACTCACAATGAAACATGTTCTTTTAGAGTGTTGGGACTTGCACGATGTGAGACACAAACATTTTACAGCGAGTCCATGAAGATCCTGTTCAGGGATGTCCCGCCAGACGTGATCCTTGAGTTTTTGAGAGAGATTAACATTTTCATCTGATTTAAGATTTTGCGGAAGAAAGATTTTTAACAAAGTTTCTGGTACATTTCTAGACGATGTCATTTAAAGAGATGTGTGAAAGGGGTGTTTTTTTTGTTTGGTTTTTTTTTGTTTTTTTTGACTGGTGAGTTGATTTTAACGTGGTGGCAGCCCTGATGTGGCCCTTTGCGGTCGGCTGGGCTATAAGCAACATTATCTTATCTTATCTTGTAGTGTACTGTAAGTGACGCAACTATTAGAATGTCATCCTTATCACTTGTGTGTTTTGATATCATGGTCGTGTGCAGTAAAAAAATTTTAAAAAAGCATTGCCCTCCAACGGAACTTACCATCTTGAAACGTGCTGTGGATGTATGACACCTAGCACCAATATAACCATCACTTTTGGAACAAAAACCCGACAGAGAAAACA
>CM031614.1:53939347-53969672 GCA_018398815.1 Conus ventricosus
AAACCCCCCGGTTTGGGTTTAGCAACAATTTTTTCAACACATGTTTCCCAAAACAAGTCCCCCCATACAGCAGTGATGTCACAAGACTGAACCCGTCACATCAAACATCAGCTGTGATGTCATCAAGACTGAACCAGTCACATCAAACATCAGCAGTGATGTCATCAAGAATGATGCTGTCACAGCAAGCCTCATGAGTGAAGCACCAACAGATGTCATGGTGATGGCGGCATGTTATACCGTCAGATCTGAATCCATGACAAGTACAGATGGACAGGAGCAGACAAGCAGCTGATGAACAGGTTTGTAAAACTACTGTCTCCATTTCAGTAGAATTTATTTTGCACTAGTTTATTATTGAAAAATAAAATTTGGTCAAGTTGATTTTTAGTTTTTTTTTTTTTTTTTTTTTGCTGTCCCAACCTCTATGCCACCTCAGAGGCAGTGCACCCACGCCGCTCATTCGGACACCCCGTCCACAGCCACAGCCCGTCGGCCCCGCCGAAGCCCCGGCACCGGCACTCCACAGGAGCAGTCATTGTCAAGTCAGTTCGAAGAGGCAACCCACCGGAGGAGACGCTGCACTGCTGCTGAGTCACTTCGGTGGTTGTCAGTGGCGCCTGTTCTGATCTAACATACGCAGGACACCACCTACTGAGCCCCTACTGACGACAATAATTGCTTAGTCGCGGAGCTGGCATGAGTGAGCTCTCCCTCCGGAGGGCGCCACCACATCCGTCCAACGACAGCCCCCATGGACTCGCCCATACCGGTGACCCTGACGCAGACCTGTGCACTTTACGATTTTTGCGTATAATCTCACGAAATTTAATACAGCTATACGATTGTACGTTTCAAAACCAAATTGTACGAAATTTTGATGAACGATCTTACGAAATGCGCTCGAACACGTAATCCGGCCGAGTCCAAGAGTCTGGTCCAACTTTTAAAAGTTCCGATGGCGCATGCGTACTTCCTGCCTCTATGAATGCATCAACATTGCTTCTCACTCAGCTTCAACTCCTCGCGCGCATGAAACAGACAACGAAAATTCAGATTCATTGGTAGAAGCTGTGATCCAAAAGAAAAGAAATATGAACAGAAGTACAAACCAGCGTATCATACTATTTTCAAGTTCATTACTGCGTCAAAGAAGGGCGATACGTTCGCACACAGCACCACGTGTAACTGTCAAATCGCGATTGCTACAGTGGTCGCTTTGACATTCAGCGGCACATCGGTAGCAAAAGCCACAAGGGAAACAGTGATTCTGGAAAATGGTAGCAATGAACATTCAAAGCTTTTTTGTGAAGTCGAGTCTTGCAGGCACTTCTGATGAGAGACTGGAACATTAGACTACTCGCGGAGAGGGACAAAAAGCTCCAAAATCCCCCCTCCCACCCCACCCCCCACCCCCGGCCCCAAAGGAGCACACTGTCCAGTGAAATTCTTGAAAGTCTTCTCAGCCTGAAGAAGGTTGACTGTTCTTTAATAGATGCAGTTCATGGCCATGCAGCTGACAAATTTAAAGGCACGTTTCGTAGGGTCCTTTGAAGTCTTATAAATGGGATTTTTGTCAAATGGCCTTTTAAGTCCTTTGATTCAGCAAGTTGGTCCCATTTAACTCACGAGGAGGTCCTTTAAATTTTTGAAAGGCACTGTTCAGTCCCTGTTTTTTTTTTCAAGAGAAGGAAGGCTTTGAAAACGGAAACCATACATCTTCCACAACCCAAACCGTACTTTGGCAAGTTGCAAAGAGGTTGAACAGATCTGACGCGATCATCAGAAACGCGGTAGCAGCCTATAAGGCTAGGGCCCATCAGTGGCTTTCTGTTTAGTAAGCTTAGCAAGCAGACGATGCAAACTGCTGCAGTGGGCTTGTGTCTTCCTGCTGGTGCTTTGCATGCAATCCATCTTTTTTGACGTCACGGGTTCCACAGTGCATACGCGGTGCTAATGTTCGTGCATATAGCTGACTTAAAACATTTTCGCTCATGCTATTATGTTAAAATGTTCCCTTTATAGAAATTCAGTGAAGAGTGGGGCAATAATGATGAAAATATTATTACCCAAATAAATAAAGTACATAACCATTCCGGATTGCAAACATGCGAACATAACAAACAGCTTGGGGAAACAGCTGATATGCTGAGTTCTTGAGTAACATTACGGATAGATTCCTTTTCCCCGCCTTGTCTACCCCCCCCCCCCCTTCCACCATGTTGGCAAAGTCCATTTAAACTGATTTTGAGTCCTTTTAAAGTCCTTTAAAGGTCCTTTTTGGCCTCATGCCCATCACCTGGGAACCCGTGAAGGAGCTGGAATTCACCCAAATCTAAATAAAGTTCACATCATAATTGTTTCTGGCTCTTCAGGAAAGACTGGTTAGTCTTATCAACATGAAAAAATGCCCATAGTAGCCTATGAAAGAATTAGATTACTTCAGATTTTTTTTACCAGTTATGTCCCATCCGAACATAAAAAGTGGAAGAAGAGTTATTTTATAGTTTATAAAAAAAAGAAAATTCAACATCAGTTATAGTTCTTGTTAATTTCCTGAGCAAAGGCTTTTGCCTAACCATGCAGAGGATTACTGGCAAGGAACTTGGATTAGTTTGACAATCATTGATTGTTAGAAAGTAGTACACCCTGGCAGCCCTTCTTTCATTCAGAGCGTACGGTGAAAGTTCAGCGAGTGAAAAATTGCGTGTATTCAATAGGCATTATCTATGAATAACGCATTTAGAATCAGATGAAAATTGTGGATGAATAAAGAATACAGTTTTTCCTTTGGAATGTGTGTTGGTTTATTTGTGTTTGCAACATAACGGTATGATGATAGTTTTAATATTCCAAATAACCCATCCTTTCACACGGACGAAACGAAGCGCGTCACACATCCCGATGCCCGCAGGCGGCATTTGGCCAAGCGATCGAGGCTACACGGTGTTGAAAATCAACAGCTTACAATGTTTCATTTCCATTCAGTGGCGTTTGAATAGTCATAGAATAATTGAGCAAGTTTCAAGCTTTATTTCAGTCTAATTTTTCTTTTCGTACGATGTGTTTAAATTAATAGAATCGAAGTTTATGAGGCTTGTTACAAGTGTAGTCTTCGCCTGTTCCAACGTCGTTGCCAAAAAACTTGCGAAAAAAACATACAATAACGATGGCTCTAGAAAGGCCGTTCCTTCTCTCCCGCATTTCATTTGGTGTATCAAGCTAAGCGATTGGTTGAATGCCGAAAAGCCAAGCCAAACAAAGCGAACGTATCAAATGCAAACATTCGCTCCTTGTCCAAGATTTCAACAATGGCGAACGAAGCTGAGATCCGACAATGCACCGAATCAAATGCGCTATATTCCGTTGTTGAATGCAAGATGCCATCTGGTAAGATGAAACGCATATAATAACAAACCCAGAACATTTTATGAAACGATTTCAGTTATTTTAGTTTCGTTATACCGTGTCCAATCCTTAGTTATTTTGTTCGTAATTCGCTGGTGTACGTCGAGATTAAACAGTCGAGATGGCCCACGGCTTTCGCCGTTCGAAGGCGATCGTATTTTTGTGCAAGACAAATTAATGAAAATAATATCATAATGGGCTTCCACATAATGTCGATTCAAGTACTGTGGAACCTGGTTACTGATTCCATTACACGATTAAAGAGAAAATCGTAGTTTAAAAACATCGTTTGACTACAGATATTCAAACCGGAAGCCAACAACCGCGCGTACAAGACGGTCCGAGGCTTTGAAATGAAAGCACCGTCATCTGATAATGACCATCGATAGAAACACCGATCATTACTGTCATACTCGATGTGCAAAGCGTGTTTGGGGTTTAAAAAAAAACAAAAAAGGAGAGAGAGAAAGCAAAGTCTGAAAGTTGGACAGTAAGGAGGGTGTAGTGGGGGGTATGGGGGGGGAGGGGGGGGGGAGTGTCACTGTCGAGTCAAAATCCCGACCCTAAAGAATTTGGGTTTAGCAATCTAATCTTTTTCCCTATTGTATCAAGCAGTGATGTTCATCAACAATGTACCATCCACACCATACCATCAGCGTGATGTCTCAAGACTGAACCCGTCCATCAAACATCAGCTGTGATGTCATTCAGACTGAACCAGTCCACATCAAACATCAGCAGTGATGTCATCATGAATGATGCTGTCCACAGCCAGCCTCATGAGTGAAGCACCAAAGAGCTCCATGGTTGATGGCGCATGTTATTAAACCGACCAATCTGAATCCCAAGACAAGTACAGATGCGGACAGAGCAGACAAGCAGCTGATGAACAGGTTTGTAAAAACTACTGGTCTCCATTTTCAGTAGAATTTATTAGTCACTAGTTATTAATGAAAAATAAATTTGGGACAAGTTGATTTTTGAGTCCTTTTTTTTTGTGTGTTTTTGATTTTGCTGTCCCAACCTCAATGCCACCTCAGAGGCAGTTGCACCCGCGCCGCTCATGTCGGACACCCGTCCACAGCCACAGCCCGGTCGGCCCGCGCCGAAGCCGCCGGCACCGGCACTCCACAGGAGCAGTCAATGTCAAGTCCATCGTCAAGGAGGCAACCCACGGTGAGGAAGACGCTGCAACTGCTGGCTGAGACACATCGTTGGATGTTCATGGCCGCCTGTTCTGATCTAACATATACGCAGGACACCACTCAACTGAGGCCCCCTACAGATGACAATAATTGCTTAGACCGCGCGGAGCGGCATTAGTGAGCTCTCCCTCCGAGGGCGCCACCACAATCCGTCAATAAACGGACAGCCCCCATGGACACGCCCATACCAGTGACCCTGACGGAACCAACTAAGGCCACAAGACATAGAGAGGACAATCGAAATTGAGGTCACCATTGAGAGCCAGGCATGAAGGGCCACGAATTTGAACATTTTTTTTATGCAGGATCTGATGAGAAATGAGGATTATTAAGATGATGCACGGAATCCATTTCGTCTGAACTACATGACATGGCTGTACTCATGCTTCCTTTCATAATATATCTCCGGCGTCAACCCAGGCCTGAGAGATACAGGCACCTGCAGTGTTGTCAGGAAATTTTGAGCAACCACTCAAAACGCATCCATTCAGTGGATGAAAACTCGACTGGTGTGGTCCCAATCTATCATCCCAACTGAGACCAGCAGCAGAACTCAACTCTGGGTAGGAGCCGGACAGGGCAAAAAACCCAACAAGACTCTGATGGATTCAACCCACACCGTCCCAGCCGGGAGTCCCGACCTAAACCACTTCGCCACGGAGGTTGGTTGATTTCTTAGTCTAAATGGATCATCTTTAAAACAAGTCCCCCAACAAAAAACAAATGAAAATAAAACGATGAAAAGCAATGCCCCCCCCCCCCCCCCCTCATAGCATTCCTAAACCCCCCTCCCCCCCCTCCTTTCCCCCAACCACCCCCTCCCTTATCCAAAAGCTTGGCAGTTTCAAATTTGGGTCTGGGGTTTGACTTTTTCTTTTAACCTCTTAACAGAAAAATAAGTGGGTTTCTGGCATGTGTCAGACATTCTGTAGGGCCTTTTCTGAAAGCGAAATTCTGTGAGGTGCTGAACAGAGAAGGAATCATGGTTTTCTTTAAACAAGAAGATGAAGTGGTCACACACTCGGCTGGTTCAGAGCAAGATTACTTAGTTTTTGAGTCTCAGGGGAGTATAACAGCTGCATAGACCATGCCGTGAATGCAGTGAGGGAAAGGAATGTTTACTGCAGACCGCTCCCCACCAGCCCAGATAACCCGCACTGTATTCGGCCAACTGAAAGTCATCTTTCATAGCTGGTCTGGCACAATGCGTTCGGCAAAGGTTGAGCGTCCCATTACAAATGGGGCTGTAGGTTCTATAATTATTAATTGTCATGAAAAATGTAATATATCTGCACTATTGAGATGACTGAATTTGGCTGAATTCCCAACAATTCTTTTAATACCCAAACACGACTGGTTTAATTTCTTGTAGATAACATAGATGCCGCAAGAAAAGCTTGTACGCAAGTGGTCAGCAATATTAGAATCAATGACACAAACACAATAATTGTGCAAAAATGACGTCATCCACTTTCTGGAAGTTTAATTTTTCCATA
The DNA here is from genome assembly GCA_018398815.1 of Conus ventricosus. Lineage (NCBI taxonomy): Eukaryota > Metazoa > Mollusca > Gastropoda > Neogastropoda > Conidae > Conus > Conus ventricosus. Next base: position 53,945,457 of record CM031614.1, read on the forward strand.
GTTAAGTAGTACACAAGTTTGCTACATGCCTCTGCTCAGACTACAGCAACAAAAATATTGATTACAAATGTGTAAAGCCTTGTTTGTTTGCCCTTTCACTAAGTGTCCTCAATAAGGACAAATGTAAAGCTGTGCACAGACATGGAGTACCAAATCAGGAACAAATGGTGATGGCAAATGGCTGAATGAAAAGCTGACCAGTGATGGCAGTGAATTATCCTGTTTGCCCCAAAGGAGCGTGCTGGCACATATGCCTGTACTTCATATCAAAAACAATCACCTGCACGAGTGAATCACACAGAAAAGAAGAAACACAGAAGCCTACTGATTAGCCAGAGGAATGATGAAAAATAAAAGACGGATTAAAAGTGGGAACTAGGGCAGTGGAGTGTGTGTGTTGGTGTGTGTGTGTTTGTGTGAAGGGCATGAGGGAAGAAGCATAGCTATGACTGTAGATTATGATTGCGTAAGTGGATTTTGTTTACACAGTATCTAAATGCATCAACAATATTCTGGATCCTGGAAAATTGGACTAAGCCATTTTTTGTTCATATTATTACAGAAGTCCATTACCTCCCTCTCCTATCCCCCCACCTCAAAATCTCCTTCCTCCCATTTGTGTGACAAGATGCACAGAACATTTGTCACTGTGACTGTAGGTCCAACACTTAGTTTAGTCCTTACTTTCCAGAGCACGCAAATAAACTGAAAGACTTTTCTATGCTGATGCCTGTAAGTGAATTTATTTTTTGTCCCGTTTGACAGTAAAGTTGGTCACATTTGGCCTGAAGAAAGTATGCCTCAGGTAAGTTTTGTTTTTTTTCTGTGCAGGAAGTGACCAGAATGGTTTAACTCGTAGAGTTCCTTTAAGGCGTCAGCTAAACCGCCACATTAAAAATGCTTTCCCTGTGCCTATGGGCCGTCCCCTGACATGCGATTTTTTTGAATTTTCAATTGTACTATGTTAATCACCGGACTCAATGAGTTGCGTAGTAAAAGCCATATTATTTCTGCTGTAATAAATGGATATGAAAATGACCCACGTGAGAGGAAAGCCCATTTATTCTCATCACGACGATGACCAGCCAGCACTTCGTCTCGCTTGCAAAGATGGCAGTGCAACCTTCGACAATCGTAACAACCAAGGTCAACGGATTTACAAGACTGAAGCAGGCTCTGCTAAATGATATTTTGACAAAGACAGATAATCCTGTTATTCCAACGACTCACTCGAACATGAAGGTGATATGAAGATAGTGATGGAATTGCCACCATATTGTCAGTTTATTGAGTTTTTTGTTTTTTTATTGGGCTGTGTGACCTCAGTGTGTCAGCTGACTGCGACGAACGAGCTAGCCTAGTGTGTACTCTGCACTGTGTGCCAGTGGCCAGTGAGACGTGATAGTCAGCGCGAGAGGGAGCGCGCCAGCTCGCGTCAGTGACACAGGGCAGAGGGAAAGGTAGGTGAAGAGGAGGAGTGACAGAGAGGGTTTAAGTCCAGCAAGGGGCATGGTGGGAGGTGGGCGGTGGTCATAGACTCAGAGCTTACTCTAGAGCGTGAGATTTGTAACAATCCCCCGAAATCTGTCCTTCCCGCTGTTACGAGTCTTAACACGGCAGGGAACTCCCGCACAGTTGCAGGACTGCCGTCCTGTTCACTGATCATTGCGGGCGCTCGATTGACGTCTGCTTGAAAAAATTGAAACTAGAACAGAGCAGGAGCGAACGATTTCTTGAATATTTCATTGGCTGTTAGTGTAAAATCAACCAATACGGCGGCGTTCGTCTCCTCTTCTCGATCACCCGAGAGAAGTTGCGAGAGTTTAAGGACGCCATATTGGATATTTTTCCAAAATGAAGCCTGCACCCACCCTATTTGACTTTGGATCTTTATCGTGGAAGAAAAGTGACAAAAAAAGATTCTGTGCCAAGCGAGGGTGGAGAAGATCATGAAGAAAACGCGCGACTAACAACCAAAAGCTCAGAGAAGCAGCCCGAAAGAGTGCCAGTGCAAGGGAACACCCGGTTTCAAGACGGTAGGCTGAAGAAGTGGCCCAGGGGGGGGGGGAGGGTGGGGGGGGGCAGAGATGCCCCCACTTTTTTCTGATAATGAGAGGGGGGGACTGCTCTGGCCCCCCATTTTGAAAAATCCTAGATTAAGCTCAGTGACTGACACTGTCTGCTTGAGTGTGAGCGTCATGATAGACTTCTAAACAGGTTTCCACATTCATTAACAGTTGTATGTGACAATACAAACTTTATTTCAACTTTTCTCTGCTTTGTGTTATCTCTTTGGATGTGAAGATGTAGTGGGGTAATTCCAAATAATGTATTTTGATCATTGCAAAAAAAATGTATCTAAAATCTAAATGCCTAAATACTTTTGTAATTATCAAAATTAAAACAAAAGAAGTCCCAGATTCCCAGATCTTTCATTACATTTTCTATCAAAAAATATATATATTTCAATTTATATCATTTTGAGTTCAGAACTAGAATTTTATGTTAATATATTACCCCCAAATAATTTTTCCTGGCACTGGGAAAGCTTTGTTACCTCCCCCCCCCCCCCCTAGATGTGGCCCTTTTGCGGTCGGGGCAGGGCTAAAAGCAAACATTAACTATACTCTGTAATTATTTTCAGCAGTGAATGGTATTAAAAATCAGGAAAATCCATCTCAGCTGAGGGCGGGGATAGGGGAGGGGAAAAGGGGAGCCTCCCCCCTCTGTCCTCCTCGTCACTCCCTCTCCTCCTTCCTCCTCCACTTCTCCTCCCTCTTCCCTGTCCGCCACCCTTCCCAATCTCCCCCGCCACCCCCTCCCCTTTCCTTCCTTCACCCAACCCTCTGTAAGTCCCCTGGGTTTTGAATACTATTCACTGGCTTTGGAGAGCTGAAACTAGCAGCTCATTGAACTCCATTTGTCAGTTTTAATTCAATATCCATGAGCTTTGATCCATTCACATCAGTGCAGTGGCTTGCTTTCTTTTTCCTTTTCTTTGTGTGTTACCCTTGATTTTGATAAGAACTGCCTGATAAAAGTAGATAGGAGTGGATGATCATTAACTGGCCATTTGTTGATGGTAGTGATGTATAGCATGATTATGAACTGATAATGAAGTAAATTTCTGTTTGTAACAGAAGATGGACAAAACCTGTGTCTTCCACTTGTCAAGCATCAGGGTCAGCTCAAAAGCAGTGGTTTTTTTGTGGTGAGTTCATCCGTACAACAGTGACATCCAGTAGAAAGGTGAAGGTGAAACCAAGAAAGAAAAAAACTGTTCACTTGATGTGTGCAGAAGATCTTTTACGCAGGCTGGTAATCTGAAGACACACAAGATGATCCACATAGGTCAAAAACCATTTATGTAACTGTGTGCAGTAAGACTTTACACAGGCTGTAAATCCTGAAGAACACACAGATGATCCACAGAGTTCAGAAACCATATTCATGCAATGTGTGTTGATACAACTTCTTCATGGGCATATTATTTGAAGAAACAAAATTGATCCATACTGGAGAGAAATTTTCATGTGATGTGTGCAGTAAGACTTTTACAGAGGACAGATAATCTGAAGAAACACAAAATGATCCATACTGGTCAGAAATTATTTTTCATGTGAGAAGGACACACAAGATGATCCATACTGTGAGAAATTATTTTCATGGTGATGTGTGCAGTAAGAGTTATACATCGAGAGGTAACCTGAAGAGACACACGATGATCCATACTGGTGAGAAAATTATTTTCATTGAGTGTGCAGTAAGACTTTTAGACTGCAAGTGAATTGAAAGACACAAGATGATCCATACTGGTGAGAACTTAATTTCATTTGATGTGTTGGCAGTAAGAGTTTTAATACAGGCAGTAATCTAAGAAACACAAGATGATCCATACTGGTGAGAACTTATTTTCATGTTGATGAGAGCAGTAAGTAGTTTTACAACAGCAGGTGACCTTAAGAGACACAAGAAATCCATACTGGTGAGAAATTATTTCATGTGGATGTGTGCAGTAAGAGTTTTTACACAGGCAGGTCATCGGAAGACACAGAAGAAGATCCATACTGGGAGGAAATATTTTCATGTGAAGTGTGCAGTAAGAGTTGTAGACTGGCAGTTCTTCTGAAGACACACAAGATGATCCATGCGTGAGAAATTATTTTCATGTGGATGTGTGCAGTAAAGAGGTTTTACACGGGCAAGGTAATCTGAAGAGACAACAAAATGATCCATACTGGTGGAGAACTTATTTTCATGTGCTGTGTGCAGTAAGAGTTTTTATACAGGTCAGGTCATCTGAAGAAACACAAGATGATCCATACTGGTGAGAACTAATATTTTCATGTGATGTGTGCAGTATAGAGTTTTTACACGGGGCAATTAGTCTGAAGACACACAAGATGACCATACTGGTGAGAATTATTTCCATGTGATGTGTCATTAAATAGTTTTACACGGGCAAGTAGTCTGAACAACACAAGATGATCCATACTGGTGAGGAAATTATATTCATGTGAAGTTGCATAAGAGTTTAAAACACGGGCAAGTAGTCTGAAAGAAACATCAAGATGATCCATCACTGAGTGAAAAATATTTTCATGTTATGTGTGCAGAAGACTTTTACAACGGGCAAGTAGTCTGAGAGAAACAAGATGACCATGCAGATGAGAATTTTTTCATGTGATGTTTGCAGTAAGATTTTTACACAGGCAGGACAACTGAAGAGACCAACAAGATGAACCATACCTGGAGAGAAATAATTTTCATGTGATGTGTTGCAGTAAGACTTTTAAGACTGGCAGGTCTTCTGAAGCCACACAAATGATCCATGCCAGTGAGAAATAAATTACATGTTATGTTGTGGCAGTAAGATTTTACATGGGCAAGTAGTCTGAAGAGACACAAAATGATCCATACTGGGAGAAACATTATTTCATAGTGATTGTAGCATAAGAGTTTTACATGGGCAAGTAGTCTGAAGACACACAAGATGATCATACTGTGAGAAATTATTTTCATGTGATGTGTATCAGTAAGAGTTTTACACGGGCAAGTAGTCAGAAGACACACAGATGATCCATACTGGAGAGAAATATTTTTCATGTGATGTTGCAGTATAAGAGTTTTAACCCGGGCAAGTAGTCTGAAGAAACACAAGAAGAATCCATACTGGAGAGAACTTATGTTTCAAGTGAATGTGTTCAGTAAGAGTTTTACATGGGCAAGTAGTCTGAAGACACAACAAGATGATCCATACTGTGAAAATTATATTTCATGTGATGTGTGCATAAGAGTTTTACATGGGCTAAGTAGTCTGAAGAACACAAATGATCCATACTGGTGAGAACTTAATTTCAAGTGATGTGTGGCAGTAAGATTGTACACGGGCAAGTAGTCTGAAGAAACAAGAAAGATCCATGCTGATAGAATTAAATTTCAGTGTAATCGTTGCAGTAAGAGTTTTACACAGCAGGTCAACTGAAGATACCACAAGATGATCCTACTGGTGAGAAATGAATTTCATGTGATGTGTGCAGTAAGAGTTTTTAACCACAGGCATGTCAACTGAAGAACACAAGATGATTCCTACCGATGAGAAATTATTTTCATGAGATGTGTGACAAAAGACTTGTACACAAGCAAGTAGTCTGAAGAAACAAAATGATCCATACTGGTGAGAAATTATTTTCAAGTATGATGCAAGTAAGATTTTATACAGGCAATAGTCTGAAGAGACAAGGTGATCCTTACTGGTGAGAAACCTTATTTTCCATGTGATGTGTCCAGTTAAGTAAGGACTTTTTAGACTGGCAGATACTGTAAAGAGAATTCACAAATAAATTAAGCTGGTCAGAAATCATTTGCTTGCAAATGTGTGCATAAGGGTTACAACACCTTGTAGGTAGCCTAACCTTTCGCCGTATGAGGCTCAGATTTAAAGCATTTGTTGACCCTGTACAGTTCTATCACGCATGCTTTTCAAGTAGGGATTTTTCTTAACAGGCTGAATGACTGTCGTGAGTCTACCATGCTTTCCGTATAGGCTTTTCCTTCATCACTGCTCAGCGTGCGTGGTTAGCACCACGGGGACGGGGCCACTCGGCATATGCCGCGAAGCAGCCACCAGCCACAGGGCAAATATATAGTGGCGATGCGTCCAACGTCAAGTTGATGAATTTTATTTTGGTATACGATGTGCCAGAAATAGAAGAACACACTACTTGCTTATTGCAACACACCGAGAATTTAGGATCTCGGCCTTCCAGCAGTAGATATTTAATATTCCGTTTTTTTGTCGGATTTTAATAGCCCGGCTACACTGAAAACTCTTCAGGGTCTTTGATTTTACTGGGCTGTAACAACCCATCACTTCTGCGTCAAATATATAGAAACGTGAGGGTACTGTACTTTTTTGAGCAGATTGATTGGCAACTTCGTTTTAATAACACAATCCAACCAGGCAAAAATAGCATCTCTCAGTCTCTTTCAACACACCAGACACTGTCCGGCCGAATCACAACCTTTGCAACAAACAAAACACATCTGGAAGGGAGGAGAGAGAGAGAGGGGGGGGGGGGGGGGGGGGGGGGAGAGGGAGAGAGAGAGGGGGGAGAGGGGTGAGGAAGAGAGAACATAAAATCCTTAGACTTCTTTCCTTTTCAAATTTTGTTTATATTACCTCATGCATGCAGGTCTTCAACAATCTTGATTTTCCCACCATTTTGGCAGGTTTCGGTTTACAAATGCGCCATTGCGCAAAAATTCTAAAATGACCCATAAGAGTTCCTGTCAGGAGCCCCAAAGCGCATCGTATTATGAACCAGTGGCCACAGTAGTCCTTTTTGTATTGTAGTCAACAACTTATAAACAAATAAAGAATAAAAAACGTTAAAACTTCCTTCTCCTCAAACACAAGGTTCTGACCGTTACTCCCCCCCCCCCCCCCCCCCCAAAAAAAAAAAAAGAGTAGGCTCAAAAAGGAAAAAAAAATTTAGAATCCATTCAAACATGGGAAATTTAGTCAACATCAAAAGTACCGGATAGCAGACACACAAATTTTAAAAACCCCGTGAAAAGGATAAGGAGAGGAAAGGGGGGCCGGGGGGGGGGTGGGGGGGGGGTGTGAGGGAAAAATTTATTATCATTGACCTTTCCCAGTCCCAACCAACATCGCACTAAAGCGTACCAATTTTTACACAAAACTTCATCACGCAAAAAAAAACCCCGCAATGGCCTACTACAGGTGACGGGTGCCTTAATACAAAAGAAGAAAATCGCTAAGCCACCACAGATCTACAGGGGCATGCCCAAACCCCGGCAGAAGGAATCTAGCTCGTTTTAAAAAGACTTCATGTTATGGCCCCTGTAGCTCGTTAATTTGAATCTATTCATTTTGGATCTGAATCTTTTCATTTAGGATAAAGGAGGCGGCTGAAGCTGTTGCGGGTACTTCGAATCAGGCCAAAGAAAACGTCTCGCAACTTCATCCGGGGGTGTTGTCAGCAAGAGCACAATGATCTGTCCAAAACCCATGACGGGGGACAACAGAGTATTGGGGGCACAACCCGCAGACGGGGGCGGGACCGGGCATGTGCCAAACGCTGAGAAGAGCTTCTTGCGGGTCCGTCCTTGCAGCAGAACAAAGCCTCAAGCAATGGGGGGAACCGGAAAACGGGGCTACTATCAAGTATCAAAGACTCCCGGGCCTAATTGCGCTCGGGCTTCAACCCCAGCCGGGAGGGGAATAAACATCGCCCCGGCACCCGGGCCCAGCGGCCCCCCCCTGATGACAGGCTCAGGGGGGGGTGGGGGGCCCGGCCAGCCGGGGGTCACCAACACGCAACAGCACAGCAGAATTTTTTTTCAAGAAAAATATGCTGTTAAATCGTCCCTATGAACGATAGGGGGGATTTCACCTTTAATCGTTTTTCTATTGTTTCTTTTTTAATTACTTCAAGTGTTTAGTGTGATGGATCAAATGCATGAGCTCTGGATTACGTAATTTTATTTGGACCTTAAAAAATATAATAGCCCCAAATATGGGGAAAACGATGGTGCTGCACCCAAGTTAACGGGGAAGGGTTAAAATAAAATACAATTACCTACTTTTGACATTTAAAATATTTTACATACTCTGTACTTTCAGTTAATAATCAGTAAAAACAATTATGACAGGGTTCTGCTAAAAGCCTAGCATCATATGTCTGAAGTGGCAAGTGTTAAAGCCTTTTACATGTCATATAGCTTGAAAAGACATCAGATGATGGACACAGGTTAGAGATTCTTTGCATGTGATGTATGCAGTAGACATTTTAGTATATTACCTGGTGTGACATGGATGATCCATCAGCACAGTAAGACTTTTAGGGAGACAGGTTACTTGAAAAGACACAAGATTATCCACATTGGCAGAAATCATGCATCTGGTGTGCGCATCCAAACAATTGTACAGGCAGGTATCTGGAAAAAATACAAGATGATCCTTACTAGTCAAAAGTCAAGTGCATCTGTTGGGTGCGAAAAGAACTGTGCCTTAACCTTCGCCATATGAGGCTCAGATTTATAGCATTTGTCGACCCTGTACAGTTCTATCATGCATGCTTTTCAAGTAGGGATTTTCCTTAACAGCTGAATGTCCGTCGTGGAGTCTACCATGCTTTCCGTATAGGCGTTTTCCTTCACTGCTCAGCGTGCGTGTTAGCACCACGGGGACGGGCACTCGGCATAATGCCGCGAAGCAGCCATCAGCTGTGTGACCTACTCATGACCCGCCGGCGGAGGGAGAATTACAGCCGCGGTGGGGCACGCGCTGCCTTGGCCTTCGCTCAACTGACAGGTGTCGGATATCTTATCGCAAGTCTGTTTAGCAGCACAGTGTCATCTAAAACTCCCGTTAGTTGGGTAGCACGCTGCAATTCTTTTGACTAACCTTGTGAAGAGAGTGCACAGTTTGTCTATCCTCCATTTCTCTCTCTCTCTCTCTCTCTCTCTCTGTCTTCTCTCCCTCCCTCTCTCCTCTCTCCCTCTGTCTGTATATCTGTTTCTCTCTTTCCTTTTCTCTCTCTTCCTTATCTGCATTTAATTATTGTTACTTTGTTTATCTTCATACTATTTGTTTTTGTTATCAACATTTCATCCTATGATATGCTGCAATGTATTTACAGTAGATTAGCAAGGACAGGTTGGAAGAACAGGCATGCCTAAAACCTTTATCCTTGAATAAAAAACGTTTTTTTGAGTGTCGAACGGCAGGAATGGAGCTCGATTTGCCGAGCCTGGACAAATTTTTTTTCCTTCTCAATTTTTTATTAGACTAGTATCTCATTCACTTTCCCTTTGGTGATATGCTGTAGATAATGCGACTCGATAGCTTCCAAGTAGAAAAAGAAAAACAAAGGACACGGAATTACGGAAGCAAGCTTGCTCGGATGAAATTGAACAAAAAACGAATGTTATTTTTTCCGATCCGCAAGTGCTTTGACTCTTCTCTTACCACCACAGGGCAATAAGTGGCGATGCTTCCACATCAAGTTGATGAATTTATTTGTATACGATGTGCCAGAAATAGAAGAACACACTTGCTTAGTTGCACTCCCGAGAATTTAGGATCTCGCCTTCCATCAGTAGATATTTAATATTCCTTTTTTTTGTCGGATTTTAATAGCCGGCTACACTGAAAACTCTTCAGTCTTTTGATTTACTGAGCTGTAACACCCATACTTCTGCGTCATATATAGAGAAACGTGAGGTGTACTGTACTTTTTTGAGCAGTTTGATTGCAACTTCGTTTTACCAATCCATCCAGGCTAAATAGCATCTCTCAGTCTCTTTCACCACAGACACTGTCACGCCGAGTCACAACTTTGCACAAACAAAACACATCTGAAGAGGAGAGAGAGAGAGGAGGGGGGGGGGGGGGGGGGGGGAGGGGGTGAGGGAGAGAGAGAGAGAACATAAAATCCTTAGACTTCTTTCCTTTTCATTTCTTAAATAAATGTTAGCGAGCCGCCCAGAGAACGTGGACAAACGAGTCACAAGACAAAACACAACGCGTTTCGACCTCTTAGGTCTTCGTCGGGTGATAGATAAACGAATAAAACAACGAAAATTCACTTAGCTTGATCGCTTCAGATCGCTTAGGGTTCAGCCACGGCTGTTCAGAGCAAGTTACTTAGTTTTGAGTCGCAGGGGAGTTTACAGCTGCAGAGACCAAGCTGTGAATGCAGGTGAGGGAAAGGGGTGTTTTCTGCAGGCCGCACGGCTGTTCAGAGCAAGTTACTTAGTTTTGAGTCTCAGGGGAGTTTACAGCTGCAGAGACCAAGCCGTGAATGCAGGTGAGGGAAAGGAATGTTTTCTGCAGGCCGCTCCCCACCAGCCAGCTAACCGCACTGTATTCGGCCAACTGAATGTCATCTGTTCATAGCTGGTCTGGCAGCAATGCGTTCGGCTAGGTTGAGCGGCCATTACAAATGGGGCTGTAGGTTTGATAATTAGTTATTGTCATGAAAAATGTAATATAGCTGCACTATTGAGATGACTGAATTGGCGAATTCCCAACAATTCTTTTAATACCAAACTCGACTGGGTTTATTTTCTTGTAGATAACATAGATGCCGCAAGAAAGCTTGTACGCAAGTGGTCAGGCAATATTAGAACAATGACAACAAACACAATATTGTGCAAAAATGACGTCATCACTTTCTGGGAAGTTAATTTTCCATAGTTAAGTAGCACACAAGTTTGATACATGCCTCTGCTCAGACTACAGCAACAAAAATATTGGATTACAAATGTGTAAAGCCTGTTTGTTTGCCCTTTCACTAAGTGTCTCAATAAGGACGGAAATGTAAAGCTGTGGCCGCTCCCCACCAGCCAGCTAACCGCACTGTATTCGGCCAACTGAATGTCATCTGTGCATAGCTGGTCTGGCAGCAATGCGTTCGGCAAGGTTGAGCGGGCCCTTACAAATGGGGCTGTAGGTTTGATAATTAGTTATTGTCATGAAAAATGTAATATATCTGCACTATTGAGATGACTGAATTGGCGAATTCCCAACAATTCTTTTAATACCAAACTCGACTGGGTTTATTTTCTTGTAGATACATAAATGCCGCATGAAAGCTTGTACGCAAGTGGTCAGGCAATATTAGAACAATGACAACAAACACAATATTGTGCAAAAATGACGTCATCACTTTCTGGAAGTTAATTTTCCATAGTTAAGTAGTACACAAGTTTGATACATGCCTCTGCTCAGACTACAGCAACAAAAATATTGGATTACAAATGTGTAAAGCCTTGTTTGTTTCCCCTTTCACTAAGTGTCTCAATAAGGACGGAAATGTAAAGCTGTGGCGCCTTTCAACGCCTTCTTCCTTACGCTAAACCCTAAGCGATCTGAAGCGATCAAAGCTAAGTGAATTTTCGTTTATTTATCACCCGACGAAGACCTAAGAGGTCGAAACGCCGTTGTGTTTTGTCTTGTGACTCGTTTGTCCCGTTCTCTGGGTGGTTCGCTAACATTTATTTAAGATTGTTTAGATTTCCGCCTGCAGTCGTCTCGCTTTGCAACTAGATCCTTTTCATTTGTTTATTTACCTCATGCATGCAGGTCTCAACTCTTGATTTTCCCACCATTTTGCAGGGTTCGGTTTACTAATGCGCCATTGGCGCATAAATTCTGAAAAGACCCTAAGAGTTCCTGTCAGGGAGTCCAAATGCGCATTGATATTATGAACCAGTGCGCCACAGTATGTCCGTTAATGTATTGTATGTCAGACAACTTATGAACAAATACAAGAATGAAAAATGTTGAACTTCCTTCTTCATCAATACACAAGGGTTACGTGATCTCAGTTACTCACTGCCCCCCCCCCCCCCCCCCCAAAAAAAAAAAAAAGTGCTCAAAAAGGAAAAACAATTAGAATCCATTCAAAACATGGTGAAAGTTAGTCAACATCACACTCGCCCACACCTACGCGAGCCCATCGGTGCAAACAAGATTTCTTCACACAAACATAAGTACCGGACCATGCAGACACACAAAGTTTTAACAATCCACCGATGACAAAGGATAAGGAGACGGAAAGGGGACCGGGGTGGGGTGGGGTGGGGTGGGGGGTAGTGAGGGAAGAAATTATTTTCAGTTGACCTTCCAGTCCCAACAACATCGCACTAAAGCGTACGTCAATGTTTACACAAAACTGTCATCACGCAAAAACAAACCACTGACAATGCCGTATACAGGTGAAAAGTATGCGTGTTACAATCGTCCACTATGAACGGATAGGGTGGATTTCACCTTCAATCGATTTTCTATTGTTTCTTTTCTAATTACATTCAAGTGTTATAGTGTGATGGATGCAAATGCATGAGCTCTGGGATTTCTGTAAGTTCATGTGATGACTCTTAACCTTTACCGGATGACAGATTTTACTACACAGGGAACGATCTCGTGGGTGTACTACACCCAGACTCGCCAATAAAGCCTTTTCCGAAATATGTACCACCCTTGCTGTGGGTATCACATACCCACACTGCCCGCCCGCACGCAGTGCCCTTTATTTTCGGCCGCACAAGGAGGGGGCCTTTCTCTACCATTTCCCCGCCATAGGCTAGCGACGTCAGTCACAGCGCAGCAGCAGCAAGGGACGTCAAGAGGCCGAGTTTTTTTTTGGGGGAAAGTAAACAACCTATAAAACATTCACGGGTTTTAAAAAAAAGTGAAATGCATTCTGAAAAGGAATTAGCAGTCATTTTTGTGTTTTTGTAAACTTTTATGATCTTTATGAAAACGGGGAAATCACAGCACCAGTTTCTAGATGACTTCGCGTACATGCTGCTGAGGTAAACGGGAAGGGTAAAATTTCAATCCCCCCCACCCTAAATGAAAATCCCGGTTCGTATCGTGTGGGTATGCTTTTTTTCACGTGGGTGTGTGTGTTGTGTTAGTGGTGTGATGCGTGATTCATGTATGTGTGTGGCGAGATTATGGGGGGGGAGGGGTGGTTGGTGTAGTGCACAACGGGTAGAGGGTGTGTGTTTTGGTGGTGTGCGGAAACTTCGATTTCTTACCCCTGAAATTTTTCTTTTTTTTTTGGCCTTTACTCTTGGATTTTATTACTTGTTTCTTTAAATTCTACCCGAAGTTGTGAGGGGAAATTCCACTGCCTTCCGTTTTTGATTTTTTTGGAAATTTAATAGGATGAGAGCGAGTAGAAAGTGAAAGATAAAAAAAATTTGGAATTTTTAAAAAAATCTATGAAAATATTACTGATTGGAAAAGATTTCTTTTGTTTTTAGATAGTTTTGCCCTGGGGGTGAACACCCCCTTCCATCGAGGCAGTAGTGGAAGGAGGGTTTCCCAGCCCTGTGGGGGAGCTGAGAGTAAGCTGCTGCTATTTGTCTTTTTCCCTTTTTTGTGGGTCAAAAATCAGCATTGCGACAAGCGCATACATACACAAAAAAACATAATATGCACATGACACCAGTTTAAGGGGGGGAAAAGCGAGAGAGAGAGAGAGGAGAGAGAGAAGGGGGTATTGAGAAAGAAAGAAGGTTTGGTGTCACGAGAAAAAATTTAAACCGATTTTTGTATGTACCGCTTTTATTCATTGATAAAGACACAGTCAACCAAATCACAAAAATGAAAGGCATCTGGATAAAACCTCTTTAACCAACCCCAAAAAGTGTTTAGTTAGCAAATAAACCCAACCACCAGGATTCAGGCACACACACACAGCCCCCCCCCCCCCCCCCCCCCCCCCCCCCCCCCCCACCCCCCCCCCCCCCCCCCCCCCCCCCCCCCCCCCCCCCCCCCCCCCCCCCCCCCCCCCCCCCCCCCCCCCCCCCCCCCCCCCCAAAAAACCCCCCCACCGCCCCCACCCCCCCCCCCCCCCCCCCCCCCCCCCCCCCCCCCCCACCCCCCCCCCCCCCCCCCACCCCCCCCCCTCCCCAAACACACAACACACTCACCCATAAACACTACAAACTGGAAACGCAATATACTAAAAGTGATTTAAAATGTACACTCACAGCTCTTAGATTAAAAGAAACTATTCTTGTGCACATTTCTCCAGTACAGAAACATTATTACTGTCATATTCATTTAATTTTTTTCCTTTTTCAGTTTGTTGCAAAGTGGACACCAAGGGGCACAAGACCCTGGTGTACCCCGAGGAAATCAGGGATGCAGTGAGGTGCCGCTTCCCCGACTCTGATGCCGGCAGCTATGACCGGCAATCCAGGACCAGGTAATGCTGGTGAAAAGCATGTTTCCCATGGTTCTTTTGTCTGACACATCTGTACAGTCAAGGACTCATCTGTACAATCAGGATAGAGTTTTAATTTAAGACCCAAGGCATGGCAATAGCTCATTTCAAACAGAAACAGCAGCAAAACAGACAATGTCTTGATAAGCAACTATGTGAACTCTGTCATGAAACACAGAGCCTAGACACATATTTAGGGGGAAACTTGTAAGCATGATTGTTCTGCATACACCCTGTCGGTCCACATGACGGTCAGAACAGAATTTACCAGTAATGTGTTTCAGGGATACCATGTCCCCATGGAGGACCTGGCAAGGGCCACCTGGAAGCCCCTCCAGCCAACTGCCAGCAGTGCCACCCACCAGCCAATTACCTTTTTTCTACATTAGTTGTTTACATATGTTATTTTTATTCATATTCATATTCAGTATATAGTTGTTTACATATGTTAGGATCATTTTAGGAACATCCCATCAAATTAACATCAGGACAATTTATCAAATTAAATTCAGGAAAACATTACATTCCAATTCTCTCTCTCTCTTCCTCTCTCTCTCCCCTTTCTCTCTCTCTCAAATTTTAAGCGTAGTATAAGTACTATGTATTTTCAGTCATGTTCGTTATGAGGGAAAACAGTGTCTCTAATGGAGCCGGGAGGGAGAGAGAGAGAGAGAAAGTGACAGATGAATGGCTCTGACTTTGTTTCAATGATGTGGCCCTTTTCCCACCAACTGCACTTGGTCACAGTGGTGCTCAGAAACAACGCACAACACAGAAGCTGAAGAGCCCTTTGAAGTTTGGGCCCTGTTCGTGCTGCTGGATATTATTTCCATGCACACTGGGCAGAGTTTGCATGTGTGTTCTGGGCAGATGAAGTCATTACATTTGTAGCACCTATACCGAGTCTTGCGTCCTTTTTTTCAGCTGCAGTGCTGGCATCGCTTTTTAGTCCTTCTTTTCAGTGCTGCCATCCGAGGGCGTTTCCGCTTTTGCCCTCCTGGCAAAAACTGTTGGGCCTTTTTCGCCTACCATTCCTTGGTGCATGTGATCATTCTCTTCTGCGTTGTCTATTAACCTTTTTGCTGCAAGGACAGGTCCCTATGCAAATTGTTTTTTGGCAAGGCGTTCTCGGATTTAGTGGGAGCATCATTGTTCAGCGATGCTTCTAATGAAAGCAGCACGCTTATTTACCTGGGACGAGGTGGTTTTGGAAATTGATTTGCCATATGCGGCGTGCAGGGGATGGTGGCCTTGTCCATAATGTTGCTGAACATGATCATGGGCCCCCTGCTTGTTTTGCGTTTGACTGTATATGCATGTGCCATTTTGTCAAGTGTGTCCCGGTCCCTTTGTTGCATTGTAGTTATTTGAATAATCTCGGCTTCTTTTTCAAGTGTTTTTCTCTCACATCACCTGTGTCATGCATTGTGCAGGGATGAGAAACAGTCCGCCGTTCTCCACCGTTCCGCCGTCTTTTAAAAAATTTCCGCGTTCGAAAAATTCTCGCCGAAAAAAAGAAAAAAAAAAAAAACTATCGCGATTTTTTTTGCTCCAATCTCGGCGGACGCCTCGGCAGATTCCCAATTTGGGCTGGTTTTTACTCGGGACTCGGCCAACTTTCTGCACATCCCCTTACAGCGCCGTCGACGAGTGTCATTTGTTTAGTCTTTGGGGTCGTACGAAATCGCAAAAAAAAGGACAAAATCCCACCGTTGGAAAGAAAACGGTCGAGGAAGAGGTGTGTGGGAGTAGAGTTGGAGATAGCACATGCAAAAGCAGTGAAGAGAGGCGTTATGTGTTGGGTTGCAACAAGAAAATCAGCTTCGGAGTCGGTGCTTCATTACGATTGCTGGTGTTAAAATTTGTGTTGATTTTGACTAAGAATAGATTAGTTTGTATAAAAAAAGAGTTCCCAAAGAGAGGGGTAATTTTGGACTAAGACTCAATTGAAAGACTTCATTCAGTGGTGTAGGTGTTTTCACAGATCGTATGAGGCCTACACTACAGATCAACTCTTGAGAACTGTAAATAAAGAATTATCGAAAGACAAATGCCAGCATAGAGTGTGATATTCTACCCAAAGGACACACTGAAGCAGAAAAAAAAAAAGGCCCTACTTCTACTTTCTACTAGCAGGTAAGGCCAAATTGTTTTTGTATTTATGTCATTTTGTGAAAAACTGAAATATGTTTGTTTTAATAGTAATGCCCTTGTGTGAAATGTGATTTTAATAACAGAATGTAGATAAATTTAGTTCAATTTAGATAAGGCTAGAAACATATTTTGATGTTTTAAATGTGGATTTTTCTTGTTTATATATTAAAAATGCTTCAGCTTCAGGGGGCCCCACAGAAAAATCTCCTCTGCTTTTTTAAAATCTGTTCTCATCCTGATTGTGCTCAGTGCCACTGTGCTCTTTGCGCGCCTGCTCTGATAGTTGACCAGAGTGACTGCATCCTTGTAAGCAAAGTCAGAGCCATAAAGGGGAAGAGTTTGTTTTGCTTGAATGAGATGGGTAGAAACCGCTTGTTCTGCCTGACTGTTCCTACCATGGTCAGTCCATTGCGCAAGAGCCCCTCGCGAGAGTGAGGTCAGTGAAGTAGTTGTCACATGTGACGTTCCTCCAACTCTTGAAATATGGCGTTGCCAGCTGGAAAGCAAGATTGCGGCCAAGATTGACCTGCCTTGCCTGTCCAGCAGGCCGACCAAGGTATGGAACACCAAACAAAGGATAATTACCCTCTGCATCAGCCACCCAGAATATTTAATTCCGTAGCAGTCAGGCTTAGACGGCAAGTACTGCAGAAACTGCATCGCCCTCTGAAAGGTACAAGTTGCTCATCAATCGTAAGACTGCACCTGGGATGTAGTGTTTATTCAGATTAAACATGAAAGCATCCCAGAAATACCTGAAAGGGCGAATACGTCCTTTTGCCGTCTAACACTGCGAGTGCTTTGTCATCGAAGCGCATTATACGTGAGCAGAATTTGGAATCGTCTCCCGACTCATGCATATCCTCGCAGTGAAGCATCCATAGATGGAATCCCAAAGGTCTTCCGTGGACACCATGTTTTGCTTTTGGTGCCCAGAAACAGAAGGAGGCCGAGGCAATGCTTCCATTTCAGCTGCATAGGTTTCCACCCATTTGTCTTTTAGCTCCCTCAGGCCCTCCAAATTGGTGAAGTGTACCAAGTCGCCTATTCATGCTCAGTGTAAGAAATAACCTGAAGGCACTAATGGTGGGTGACATGCTGGCAGCCGGGAATTTGGTTGGGGACTCGGAAAATATTCCTAGCGGGGGTTTTTGATGCCACTTGCAACCCCCGTTTTTTTTTTTCCAAATCGTGCCATCGACAGCCGCCTCATCCCCCTCCTCCTCCTCTCCCTCCACCTCCTCCTCTGACACATCCGTGACTCCTCTTCATTGGGGAGAAGTGGCTCCTCATCACTAATTCATCCTCCCCACTCAAGGGAGTTCACCGGAAGTGGTGCTTGGCCCCCAATCCATTGGCCCCGCTGCTCCTGACGTGCTTGGAACAGAGTGAAGTGCTTGGTCCACAAAGCCCACTGAAACATGAACAACACAAAGCACTCTAAAACATATAGATGGGCATCATAGTTATTAACATTGGTGGATATCAATCAGTATCCAAAAGTTTATACACAAATGAATGTTGCAAGTGCACTTACATTTCTGGAAGTTAATGTTTCTCTTACTTTCCCCCCACATCTTTCCAAATTCACTCCCCCCCCCCCCCCCCCCCCCCCCCCCCCCCCCTCCTCTTACACAGTCCTGATTTGGCCTTCATGGTCCGCTGACCCTCCCCCCGTAAATACATATGCACACACAGAGAGAAACATTCTGGGCCTGGATCATAATAATTTGTTTGTGCTTTGTGAAATATGTTCCTGAACTTTGTTGCTGTGAATTGTGTAGTCTGTTACTGTTTTGTCAATGCAATAAATAATTGGAGCCTGAGCCGGAGTGTGGGTCTGAGTCGTGTGCGTATGTACACATATTCATAACACACACACACACACAAGCATGAACACACACATGCGCGCATGCACACAGACACACATATAACACACATGCACGACACACACTTGTACACATGCTACATACACATGCACAATACACACATCCACATACGCACAAAACACACATTTACACACACCACTCCTACACAGCATATTACAATATCAGAACTTACATGGGTCACTCCCAGCTCCGCTTCCTTGGGCAGCCACAAGGGCTTCAAACAGGTTGGGTCGCTCCATTTCTCCTGTAACGCGGAAATCAATAATGCACAAACAAAGCCTTGCGTACATGCTCAAAATATAAAAATTCTATATCTATATGGGGCAATACATTTTTCTCATATGAGCTGAGAAATTTACTTACATTAGTTTCCGCTATTCTGCAAACACTCTGATACAATGACATATCCGTTCACGCACAGAAAAACACACAAACACATACTCAGACATGCATGCACGCACACACACACACACACACAACACACACACACCACACTTGCGCGATCGCACTTCTATTGTCAACTAATTTTACTCCTAGGTGTACACATTGAGATGGGGCCATTTCCATTTGAGCCGCACATGCGTGACAGAGGGCCAGGCCTGACTGACATGTGTTCATGAGTTCAAAAGAGTACTTAACTGCAAACACATAAGCAAACAAGTTTGCATAATTGATGGGAATATATCCAGATTGAAAATAGTAACATAAACACCAAGTATTACAGAGATAACAAGTGATGTCAGGCCATCGGAGGGTTCGCGGGTTTTTTTTTTTTTTTTTTACGTCGGCATCCTGTTTTTGCAGACGATATAATCTAAATATTAATGTTGC
Organism: Conus ventricosus; assembly: GCA_018398815.1. Lineage (NCBI taxonomy): Eukaryota > Metazoa > Mollusca > Gastropoda > Neogastropoda > Conidae > Conus > Conus ventricosus. The sequence continues at coordinate 53,964,604 of CM031614.1, forward strand.
AATTTTATATTGATTTTTTCTTTTCTTTTTCTTTGGCACGCAACTATTTTGACTAAATAAAAACAATTCTTACCTGATGCTGGTTTGTTGGCGTTGAACACGAAACAAAGACTTCGCTCGAGAGGAAGGTACTGTACTGCTGCTGCTTCTGCTGCTGTAGACACAGTGCCAGACTAGACCTACACGCTCTTTCACTCTGTGCAAAAGTTCGTCGCTACAGACGGTGAGCGCAACTAGGCACACCATGTGTGTTCTCCCGTGAGTCACCGCCGCTACACTATTTCACGCGCATGGGCTAAGCACACCCACGATGCCCGGTAAGTCAGTGGCAGAAATGTTCTCATTAATAAGTCTGGGTTACCCACACCCATGACGCCCGGCGAGTCAGTGGTAGAACTGTACTCTTTAATAAGTCTGGGTTACCACACCCACAAGATCAGGCCCCACTAGTTCAAATGACACACTCAATTACGTCATTGTTTATTACACATTCTCATGAAAATACGTGCATTAAGCTTTTCATGTTTCCGAGGAACTTCTAAAATTTGACAGCAATTGGTGCAGCGGTTTCGAAGATATGCTAATGTTACTGAGCGTCTGGATATGGATACCCACACTCAACGGTAAAGGTTGATCAAGATACATTTTGTTCAAATAGTTGCACTGTAATTTATTCAAATCTGGATAGTTTCTTGAACAAGAAAAGCGAGTTATTTTCATTGATTCAAGAAAAAATGCGAGTGATTGCGTTAACTGAAATTAAAGCTAAACGACAGTTGGATGTAAACATGACTGAGAATTGTATTCCTGGTTATGATTGTTTTATGAATAAGGACCCCATTCTAGGGGTAGCATTGTATGTATAAGCATTCCCTTCATGCTCAACCTTGTGATGAACTAAACGAACATGCGTTTCAAGAGAGTGTGTGGTATTTTTCAGCAAAGGACAATAAAAAAAAATGTTACTTGGATGTATGTATAGAAGTCCTAGTTCATATGCTGAGAATGATACTAAACTTTTGGATATTTTCATTCAGATATTATTAAAAAGTTCGATCACGTCTGTATAATGGGAGACTTTAATTATCCAAGAATAAACTGGCAAGAACCCTCGAAGGAAAACGAAGTGCTTGTGGAAGCAGTTAGTGATAAATATCTGATTCAGTCTGTTTGCAGTCCAACTAGAAGAAGAACAGGACAAAAGCCTAGCTTGACTGATTTGGTTCTTGTAAACGACGATAACCTGATATCTGACATTGAACACCACAGTCCAGTTGGGAAAAGCGATCATGATGTGCTGATATTTGATGTATATATCACAATTGATGACTGTGACAAGCAAAGCAAATATCAATTAATATAATTATGCAAGAGGGAACTACAACAAAATGAGAGAGGATCTTAGAAGGGTTGATGGACTGAGTTAGATAGCTTAGATGTGGAAACATGTTGGTCAAATATAAGAAATAAAATTCAAGAAGCAGTGGATTTATACCCAAAATTGGAAGTAAAGGTAACAAGAATTTAAGACCAAAGTGGATGAGGAAATCTGTATTAACCTTTACCGGATGAAGCTTTTGACTACACAGACACAATGGCGGGGGTCTCTCACGACCCTACTCAGCAAAGAGCCATTTTAGAGCTTATACCTAAAGCGATGGCTGGGGTCTCTCACGACCCCTTCTCAGCAAAGAGCCGTTTTAGTGCATATACCTAAAGCGATGGCTGGGGTCTCTCAAGACCCCAACTCGGAACTGTATGCTCAGCCTTATTCGGGCTTAGTCCATTCTTTTTCCTACATGAGGGGGAAGTTGGCGCTTGACCTGGCACCAAGGAAAGGGGGAGAGGGTAAGTGGAAGGAGGAGGGTGGGAGGAGGGATCGCCGGGGCAGGCCAGTGAAAAGTCTCCCTCGCTAGCTGACCATACTCTACAGTGCTGGCCTAGTTTTCAGACGTAGTACTAACAGCGGAAGATGGCAGCATCCGACAACGCTAGAGCCGAGTTGAGTGCGGCTTTTGAAACACTGGGGTAAGTTATAAATTTTCCGTTATCCAATAACATTATTACTGTTTTTATAGGCATTTGCTTTCCTTGTCAGGGCTAGACTGGTTATAAACTTGTACTTCTCTTTTTTTTTTTTTTTTTTTTTTCACCGCCATGAAAAGAGAGTGGTCGGTGCCTCGTGGTGCTTGGTCAAATTTTTTCCCTACCTTAGTGAATTCCATGCCACGGTTGAAGACGGTTCTTTCGTGATGTAAGCTTAGCACAGTTGTGTTGCGTTAGGCTGCGTTCCTATGTGTCATCCGCAAGCTCGTCTTAAGTTTTAAATAAGTAAAGAAAGAAGGGACAAAATATGCACATGTGTCCCTCTTTACACTAATCCGTAAGTTTTGATGCTTCTTTCTTTGACTTGCTTGACGGGTTTGCAGATAACAATTGTCCATGTGGTGGCAGCTTATAAATAATTAAAATGCTTGAGTGCTGCTGTTTTGAAAGCATGGCCCGGAGAAAAGATTATGTCTACAGATTGTGTAAAATGTTTGTTTTCATTGATTTGTTTGTAGATATAAGAACAAGAATGATAATTTGAAATATGTAAATGATGAGATTTATTTCTCGGGATTTTTTTCTTTCAGGCATGATATGCCAAAAGGATTGCAGCACATCCTGTTCCATACAGGATCAAGCCGCAAGGAAGTCTACAGGGCGCTATGGGGAAGTCTAAAGGTAAGTGCATGTTCAATCGTTCACTCACATGCATACAAGTAAACACGCAAAGCAGTACCTTCAGAATCCAATGACTTAATTTTATTTTCAGTCTTCAATAAAAATGAACGAACAGAGTAAGTCCAGATCTATATCAATTGGCGCACACTTTATCATCAGGTATGGGATAATTCATTTTTTAGTTTAAACGTTTTACCCTCTCTCTCTCCATCCCCTCCGAATGCTGCTTATGACACGTCCTTCTCATACGTCAAAGTTTTGATCAGGATTTCTTTTTGTTCTAGTTCTTTGTGAACCCCTTATAAAAAAGTACCTACAGACTTTTTTTTTCAATTTCTAAATGAATTGCAGTTTTTGTGAGAAGGTTATTATTATAATCAATATCATTGAAAGTTTATTGACATATCTTTTTGTAAAAAACAAAAAAACAGTTTCTCTCTCTCTCTCTCCCCTCTCTTTCTCAAAACTACATGATAATCTCAGTGTTGATTCTAGAGCGCGCCTTGCGGATTCCCCGCAATATTTTCTGAAGGCCGAAAAAAATCGCGAAAGACGCGGCCCAAAAGCCGCAAAAAAAGAAAACGAACGCGTTTTTGCACAACCAGCGCGTCTTCGCCTCTGCCTTTGTGTATAGCCTCCTGAGCAATTCCTTTAGCCGAACGCGCGTTCTACCAATTTTTTCATTGGCCGAGAAGCAGCAGTTGAGCCAATCAGCGGTACTGGCAGTTCAACAGTCCTCATGTCGGCTTCAACGATGAAGCGCGCGAAGCCAAACACTCGGTTTTCTTTCGCCTTCATGAAGAAAAAACGCACTGATATATCTAAAGATCATCAGCTGGAAGCCGAAAATGAGACTACAGCCACCGTTACGGCTACTCAGTCAAGCGATAGCGTGTCTCAGCCGATCGACGCCGGAGGCGAAACGGTTGAAAGTCCCAGTGAACCCGAAGATCGGGCAAGATAATGAAGATGGTGAAAACGAAGCCGATCCCTCCAGTTCGAAACGGAGGAGCAGAAGAAACTCTGTGAGCGTGGTTTCAGTGCCCAAAATGCATCAAGACAGCCAGGAGAAACAGGCTGAAAGAAGACAGCCTCAATGTGCTGATGACCATCAAATGTGAAGGTCCTCCCATCAATGACCATGACTTCACAGCTGCTGCAGCAGAGTGGAAGCAACAGAAGGATAGGAGGATCTACAAGAAATGAATGGAGTTCTGTGGGCTGTACATATGTATAAAGCTTTTCAGTTGTGTATGGTGAAGGTGTACACAGTGACTTTTCACAGTTAAAGGGTTTTCTTAAGGTGATACTGATGGTATATAAATCTTGACAATAGTGATGGTCACTTCATATAAAGAGACTGAATTAATTGTGGGGTAGGCTTAGAGTTGCTGGATTCTATGATGAGGTGACAACAGACTTGCTCACTTGCTGTATGACTGCCAAGAAGGGAGCTCAGCTGAGTACAAGCACCACCAGAAAAAGACAAGTCTTCTAAGGTATGTCAGAATGTGTGTGTACTCTGTGTGTGTGTGTGTGTGGGGTGTGTGTGTGTGTGTGTGTGTGTGTGTGTGTGTAATAAAATGTAACTCGTTTCTTGTTTCTTTTGTTGTTTTAGTTTACTTTGGCCATAATGTATCATTGTGATTAAGCTTTAAAATCTGAATTTTCACGCGTTTTGAGGGCCTCCCCTTTTCACCCTATGGGCCCCCTTTTTTTATGTGAGGGGGCCCTTGGGCCCCCTTTTTTGAAATCCTAGAATCAACACTGTAATCTTTTGATTGGCCATCGGGTGGTGATTGTCTTTTACCTACAACTTCACATGTGTTTACACAGTGCAGTGCCTCCACACTTAATACGAGCGTACTGTATCATTTCTTTGTGTTTCAGTATGTGGCGAAAGCTCAACACAGGTGGGCAAAACACCCTGGGCTACCCAGAGGAAGTCAGGGAGGCAGTCCGGGCCCGCTTTCAAAACCCCCCGGATGCTGGTGCCTATGATAGGCAATATTTAGACCAAGTAAGATGACTCCTCATGGTGACTTTGACAACATTTTTGCATTTCATTTTTAAATGATCTGTGAGATTTATGTTTATATTACATAATACTGCGAAAACAATTCTGATATTTACTGACAATATGAAACAAATACAATCTGGTCATACATATTTCATCCAGTATTGTTTGAAGAAATGCAATGTGATTGTTTAAAAAAAAGCACCAGACACTTTTTTCATACTCTCCGACATGAATCAATTGTATGTTGATAATAATAATAAGACAAAAAATCAAGACATATGTAATGGAACGCAATGAATTTTGTAAGAAAAGGAATCTTTAT
>CM031614.1:53970672-53975672 GCA_018398815.1 Conus ventricosus
CTCCGAACATGATTTCATGGACTCCGCTGTAAAATGTTTGTGTCTCACATCGTGCAAGTCAGACAAACGGACAGATAGATAGAGAGATAGATGATGCATATATATATATATATATTGAATTATAAATAAAGCTTGCTCTTATGTCTTAGATTGAAGAAATAGGGGGAAGATAAGCATTCATATCTGCAGTGGTAGATGATTCTGCCTAACTAACAGTATGTGCTTGAGTGGGTGAATGGGAGAAAAAAAAAAAAAGCTTCTCACAATGAACCTTCAGCAAGCTTATAGTCTCCAAGGGGAGACACCCTCCAATAGGGAGGGAAACTCACTAACATATAACTCCTGGTCATATACCGATATTTCGAAACTTGGTGGTTTCTCCTCAGTGACCGCGGAAAGTGGTAATTTGACTCCTCTGCCTTTTCAGTTTTAAGAAGAATGCAATCCCAGAAAAGGCTGGTGTGCAATACCGTAGTATGTTTGTTGAGTTTTCAAAAAACCAACCAAAGGTGCCACCTAAGAAAGCAAAAGAAAATCGTGAAAGAGCACAAACAAGCTACATTTTCTTGTGAAAAGTAGAAAATATAAAAAGATATCCTCTTAAGACACAAGTGCTGAGGGCCAGTTCTTGGAATGAATCCGCAAGGGACTAAAATACAACAAACTAATAAATTCCAAGGATAAGTACCGAGCACCGTTCACTGCAGATATGAATGCTTATCTTCCCCCTATTTCTTCAATCTAAGACATAAGAGCAAGCTTTGTTTATAATCAATATTTCTTGCAGTCATTGCAACACCAAGCTGCTCCGTAAGTTGCTGGAACGGTGCTCGGTACTTATCCTTGGAATTTATTAGTTTGTTGTATATATATATATATATATATATATATATATATATATATATATATATTATATATATATATATATATATATATATATATATATACTATCCTTCGCTGGCTGCTTTGGGGGTGCTGTTGGATTCTTTCTTGAACTCTTGGTGGTGAGAACACCACAGAATTATGGACTGTGGTGTGTCTCTATTTGACACCAGGAGCGCAGACACAATCAGCCGTGTCTTCCTGATGAGTCCGATCCAGCAGACGAAAGGCCTAGGAGCAGGCAATACAAACAGATCTGCCTTCGAGAGAGTTTACGATGGTTCCCTCAGACAGCTAGTGAAGGGTTTCTCATTATTCATGATATATTCCCCCTTTTTTTCCTAAAAGTTCAAATCTTTGCCAAGTCATTACTATAATGACCGAAGAACTGTTAGCCTGCACTTGTTTTCCCCCAATACTTAATTGTTCAGCATTATATATATATATATATATATATATATATATATATATATATATATATAGACAATGGTAGTGAGTACCAACAAAATGAAAAGCAGTACAGAGAAAAACGAGGGTGATGAAAGGAAATCCTGCAACTGTATCAAGAAAGAACAGTGCCCTCGAGCAACAAATGCCTCTACAACAGCATTGTGTACCAAGCCACTGTAACATCAGAGAACGCAGAAGAAACATATATAGGTATCACTGAAAACCAATTTAAAACTAGATATGCAAACCACAAACAGTCATTTAACAAAGAAAGATACAAAAACCAAACAGAATTGAGTAAATACATCTGGAAGCTCAAAGAGAATAAAAGATAGAATACAATATATCCTGGAAAATCATAGAAAGAGCAGCACCATATACAACAACATTTCAAAAAGATGTAACCTATGCTCAACAGAAAAGCACATAATACTATGCAAACCACAACTGGCAACTTTAAATACTAGGATAGAAATGGTTAACAACTGCAGGCACAAGTGGAAATTCCTATCAGTGAACAAGAACCAGAAGCACACGAAAAACACAGACAGCACGTGATGACAGACACACAAGCAGTTATAAAACACCGGCAGCACAGACCCACCACATCCTGATGATTGCATTGCATGAAACAGCGCTGTAGATAGTTTTAAACCTTACTTTTAACAATATATATATATATATATATATATATATATATAATATATATATATATATATATATATATATATATATATATACAGAGAGAGAGAGAGAGAGAGAGAGAGAGAGAGAGAGAGAGAGAGAGAATGAATGGAATGAATGATTTATTCAGATTAGGCCATAGCCCATACTGAAGGGGATACACCCGGAATACACGAATAAAGAAAAATTATCACAAAAAGAAATGGAAAAAAGCAGATACACATACATACTATACAAACTGTTATGAATACGTTGCTCGTAGTCGCTTTTGTGCTTCGTATATGTACCTGGCAAGATCAAAGAGGACACACTCATTTCCTGATGTTAATAGTAAGCTGACTCTAAAACTACAAGGATCAGAATAATACTTTGACTTAATAAATTTTACTCGAAGATCATTGAGAGCAGGACAGCAAAATAAAAAATGTATTTCATCTTCCTTGGCCTGGTAACATAGCCGACATATCAGTCTATTTTCATTCAAAGCACTGTATCTGAACCGATGGCAAGCTATGTCAGAATACCAAATCTAAACTTAGTCAATGCACTCTTAATATACCTGTCCATTTCATTTTGATGTATGGCTCAATCATATACGTTGTTTTAAACAGTCTGTATTGTGCAAATCTGTCACTGTTGTTGATATGGTCATGCCAATCTTGCCATCTGCAATCAATCATCTTTGTTTTAAAACATTTCAAAAATCCCGATATATTTTCAACGCCCTGGTTGTCCCAAACATATGCAAAGCCATACGAATTTAAGCACTGACGAACAGTGGTAGCCCATGTCTTCTTACCATTATAATCCAAATTTCGTAACGTCCTATAAGCTTTATAATGGTATCTTGGTTTCCTCCATTCTGGTTATTTTCAGCCAATACTTAATGCATTTTAAAAACGAATTAATATAAATCGGATACCTTCCAAGTTCGCCATAAACTAAATCATTTGGTGTTCGATTGTCTACATTCAAAAATCTTTCATAGCATATGAATGAACTTTCTCTGTTACAACACTTTTCTCAAAAGCCAGATTTCTGCTCCATACTGTAAAATTGGCTGCACCTGAGAGTCAAATAATTTCGAAAAAAACAGAAAATGCGCCACTATTCAATTTGTATAAAATACGAAGTATAACTGTGACTGCTCTCTTTGCTCTATTTGCTAGGTCTTGACATCCAAAGGTGAAACTTAATTTGGTAGTAAAATAGAACCCAAGATACTTGTATGCATTGACTACAACCATGTATTCACCTCCATAAATCCATTTCTCATTACGTGCTAAATATCCACCTTTACGAAACACAATAGTGTTGGTCTTATTCATATTAACTTTTAATTCTAATTTAGTAGCAGCTGAATACAAACTGTTCAATTGTCGTTGCAGACCAACTACAGTTGTAGACAATAAAATATGTCATCAGCAAAAAGTAAGACAAACAGTTCCAAGATATCAAAAGTCACACCATGCCGTCCATTTTGAATAATCTCCAAAGCCAATTCATTCATGAACAGAGAAAATAAAACAGGACTACAAACATCCCTTGCTTGACCCCTCTCGTACACTTGACAAAATCTGATAATTTAGCTCCCGCTCTAATTCTTGCTTTCACCTCCTTATACATACCTTTCACACAATGATACAGTTTACCTGAATTCCATGTTTTAACAAAACAGGCCACAGTAGTTTTCGTGAAACTGAATCGAAAGCTTTCTCAAAATCACAAAAGCCACATACAGCTTCTTGTTGTTTACAAATTGTTTTTGAATTGCAGCTAATAGACTAAACATGTGATCAATAGTAGAATAACCTTTTTTAAATCCTGTTATTATATTGGGTTTTTTATATAGCGCCTATCCTCGGTCACAGACCAAGCTCTAAGCGCTTTACAATAAACACACTACCTCACTCACTCAACGGGCTGCCTACCAGGTAGAGCCGGCCGAAGAGCAGCCTACTGGCGCTCATTCAGTCGTTTTCCCTTTACCATTCAAATATCAGTCATTCATTTTCATTTATCTCATTTATTCCTCTAGTTTCTCACATATGGATGCATACGATGCTTTATAGTGTCCTCCACTTCCACCGGCACACGATGGCACACGACAACAGTAAGTGACAATTGTTGTGGCTTGGTAAGAAATACCTGGCGGCTATCTTCAATCTACATCAATTTTGCCAGGGCAGCGGGGAACCCCCTGCTCTTTCGATTTTCAACTGCCGTGGATTCTTTAACGTGTGCAGGGGGCCAGGAAGGCACACGGGTCCGCCCTCGCTTATAGTCCTCATCCGATGGACTTGACGTTCAGTTCGCTTTGTCATTCAAACTGGGAAAGAAAGGGCGAGAAAGGCAGGGCTCGAACCCACGCACTTCTCACACGTTGGATTGGCAGGCGAACGTCTTAACCACTCTGCCACCTTTCTCCTGCTTGATGTTCTCCTGTTATATTGTTCTGAGATATCCATTCATGTAGTCTATTATTAATAACAGAACTATACAGTTTACTACATACATTGCACAACGAAATACCTCTATAATTGTTTACATCGTTTATCTCCCCCTTCTTAAACAGAGGTAAAATTATTGATTCTTTCCAATCTTCTGGATAAATCCCGGTGTCAAAAAGATAATTAAACAATTTAACTAAAAATCCTATAACATTCGCACCAGAATGCTTAAAAAACTTCCAATGAGTCCATCAGGTCCGGCAGTTTTACCATTCTTTAATTTCTTAATAGCTGTTAATATTTCCCCTCTGGATATTGGTCTGTCATAAGTAGTTTCTTCATTATTTATTGCATTGTCAGTCTCAGTGGACTCATCATCGTCCTTATCCAAAAGATTTTTTAAAATGTAAGAACCTACTCTTGCATCGTAATATTATTTTCAGGTTGTAGTTTATTTGTGGAAACCTTGTGAATAGTTTTCCAAAATAATTGCTGATTGTTACCCGAAGACAAAAAGGTCGTTTAATAGGAGAT
>CM031614.1:53980672-54018172 GCA_018398815.1 Conus ventricosus
AATCCTGACAGGACGACACGGCGTCTTTCGGAACCCGACACCACTTGGGGCTGAACTCCTCGGAAGAAGCGCTGGGGAGCACAGTTTATAATTGCTGGCTGTCACGGACCGAAGTTTGAGAAGATTGTGGAACAGCTGTGGAGGAAAGGTGATCACCGGACAGCCGAGAGATCCACAGAGCGCAACGATCGTAGAACCCGGAAACCCGAGCCGTTTCACGTGACGCACTCCGCTGCCCGACAGGTTGAGCTGGTCCAGACGAGTCAGTGTGTGCAAAGGATCCACGTTCACTGCGTCCACACTGACACGGGACAGGTCCAACACGCGAAGTTTGGTGTACGTGGACAGCCCAGAGAGACCGTCTTGAAGGTCAAGTGGGTTTCCCGCCAAAACAAGCACTTGCAGAGATCTGAGGGTACTGAAGTCACCAGGTAGAAGACAGGTGATGAGATTATCGCTGAGGTCCAGACTGATCAAGTTAGGCAGAGCAGGTGCTTGAACGTGAGACAGAAAACAACCCACCAAAACTGACATGGACCAACAGGTGTTGTTCGTGAAGTCCATCAACGTCATGTTGCTCCTGTCCGCGCTCAAGAAGCGAAGTTCTGGATGGTCACCGACAGTGACAGACCGGTTACAGTAAAACGCCAACCCGAAGCACCTACATTCAGGTGGGCAGGTGAAGTGACACAACAGCTCATCATCATTCTGAGGGCACTGGCCATACCTGTCGTCACACACGTGCTCGGCAGACACGCACACGCGGGACTGGCGACAGCGATAGTAGCCAGGACACTGGTATGTCTGGCAGTCTGCTTCATCCTCATGCCCCGGGCAGTCGTGGATGGCGTTACATCGCAGATAGACGGGCAAACACAGGGTCATGTCGGGAGTAGGACACAGGAAGTGAGACCTGGGGCACGACTCTGCTGACCTGAGGACGTCAGTGATGAGTGTGTTTGCTTGTCCGCTTGATGACCACCTCACCAACACTGAAAGGGAATAACCGCCCGAGTACCGACCAAGCTCGTGCAGTACTAGTTCACACCCCTTTTCGTCGTTCGCAGACACACACTGCACCATGTTGTCGCATCTCTGGCTGAGCTGCAGGCACTGTCAATCAATGAGTGAAGGCATTTAACTGAGGAATGGATTTTTTTGTTGAACTGTTGTTTGGGCTTAAGTTTTTTTTTTCTTCTGTAGTTGTGTATTGATGTCAAAACAGCTGTTATCATGACAGTGTTTGCAAATCTATGAGCTCGCACACACACACACACCACACACACACACACACACACACACACACACACACACACACACACACACACACACACACACACACACACACACACACACACTCACGCACAGACAGACAGACAGAGGCAAAGCACAGATGATACCAGACCAGACTAAAGCTCCTATTCATGCACTGTACCCTCTTTTTTTCTTGTTTTTACTCTATTGTTTTTATCACACCAAATGCCTCATGCTCTGGATACAAGATGAATGGAACATTTCTAGAGAAAAATTTCCATGTAGTGAGATATTCGTCGCTATGAAATTTCGTGGGAAGAATTTGAGGTTATTTCTTAGGTGCCAGTGTTGTACTGAGGCGAAGACGCAAAAGGAATGTTCTCTTTCTTCATGTAGCAGAAGGAACAGACTACACTTCAAAAGACAGTTCCTGCAGGCAACAGGACTAGGACGCATTATGAACTGAGAGACAGAATTCAAACCCAGACAGCTTGGCATGAGCATTCACTGAACAGTCACTGTGTCACCGTCTGCTCATGGAAAGGTGTCCGGCTCTAGGTCAGGGGTCATCTCAGCATCAACAGACCCTATTCCAGACAACACAAAGTAAGGGAAGATAACACCTGTCTTTCCATCGCAAAAAAAGTTACCTTTTCAACGTGTGGGTCAAACAAATAATTGTGGTGAGCCAACTCTTTTATTTGAAGTGCACGCCCAGGATCACGATCGGGATATTGACTAGTTTGCATTCTGGACGCAGTTTCACGCCCATGTTTTGGCATTTTCTTTCTCTCTGTCTCTCTCTGTCTCTTTCGGGGGGTTCCCGTGGTACACGAACTTGGCAGGTCACGTTTGTTGAGCTCTGTGCTTTTTCTTCGTTTTTCCTTTGAAATTTTTGGTGTTGTGACTTTACAGTCAGCAGTGACATTTGTGAGTTGTCATGCCTTCTGGACCACTGACATTCAGGCCTGTATGTGGAGCGTTTGCTCATGTGTTTGTCTCTTTTATGACAAAACGGCAAAATTCAAATCCGCCATGAGGATTTCTGTGTTAACGTTGAGGTCACGCATGGACGGTGTCACCCTAGGTCTGCTACTCTCTCTGTTTTGTTACGGACATTTACTCCAACGGTGTGGTGATGTGGAGCTGAACCCAGGACCTGGCCCTGCTAAGACCGACAGCAAGCGGCAAACTCGCCTGGAAAGCGCCGGAAGTACCCGCAGAGACAGTGGACATGGACCGAGTTCTGCTCCTACAGCTTCTAAGCTCCTGCCGGATCCTACTCTGAGAGATGTTGTGACCATGTTGACCAACTTAACCTGTAAGTCCGATTGTGTCAGTGAAGATGTAAAAGATGTGAAGCAGATGTGTGTGACCTTACAGGATGAACTGAGTGGTCTGAAGCAGGAAATGTGTCACTTAAAACAGGAAAATGACCGATTAAAAGATGAAAACACCAAACTTACTGCCAGAGTGGAAGCGTTGGACAGAAAAGTGGACGATTTAGAAGGCCGGTCGAAAAGGAATAACATAATAATTCATGGTATTCTTCGTAGGAGTAACGAGACTTGGCAGGACTGTGAAGAGTTGGTAACAGAAATGCTAACTGATAAAATGGATTTTGCAGGAGAGGTTCCCTTCGACCGAGTGCATCGTGTAAACTCCAAGCCAGACTCGCCAATAGTTGCACGTTGTACGTTCTTCAAAGATAAGGACAAAATTTTACGAGCAAAACAGAAACTGAAGGGTACAGAAGTATTTGTTAATGAAGATTTTCCTTTCGGTTAAGAGAAATAAGAAAGAAACTTATCCCACACTTTAAGTCCGCTCGGGCACAAGGAAAGAAAGTGTCAATGGTATATGACCATCTTGTAATTGACAGTAAAAAGTTTGGTGTGGATGTCGGTGGCAATCTGGCGGAATTAAGATATGATTCAGGCCGGCCCTGTCATTGGAAAATGCCCCTTTGGGAAATGCCCCATTGTCAAAGTCCGAGGGAGGCGAAATTTAAGCTGCCACCGCACGGGATTCATATTCCGTCTCCACGTGCTGACACTTTAACTGGGGCAGTGAACGATTCTGGTTTGAAGCAGGTAGGCCTATGTGTTGGAAATCCCGTGCAGTTTGTCACTGACATCGGTGTGGACGGCAATGGGTCAGATGTTAATAACACACGATCGGTTAAAACCTTTACCGTTGAGTGTGGGTATCCCATACCCAGACGCTCAGTAACATTAGCATATCTTCGAAACCACTGCACCAATTGCTGTCAAATTTTAGAAGTTCCTCAGAAACATGAAAAGCTTAATGCAACGTCATTTTCATGAGAATGTGTTAATAAACAATGACGTAATTGAGTGTGTCATTTGAACTAGTGGGGCCCGATCTTGTGGGTGTGGGTAACCCAGACTTATTAAAGAGTACAGTTCTACCACTGACTCGCCGGGCGTCGTGGGTGTGGGTAACCCAGACTTATTAAAGAGAACAGTTCTGCCACTGACTTACCGGGCGTCGTGGGTGTGCTAAGCCCATGCGCGTGAAATAGTGTAGCGGCGGTGACTCACGGGAGAACACACATGGGTGTGCCTAGTTGCGCTTCACCATCTGTAGCAGACGAACTTTTGCACAGAGTGAAAGAGCGTGTAGGTCTAGTCTGGCACTGTGTCTACAGCAGCAGAAGCAGCAGCAGTACAGTACCTTCCTCTCGAGCGAAGTCTTTGTTTGTGTTCAACGCCAACAAACCAGCATCAGGTAAGAATTGTTTTTATTTAGTCAAAATAGTTGCGTGCCAAAGAAAAAGAAAAGAAAAGAAATCAAATATAAAAATTGCAACATTAATATTTAGATTATATCGTCTGCAAAAACAGGATGCTGATGTTAAAAAATTTTTTTAAAAAACCCCGCAGAGAACGGGGAAAAGCTCATTCTAGCTCAATCACCCTCAAACCAGTTTTCGAGTGGTTGACCCTAGAATGAGCTTTTCCCCGTTCTCTGACAAGTAAGACTTTAATAACGAATTAAAAATGATAATCCATCACACGTTTTCAATAACCAAAAAATAACGATTTTTTACAAACAAACATACTGTGTAGGATTATCCGTTTTCAATACTAATTTACTAAACTTTTCAGATTTTAGTTTTTGCTTAATCCTGTGTTTTTCCTGATCATTTTCAATAACATCATTTTCACGCATAAGTCTTTTAAAACTGAGTTATATTTTTGACATAAAATCCACACACTTATCCCAGCTAGTTTCTAACTACATTATATCTTTATAAGTTTACAAAACTTCGCATAACAGTCAGACAGACACAAGGCAGCGGCGGAGGAGACCCGTCATTAGGCTGTCACCCAATCACTTAATTTATGCTCTTCTATGCTAGGGCCAGGCAAGAGGTGTTCGTTTACGCAGCACACAGGCAATTAGTTGTCAATGCTATGGGCCGAGTGTTGCGTGCGTGCGTTCAGCTAATCAACTGCCGGGCTTAAATCACATGACTTTTTTTGTTTATAGCAACAAGACAGAGCTGCCGCCATTTTACATTTGAGAGGCGTGCTGTGTGGATGTATGCTGGCGTGCAAGCATTTCTTTACAGAATCAGAGAGAGAACTTGTGTTGGTTAAAAACATGGCGAGTCAGGGTAGTGATGTTTCAATGTGTTCTGTTAGTGCTGGAAGTGACGCTACTATCGTTGGAGAAATAGATGAACTGTTGTTATCTTCGCAAGGAAAACTTTTTGATCAACAGACCAATCTTGTGGAAAAATACATTGTTTATCATGAGGCCATGACAAACTTTTTGAAAATATTCAAAATTTCACAAACTCGCGATTTCTTTCAATGAGTTATACAGCAAACGAAAACTCATTCTGAAATACATGCAATCCAACCCCAACTTTAAAGCATTCTGGCATGATGCACATGATGTGCTTGAACCTGCGTGGCAGGAGTAATTGAGTCACTTCCACAGCGGTAGTTTTACTAGCCTGGCTGCTAGGGTTATTTACTTCGAAGTCGGCTTCAAAGCAGGATTTTCTCGAAGTCTAGCGCTCCACCCGGGAGCGGTCAAAGGTCACAGTGGCAAGCTGTTTTCCAGCGCTCCACCCTGGAGCGGTCAAAGGTCACAGTGGCAAGCTGTTTTCCAGCGCTCCACCCTGGAGCGGTCAAAGGTCACAGTGGCAAGACGTTTGAGAGATCCAGCGCTCTAGCCTAGAGCGGTCAAAGGTTATCGGCAGTGAGGAGATCAGGGGACAAGAGGAATACAAAACCCAAACGGCTTTGCGTCAGAAAACCCCCAACAAAACGGGGTTATTCAGGCAGCTTCGCCTGATTGACCTACAAACCCGCCTCTACCCCGCCTACTGGAGCGGCGCCAACACTCCCTTCACCTCTAAAGGCTGTCTCAGACGGCCGCTGAGAGAACTTTGAAGAGATCTTGGGATTATTGATTCAGGACTCTGATAAGTGATTTTAGCGACTGTCTCGAATTTACGCCGTTCAAGTTGAACCACAATAAGCCCCTCATTTTCCCCCACAACACCTTCCCGTCTATTGTGTGAATGATTTCTGTGCGTATGTGCGTGTGTGTGTGATCCAGATCATGTCATAAGTCACCCCAAGTCCTTAATTAAGTCACCCCAAGTTCTTAATTAAGTTTTTAATCAAGTTCTTAATTAAGTTCTTAATCAAGTCACCTTTAAGTTCTTACTCAAGTCACCTTTAAGTTTCTACTTAAGTCACCTTTAAGTTTCTATTTAAAAGTCACCTTAAGTTCTTGATCAAGTCCCCTCAAGTTCTTACTCAAGTCACCCCAAGATTGTAATTAAGTCATCCCCTAAGTACAACCAAGTTCTTATTCAAGTTAACTTATAATTATTTGTTAAGTTCTTAAAGTATTTATTGCATCTGAAATGTATCAAAATGATCTTTTGTTGTTGGCGGTTCTGGAATGCTTTTGTGTTGGGCTTCTGTATTTATGGCAGAGATTGTTTGGACTGCTTCGGTTTTCGGTGTCTTTGTTTATATATTTTATAACCGTAATAACCACCCCCAACAGCAATGCCGCCAAAAATGTATTTGCTTTAAGTACAATATTCCATGAAGACTTTGGCGGCGTAGGTCTTGAATCAACTTGTTCTGGTGTGTTTATAGCCGGCGTTGAAACAACTGGCTGCGGCTCTAGCACTTTTTCATTATGAGTTATATTATGTAACATTAATTTTCTTTTTTTGTTCCACTCTGCTAATTGTTTTCCTGCTGCAACGCACCCAGGATTTTTACTGGTCACTTTCTCCACCTGATTCAATGTTTTCTGATTCTGCTGATTTTCTGGCTGGGTCATTTTTAAGGGAAACAAAATCTATATGATTAAAAGTAATTAATCCCATGATTAGCGGCGACAATAATGTTCCAAATCTGTAATATAGATCACATCCTAGAGACTCTAATGACTTTGTTAAAACTGGATCCTGCGTTAAATCATACATAAGTCTTGTTCAGAATCAATAGGCGCAAATTTACTTACTAGTTTAGTGTACAAACTAAGAACCGTTTGTCCTACACTTTTTACCATTCTTGATCCTAGTTGCGCTTCATACCTATTATGATACTTTACAATGTCTTGTGGCGACATCTGTTGAATCTGTTCTATGCTGAATTCATTTCCGAGGAACTGTTTTGTTTTCCCACATGCTGCCAAAGAATACAGCCTCTCCATTTTGGCATAATAGCTTGGTCATCAACTTCTTCATTTGTAAGTCCAAGAAGGTTTAGGCTGCTTTGTAGCTGTAGTAGATCATCGCTGTTCATGTTTTTTCTTAATTATAATTATTTTATTTTTATAAAATGAGCGCCGAAAGACTGTTTACCAACCTTGTATACCATTCTGCTGTTATTGGAGGCCTAAGTGTAGGATACACAATGCTTGGTAAAAGCCTGTTAAAATAAAACCACTGATCTTGGCAAGCTAGACTTTGAAGACTCGGCAAAGCTAATTGCTGTTATTACAGCTTCGTTTGCTACGAAAGATTTTCTAGTTAAGCAAGGAATAATTCCTGACAGTATCAATATGTAAAATTAAAAAAATACATTTATAAAAATGGCTTCACTCGTAATGATGATAGGCGGTGCAGTAGTGAATGCGCTTGCTTTTAGCGGAAGTAATTACGCATTTAGTAAACTACAAACTAATGAAGAGAGAAAAAGACATAACAAGCTATGGAGCAACTAGCCGCAGCACAAGATAACTATGAAAAGCAGAGAATTGAGCAGTTAGATTTTATTAATAACAAACTGAAAAAACAGGGCATGCACTTAACATTAAAGACGTTGACCGGGCAATAAAAGAATATTATCTTGTAACAGGCAAACCAATCGAGACATTGCCCCTACCAAAATTCAGTGACTTTTATCAACCATCAGAAAAACAAAAGTTTGCAAGAAATCGTGTTTATTGTCTTTGGCATGACCGTTGTGTATTTTGTTGCACATAATATTGGCTGAATAAAAATGAACAAAATCTATTATTCGCCAAAAGGATATTGGAAGGGAATCACGGCAATAAAAAAGCTAAGCCAAGCAGCGGGAGTCAGTGAACAAACAGCAAAGGAATGGTTATCTAAACAAGCGATTTGGCAAATTTATTTACCTGCACCTAGACGAATACAGAGACCCCACTTTGTGAGTACAATACCGAACGACACCCATCAAATGGATCTTCTATATTTACCTCATGATACGATTAGACGAAAAAGATTTAAGTACGCACTCACAGTCATTGACATAGCTTCAAGATACAAAGATGCGGAACCATTAACGCAAAAGAGTGCTTCTGCTGTTGCTGTTGCCATACAGCTGATATACCAACGAGGCACGCTAACTTATCCCCGCATGATTCAAGTCGATGACGGAAAAGAATTTAAAGGCCAAGTGAATCAATGATTGTTAAAACATAGAGTTGCCATTAAAAAGAGGCATTCCAGGAGTTCACAGATCACAGGCTTTGGTTGAAAACTTAACAAGCAGTTATCTGAAAGACTTTTCTCCTACCAGTATCACAGAGAGCTAATTGACAATTCTCGCAACACAGAATGGGTTGAAGACTGCCCTCAGTTTTGCGCGCAATGAATAATGAAGAATTTAAAGGTCTAAAACCAGCACAAGCAATCAAAAAACAAACAATAAATGTTGCTGAAGACTCCAGTACACCAGCAAACTATTATCATTTGGCATTTAAAGTAAGTACCTTTATTTACCGGGGGAAGCAGAAGGGGACACTCGCATCAGGGCAACCGATCCAGTTTGGAGTGTTGATCCATACGAAAGAAAAAGAATTGTAAAGATGAATCCGCCCAGTATTATTTACGAGAAACTGACACAACAAAACAACCAGCTCCACAAAGATCTTTTGTGAAGGAAGAACTGCAGATAATCCCACCAGACACAGTTCCGCTTTAACTGATTTTCGTAAATATATTTGAGTCTAAAATGGAAGCTCAGAAGGAAGAACATGGAACGGAAGCAAGAATGATAAATGAAGAGAACTTGGAATTAATACGAGAATCATATGATGTGTTTTCTGCTATTAAGGAATTAATACAGAATCATATGATACGTAATTCTGCTGTTAAAGAAACAATTACGATGATTCATCGGCACATGGCACTGCATCCAGATCACTTACACCCAAAATCACAAATTTGACTATCAAAAATGGGGGAAAAGAATATCTTGAAATAATAAAAAAAATTCGAGCACGTCAAGCAAACATGAGAAAAAATTTGGATGAATTGGAAGATGATATGATTGATTTTCTAGATAAATTTCAGGAAAAATATGAGCCCGAATATAAACTCTTCGGTGAAGAAGATATATAATTTATGCCGTTCTCCAGTGCCCAATTGCATATAAAACTCTGGATTAACAAATACTCGTTTAGTGTTTGTTCTATCTAATGACTTCTTTGTTACAACAGTTGTGTTGATCTCATGTAAATTAGATCGTAGTTTTACGTTGTCATGATGAAAAGTATGTTTATTAAACAATGCTTCTTTGTAGTTGTCATGTGATATGTTTTGACTGCACAACACTGCGTGATATTCCCTTTGCTTTCTTAATGGTTTTCTCCTGGCTCGAAATACTGTACATTTTCGACCTTAACCCAACAAACTCCTTAATCACCCCTCCAGATAATTCGTCCTTCATCTTTCCTAAAACCTTCTTATTAACGGTTGAATGCAAAGGCGAATCTTTAGGATAATCAGATGTGTCGTACCATCCCGCATGCCCTTTAGCTACTTCTAATTCATGTCTTTATAGATGTCTTTAGTAGGGATATCTATAACAAAACTGTCTGTATCTGGTTAAAGTACTCTGGACTCTGATACGAGGGTTTAAAGTAGTCATAAAGAAATTCTAACATCAAAAGCTTTGATAATTCTAAAACAGTAAACCCTATAAATACAGGTTTGTCTAATTTGACTTTCTTTTTCTTCATCATTATGCCAAAAAGCTCATCATGAAATCTTCTAAAGTCCTGATAATTAGGTTTAGAAGTCTGCTTAATTGCCTCATTCTCTTGGTGACCAATCTGACATCTTTACGCTTGTGTGGATTTTCCATAGTCTTTCCGAAACAGCTGTTGTTCATCAGCTTTAAAAAGTCTTTTTCTGAAGCATCTGTGGATTTAGTTCTGAGATCAGTGTTCTTCATGATGTATGGTTTCATGAACTGTTCTTGATCAAAAGCAATTATACGATGAACTGCTGTCAGCTTTAAACCATGTCTTAAATAAAATTGTAGAAGTCTGTAATGACAGACATAATTTTTTTGTCACGAAGATTAGGCACAAGTTTAGGCGGCTCTGTTTTTGCCATCTTTAGACTTTCTGCTGCTAATGGATAGTCATTATGTAGGTCATGGTGTTCCTGAGGATATTCTAAGTCAACTTCTAGAATGTATCCACGCTGTTGATCTGGCGTCAAACTGCTCAACCACTTTAATGTCCTTGAATATTATTCGTACCACCGTCTGTGTGCATTTTAAAGTTGCGTAATGGAAGTGATTGTGCCATATCCCAACCATACAGATTGTTTGCATCTAAATACATGAGATAGTTAGACCTTTTACTTGGATCATAGTCGTCCAAGTATTTGTTGTTTGCTTTACAGTAATGATGCGACGCCATACTGATTCCCCCACGCAATCCGTTTTCAATCATCTGAATCATTGGTAAATCTGACAAAAAATCAATCTGTATTCCTGTAAACTTTAAGAAAGCATCCCACTCATCCCAGGCGCAGAAATATAATGCGCGGGATCCAGGCTGTAATGTTTCATGCAGGTCTTCCTATAATTTTCAAAGACGTCCGCCAACAAACATACATCGGCCCTCAAGTATGAATCATGATAGTCTCCCATTGTTTTAACTTTAACTTCTGCACGCATCTTGAGCATGCTGGTAATCAGAATCACTGATGTCCTTTCCTCTAAGACTAGAAAAGAACGCTTTTTTAGGAGGAAGTGTGTCTTCATCAAACCTTTCCCAACTGTCCATGTACTCATAAGGGTAAACGCCCTTTCTAACGAGAGTTGGGTCAAAATATTCTTCCGTTATTGGGCAGGACTTTAAGGACATAGCCAGTGACTCTAATGATCCCATCAGGTGTTGCATAGAGTCGTAGAAAGACATGTTATTTAAAGTGAAACACATGTACTTTTCTGATGACTGTGCAATGCATGTTATCCTGAATTCGCTGGTTACTGCTTGCATTATAAGATGAGAGTCGTAACCTCGCAAGTTATGAAAGAAGATGGGAAGCTTCCATGTCTTTGGTTCAGCCTTTAGTTGAAGATTGCATTTACTGTGCGCTGCTCCTCTAAACTTTCCGCTAATGTGATCATGGTCTCTTACTGTCGGATTCGCTGCGTCTGATGAGAGGTCTAAACCGGCGGCAACCAAGGCCGCCCCACAAATCCAACAATGTGTGGCTGAGTCATACTGTTCTTAGTCTTCAGGCGTCATTATGATTTCAGATAAGTTTAGATTATTAGAACAGGCGTTACGCAATTGCTGCATGCGTTTTAAGAAGTATTTTGCAGCATTAGGTCCTCTATATAATTCTGGCTCTGAATGGACGCCATCCGACCTGACAACAATGAAGGCAAATGAGCAAATCTGATGATTCTTCACAAAGTCTGTTTTAGGAAGTTTCTGTGGCGTCAGGCCTCATAAGGAACAATAAGCGACTCGAAGTCTGCGTAAACAATGTATGGACTTGTTTGCAGCCGTTTCTAGTTCTTAAAACTAACTTTAGATCCAGGTGGGGGCGTAATTAGTTCTGTATTACAGTCTACAGAACTTTTACAATGTTTTATATGTTCAAGCGTGGCTGGAATGGATGGCATTCTTGTTAAACATTTTCTACAGAATTCTTGTTTGCGCCTTTGTTTTGAAGTATGTTGCATTAGTCTACTCATTGTTCGTATCAATGTGTAATGGGGTAGCCCTGCTGGTGAAAACATCAGTAGTAAGTCAACATGATTTTTGTCTGGTTCGCCTATTGTTGGGCTGTCTTTAGACACTCTAATAGGCACCAAATTTGTTTTCTCAGACCATGTGTATACATTAACAGTTATTGGTTTGTTTTGTTCTTCAAACTGATCAATTTGGTCTACACTAACAGGAAAGGATATTCCACTAAAGTCAAGATCATTGATGTAAGGCCGATAGTTATCCACTCTCTCTGCGTTTTTGCGGACGTAATGAAGCCTTGCAAGAACACACCACATGAAACATTTGTCATCTGAATTCTTTATGTTTAGAACTGCTCTTTTTGCGACTAATGCTGGAGGTAGTGGAAAGTAAGACTTGCCAACAATCGGCTCATACTTAGCCTGTTTTAATCTGATCTCTAGGACTTCGCCCTCTGACCAACCAGAGCCTCTCATTTTGGCTTCTTCAGCGGCCACATCAAACTGTGCAAGCAGTTGGTCTGCCCAACCAGGTGTTAAGTCATTATGAGAAAGAATAACCTGTTGTTTAGTTGAGACCCAGACTTCTAGATTTTCTTCATTTATTGTTATATAGTCGATTAAAACAGCTAACATTACTTTAACTGGCGGGTCTATTGTTAGTTTACCTGGAACTTGAGAAATAGCATGAGCAACACTTGCCTGTACGTTTGTTGGATCAATGACTTCTAGATTAATATCATTTAAAGCTTTTGACAAACGCTCATCCTTAAGCATTCCTTCAAACAATTCGTCCGGTCCTTCATATATCTTATCCATGTTGAGTTTTCTTTTCTAACTCAAAATATTTATTTAAATTAAAAAAAAATACAACGACTCCCAAAGTTGTGTTAATCAGAATCAATATCAACGGTCGTTTTGTGTTTGGACTCATAAACTAAAGTATAAACGCCCTTCGATGTTGTTAATGTGAGCTGTTTAGAACAGAGTTTAATGTCTCGTTTACTTTTTTTAAACATTCCTTTTTTATCTGTTCGGTGTCTGGCTGTTGAGAAAAACTTGCCCTTGCCTTTTTTTTGAAGATCAAACTTTTGTCTTTTATAGTCATCAAAATCAGCCTGTAGACGACTAAATTCTTCATCCGTGATGTTTGAGTCAACTAGTGCTTTATTTATTGTCAGTTTGAACGAACTAAGTTTAGCTGTTATTAGTTGAACCATAGCTGTGTGCTTTTGGAGTTTAGTTTTTAATTTTTTGCTAGCAGCACTTACAGCTAATGAACACAAGCCAAGAGTTAAAGACAAACCGCCTAGAGGTAAAGCCGTGGGTGCACCTACGCCTGTTGCTAAGAGGCCTACACTTGTTCCTGCTGATAGAGCACTAAAAGTCGATGCTCCAGTATTAACATATGTAACAGCATTAAAGGCAGCAGAATACCTTCGTTTGGTTTTGCTGTATTTTGAGAGGTCTTGCTCTAGTACTTGCCGCATTTGTGTAATGTTTGTTAATCTGAAGGTTTTTATGTTGGGGGTTTCTACTATCCCTTCTTTTGGTGACTCTGGTGCTGTAGGCACATTTGGATAAACCTGAACAGACATGCTTTTTTTTAAATAAAAAATAATTTAGTATTGTATATCTTTTAATCTGTTATATTGAATATTCAGCTGCGCATCATATATTAAAACAAATGTACATTAACTGGTTTATCGCCATCTTTTTCTTTATCAATTTGAATGTTTATTCCGTCTTTAACAGTTCTCCCACTTCCATGCAACTGATTATCCTCTGTTGACCTTAGGTCAATCCATAAACCGTATTTTGTTGTTAAATAATCATCAAGCCTAACACTGTGAAGGTGTAGATCTTTAGACACAAGGTCTACCGTTGGATTTCTACCCTCCCACCCCCAAACAATTTTCTTATTTCGTCAAAATGCTGATAAGGTCTAAGCCCGCTAGCGTAGATTTGGTTAGGACTACCCTCAATCGAACATTGTACTTTCGTTATTTTATGATTAATAAACTTTTCACTTCCTCTTTTGAACGGTTCTTCATCTTCACACAGCAATAAAATACCTTTAAGCGATCTTGCTGTGGCACTAAAACTAAAATTCCATATAGTGTCTGCCCTGCTTCTGGGATATGTTGTATGATGAATCACTCTTTCGTAATATATTGCTAATTTTGACTGATATTGTTGCTCAATCAGCTTTGCTAAGTTAGGGTTGCTAACAACGTCAAACTCTAACGAGATGTCAGAAATGCTGTACTTTGCTTCGGTGTCTGATGATCTGATAAACACGTTTGTATTCATTAAAAGTTAGTTCATATGACAATCTGTCTTTTAATGATCCTTGAAAGTATGGCGCATGCGCTTTTAACAACTCAAAATCTAAAGGAATAGAAAAGCGATTTCCATACGCAAAATTTACCGCTACATACTTTTTGCCGTCTTTAACATCCGCGGCGCCTATTCTATGTTTTAGTGCTTCTTCATTTTCTTCATTTTCGATTCCTTGAAACGCAAAGTCAGCCCTTTCATTCCCGGTTAGCCATAGATCAGAATAGGTTAAAAATATGTCTGCATTGTGTAAAGAAAATATTTCTTGCCCCTCAAGTTTTATAGAAAGTCTACTTTCGATCTTGCAAATTGTAAAACATTTTGGTATCTTTTAATACTTGAAGGTAAATCAACTGTAGAATTAATGGCGTCCTCTAAATTTGCTAAGTATTGTTTTTGTGCATCAAAACCAGTAGAAGGATCAGTTATGCTCGATCTCGTTTGCGCTTGCGAGCCTAGCAAACACCAACGTAAGTACGAACAGAGTCGTTTATTCGTTCTATTCCTGCTTTAGTTAGGCCCTTAGAAGTGTCTAAAATAAATGTTGTCCATGCTGTTTTATGCTCTTGGTCTATGGACCCGAGGTGAACAGCCGTGCCTGAAGAGAAAGATGTGTAAGGAGGATTCCAGGCATAGTTATACTTTCTGTGCACGCCCCAAAAATAAGGGGTGCCTAAACCATGATTAAGATCCAACTTTTGTCTAAAGTCTGTCTTAGCCTTAATATTGAATTCGTTACAGATCCTTTCAAAAGCCTTCATGTCTATTCTGTTGCTAAATGGATTAAACGGTTTGTCATTTGGCAATGGCGCTTGCAGTTCAGTCAAAATACGTCTGAAGGTGTAATAAAAATGAAATCTGTACACTGACCTCACCAAAGGATCAGGATGATTTAAATGATCAGCATACGACACTCCACACCCAGTTGATGCACAAAACACAGCAAAGTTTAACTGGTTCTGATAAAACTGCATCGGATGACTAAACCACACTTTTGGGATGTAGTCGTTTTTAATAGGGGGGTTAAGATATCTGTTTAATGGCGTACTCACCTTTACTTGAAAGGCATCAGACTGAGTCACAGAAATGTCAAGAGTATCAGTTGTTATATTTTTAAGATTGTAGTGCGGCCCAACAGAATATTTTGCATTAGTAGATTTGAATGCACTCATTTTTATTTCGTTTAAAAAATGTTTGTAACAATAACAACTCAAAACCGCCCTTCGTTTTTAGAATATGCTATTGATAACAATTGCGGAACCAGAATGGTTGCACTTCATGAAATATTTTACAAAGTTGTTTGGTTTAATATAAGTGAATCCAAGAAGAATAATAAGATTAAAAAAGTTAATAATAGAGGACAATTAGTTAGCAAGTTAACCATACCTGATGGTTATTACGGGTTTTGCTCACTAAAAGAGCAATGAGTAACTTTGACATTACTCTCAAACTTAATAATGCGAATCTAAAAACAATGTTAACATTCAAACCTGAAGAAGAAGAAGTAGGTTACTATTTTGATGGAGAGCTAGCTAAAATGTTAGGCTTTACAACTGCCAATCAACCCATTCATAGTTTTAGAGTTACGTCAAACAAAACTACTTATGAGGCAGAAAATCCGCTCGACCTTGCATTACATTCATTACTCTATGTTCATTTGGATGAGATGAGCACTGATGAAAACTTATATGATGGAAGGCCCTCAACTGTTTTAAGAGCTCTTCCATCTGGAAAAGCTGCATATTGCGATTATGAAATTATACAATTCCCTAATTTACAGTTTAAAAGATTAGTTTGTGGAAGGGTCAGATCATTTAAGATAAAAATTGCAGACAAAACAGGAAAGTCGTGAAATGTGATAACCTGCACATTGTTTTGGAAATAAAATAATAAGCTGTACTAAAAAATGTCGCGTGGACCAGAAGAATCCGGAGTTACATTAGCGCCTGTGAGGTGTATAACTTTAGAATTAAAAGACCTTGCAAACGTTGCAGACTTTGAACAGAATGGCGAGATAGGCGCTTTGTATGGGTTTGAGTACACTAAAGATGGTGATTATAAACGCAAAGAGGTTGGCGACAACAAAAAGTTTCCTAACCTAGAGCAACTGCGCAATGTAGAAGCAAATAATGCTGGCCAGTATGAATATAAAATAGTTCGAAAACCTGACAGCAAATGGCACTTAGAACCATATTTAGAATGGGACATAAAATTTGAATTCATAAGCCCATTTACATTTTTTAGCCGTCAAAAAGTTTCAGAAAAGCATTCAACTCTGGCCCTTTACATGTAAGTCTTATGCCAGAGGACAATAGCCGGAAAGAGATCGAAATAAAGCCGTATGGGAATAAACAGTACATCCTCCACAGAAAAGAATCAGTTTTGAAAGATGCTTCTACAAAATTACAGTTCATTCCACAAATGAAATTAGGAGACACGTTCACAATGATATTTGAAATTTCTGTCTTAAAAGATGAGGGGAGGGATGGGTTGTGGGCGTTAGTGACGTTCTTTTAAAAGGAATTCTAATTAGCTGGCAAAACTTAGACGTTGAAAAACTTAAAGTTACTGTCGTCGTTCTTAACAACGGTGAGGATATTAAGCTCATAACAACAAGCAACAAAATCAATATTGGCTTAAATAGAAACAATCTTACAGAACTAAATTGGATTAATCTTACCCATTTAGATCTTATAGGATTTTATTATACTGAACAAGTTTTAACAGAGAGCATGATAAAAACAATAACTGGATTAGATTAAATTCTGTTATAAAACTATGGAGCAGACGACTTTGGTGTCAATGCCAATGTTAAACTTTATGATAAAAAACCCTCATTGTTCACTGATTTGTGGACAGACTGGTTGTGGAAAAACAATATTTATCCTAGACCTATTACAAACAGTTTATCGCTATAATTTTGATCATATTGTGATTTTCTGCCCAACACTTAAATGGAACAAAGCATATCATGATAGAAGGTTTATATGGACAGATGATGACATATATTTGATTGATCCCAGCAATAAGCTGAGTGAGTGTTTAGAACGCTTTTATAGACTGTTTGAAGGAACGCAGACACTATTTATTATAGATGACTGTTCGGCAGAAAGAGACATAGTTAAAAAAAAGAACACTTTGTCAAAACTTGCTTTCAGTGGAAGACATGCTGGGATAAGTGTGTGGATTTTATGTCAAAAATATAACTCAGTTTTAAAAGACTTTAGAGAACAGTTAAAGACTGTAGTTTTATTTCACATGAAAGACAGAGACTCATTTGATGAATGTCTGCATGAAAATGATGTTATTGAAAATGATCAGGAAAAACGCAGGATTAAACAAAAACTAAAATCTGAAAAGTTTAGTAAATTAGTATTGAAAACGGATAATCCTACACAGTATGTTTGTTTGTAAAAAATCGTTATTTTTTGGTTATTGAAAACGTGTGATGGATTATCATTTTTAATTCGTTATTAAAGTCTTACTTGTCAGAGAACGGGGAAAAGCTCATTCTAGGGTCAACCACCCGAAAACTGGTTTGAGGGTGGTTGAGCTAGAATGAGCTTTTCCCGTTCTCTCCCGCGAAGCCTCCGATGGCCTGACATCACTTGTTATCTCTGTAATACTTGGTGTTTACGTTACTATTTTCAATCTGGATATATTCCCATCAATTATGCAAACGTTTTTGCTTATGTGTGTGCAGTTAAGTACTCGTTGAACTCATGAACACATGTCAGTCAGCCTCGGCCTCTGTCACGCATGTGCGGCCTCAAATGGAAATGGCCCATCTCAATGTGTACACCTAGGAGTAAAATTAGTTGACAATAGAAGGTGCGATCGCGCAGTGTGGTGTGTGTGTGTGTGTGTGTGTGTGTGTGTGTGTGTGTGTGTGTGTGTGTGTGTGTGTGTGTGTGTGTGTGCATGTGTGAGTATGTGTTTGTGTGTTTTTCTGTGTGTGAACGGATATGTCATTGTATCAGAGTGTTTGCAGATTAGCGGAAACTAATGTAAGTAAATTTCTCAGCTCATATGAGAAAAATGTATTGCCCCATATAGATATAGAATTTTATATTTTGAGCATGTACGCAAGGCTTTGTTTGTGCATTATTGATTTCCGTGTTACAGGAGAAATGGAGCGACCCAACCTGTTTGAAGCCCTTGTGGCTGCCCAAGGAAGCGGAGCTGGGAGTGTCAACTGTGGAAAAGTGGATTGGACTGTTGGCGGTCATGTTTCGTGCAATATGTCTTCCATGGTACATAGCTAATGTTATGCCATCTACTGTAAACACTGGTGTGTGTGAAACTCAACACAGTGTATTTGAGAGAACACGTGGGGCTGGGCGGGGAGGCTGTCGTGATGATTGTGTACTTGCTGCTGAAATAGATAAAAGTGTTGACAGTATCAGTGCAGATGTAGCTTGATGATCTTGTACCTTTGCATGCTGTTGTTTGTGCCAATGATGGGGTGAATGATGGTAATGATTGTGCGATGGAAGATGGAATTTTAAGTCATGGCGGTGACAGTACGACTGACACGAACATGACGCGAAAACAAATACACATATCCCTTTGACGTCTTCTGTAAATAAGTGTGTAAATAGTGTGTCCTTTCTTCACTGGAATATTTGTGGATTGTTTCGTAATTACACGACAGAGACTTTATCCACTTTAGTTCTTCTTTTGATTTTGTATGTTTGGTTGAAACTTTTGCTGAATCATTTGAGTCAACTATTTTTCCAGACCATAGATTATTTGTAAAACCGGCTGTAAGGCTTACGAGCAGGGCGGTGTTCAGGAGGACTGGTTTGTATGGTACGGAAAAGTCTTTTTCCGTATGTTCATCAAGTGGATTGTGACCATCAGTATTCAATGTTATTTATGCTTGATAGAGACCTTTTCGGTTTTAGTAAAAATGTCTTACTTGTATGTGTGTATGTCCCTCCGGAAAATTCACCTTTCTATTCCAAGTGTGGTTTTGATGATGGTATTGAATTGCTGGAGAATTGTGTTGTCAACAACTTGATGTATTTTGATGATATTGAAATTATTATTTTGTGGTGACATGAATGCAAGAACTTCAAACATTTCTGCGGAAATTGTATGCGAACGTACGTGAATTATACATTAATTATGACAAGGAGGTTAATATTATATATGAAAGATGTTCTCAAGACAAGGTATTAAATTTGTATGGAAATAAATTACTTAACATGTGCACTGTATTAGGACTGATAATTCTGAAAGGTGTATGTAATGGTGACCTTGAAGGTCGTTTCACGTACATTTCTGATGTAGGGAGCAGTGTGAATGACTATTTTTTAGCATCTGTATACTTTTTGGAATTATTGTATGAAAGGATTTCTCTTACTGTGATGGAAAGATACGATTCTGATCACTTGCCACTAGTGATGTGTATTGAAATGCAGACTGATCAGCCACATACCAGTATTGCTCCTAGTGTACAGTGTGGTCAGGGTAGTCAGTTCATTGTTCAGTATTGCTGGAATTCAGATTATGGTCAACAGTTTACGGATCTTATGAATTCACCACATGTTCAAGAAAAGTTGAAAGCTGTGGAAGATCTTATTCATGTGGACGTAAACAAGGCACGTCTTTATTTAATGAAACTGTCAAAGAACAAGCTGAAAATATGAGGAAATTAAACCAGTAAACAAGAAATTTGAGCAGAATTGGTTTGATCAAGAATGTAGGGCAGCCAAAAGTAAATTACGTAAATTGTACAGAATTTTTTTGAAAACGCTGGATAAAAATGACAGAGTATCGTTCTGTATAGCAAGAAGAGAATACAAAATTTAAATAAAAGAAAAGAGAAAGAATACAATGATTCTCTTTTGAATGATCTTATGTCCTCAGTCAAAAATCAAACAGTTCTTCTGGAACACAATACACAAAATTTCAAAAAAGAAATCACAACCTATAAATAACATTCCAATGGAAGATTGGTTCCTACATTTTTAAAAATTTGTTAGAAAAAGATGACCAAGTGTACAGAGTGACCAATGTGGAGATTGATAATGAAGAAAATATATATGATAGACAATATCCAGAGAAGACATAATACTAGCCATTAAAAAATTGAAAAAATGGTAAAAGTGCTGGACCTGATGGTATCATTGGTGAGTTTTTCAAGAATTCTGGTGAGACCGTTGTAAGCTTTTTATGTAAATTCTTTAACTTTCTTTTTGACACTGGGGTTTATCCAGAGGACTGGAAAGAATCCATAATACTGCCCTTGTTTAAAAAAAGGGGAGGTAAATGATGTAAACAATTATAGGGGTATATCTTTGTGCAATATATGTAGTAAACTTTATAGTTCCGTTATCAATAACCGATTACATGAATGGATATCTCAGAATAATATGACAGGAGAACACCAAGCAGGATTCAAGAAAAGGCTACTCTACAATTGACCATATGTTTAGTCTTTTAGCCGCAGTTCAGAAACAATTTGTGAATAATCGAAAGTTGTATGTTGCTTTCGTAGATTTTGAAAAAGACTTTGATTCAGTTTCACAGATATTGTTATGGCCTATTTTATTGAAGAATGGAATTAAAGGTAAACTGTACCGTTGTGTAAGGAGTATGTATAGTGAAGTGAAAGCTAGGGTCAGATCTGGAGCAAAATTATCAGATTATGTCATGTGTACCAGAGAGTTAAGCAAGGGGATGTCTGCAGTCCAGTTTTGTTTTCCTTGTTCATAAATGAACTGGCCATGGAAATTATTCAAAATGGTAGGCATGGTGTAACTTTTGACCTTTTGGAGATCTTTGTCTTGCTTTTTGCTGACGACATTATTTTAATGTCTACAACTGTTGTTGGTCTTCAAAGACAATTGAATAGTTTGTATTCCGCTGCATCTAGATTAGAATTAAAAGTAAACATGAATAAGACTAATATTATTGTGTTCCGTAAAGGTGGATATTTGGCTTGAACTGAGAGATGGGTCTATGGTAGTCAATATATTCTTGTTGCCAATGCATATAAGTATCTTGGTTTTTATTTCACAACCAAATTAAGTTTCACTTTTGGATGCCAAGACCTTGCAAATAGAGCAAAGAGAGCAGTCGTGTTATACTTCACACGTTATATAGATTGAATTGTAATGCATTTTCAGTGTTCTCAAAGCTATTTGATTCTCAGGTGCAGCCAATATTACAATATGGGGGGAAATTTGGGCTCTTGAGAAAATTGTTGAAATAGAAAATGTCCATTTGTATGCAATGAAAAGATTTTTAAATGTAGACAGTCGAACACCGAATGATCTAGTTTATGGTGAGCTTGGACGATATCCAATCTATGTTAACTCGTTTTTGAAATGTATTATATACTGGCTGAAAATAACTATATTGGAAGAAATCAAAATACCTCTTAAAGCTTACAAAGTGTTGGAGAATCTGGATTGCAATGGCAAAAGACATGGGTTACTAATGTTCGCCAGTGCTTAACTTCTTATGGCTTTGGTTATGTTTGGGACAACCAAGGAGTTGAAAATGTACCAGGACTTTTGGAAATGTTTTAAACAAAGAGTAATTGACTGCAGATGGCAGGACTGGCATGATCACATCTATAGTAGTGACAGATTTGCGCAATACAGACTCTTTAAAACAAACGCATATGATAGAACCGTACATAAAAATGGATATGAATAGATATGTTAAGAGTGCACTGAGTTAAGTTTCGATTTGGCGTTTCTGACATTGCGTGTCATCGTTCTAGGTACAGTACCATTAGTGAAAATGAAATGATATGCCGCTTATGTAATCTGGACAGGGAAGATGAAGTCCATTTCCTTTTTTGTTGTCCTGCTTTTCATGACCTTAGAGTGAAATTTATTAAGCCAAAGTA
Organism: Conus ventricosus; assembly: GCA_018398815.1. NCBI lineage: Eukaryota > Metazoa > Mollusca > Gastropoda > Neogastropoda > Conidae > Conus > Conus ventricosus. Next base: position 54,002,606 of record CM031614.1, read on the forward strand.
TTTTTCTGAACCCTGTAGCTTTAGACTGAACTTACTCCTCGCATCAAATGAACATACTCTCTTAAATCTTTCTCGGTACATTTATGAAGCGCAACAAAGGCTGCGTACCGTTTATTCTTGATATCATTGCATTGTGCATATATGTTTGCTTTTTCCTTGCATATTCCTTCATGATAGTATTTATATCATGTGTATTGCAGGTATCACCCCTTCAGTATGGGGCTCTGGCCTTTATCTGAATAAATTTCGCATTCGCATTCGCATTCGCATTCTCTGTCTCTTTCGTCTGTCTCCCTCTCTCTTCTCTTCCTCTTCTCTCTGTGTCTCTCTCTCTCCCTCCCCCTTTCTCTCTCTCTCTCTCTCTCTCTCTCTCTCTCTCTCTCTCTCTCCTCTCTCCCCTTTTCTCCCTCCCCTCTTCTCTCTCTCTCTCTCTCTTGCCCCAATTCTCTGCCTGTGCACAGACACGGAAAACCACAAAATGTGCTGGTTCACTCATTTTGTTTGTTTGTTTGTCTCTTCTTCAGTTCTTCTCTCTTTTTTTCTTTCTTCGTTCATTTCTTCCTTTCCTCATTGCTTCAGGCACACTTACCTGGCGGTCTCCACAGTCAAAGGTAGTGTAGGGAGGGCACCGGGGGTACACACAAAACTCCTCGTCGCTCTGATCGCTGCAGTCTGCACGATGGTCACACACCAACATGTAAGGCACCTCCTGCATCCGATTGCCACACAGAAAGGAGGGCGGCGGAGGAGAAGGATCACGATCAGTGGAGCATGAAGATTGCCCCCTAGGCTCTCGTCCAACCAAACACTCGCTCTGCAGGTCACAAGCTAGGAACTCGTGGACCACGTGACTTGCCGAGCAACTGGTGACGGACACAGGAAATTGTTTTCGAGCTGTGGCAAGTGTGACACCAAGCCCCGGTCTGGCATCGACGGTTCCAGACTTTGAGTCAAATTCACACAAGAACTGGTGGCGAAAAGTGGCATCGTCACATTCTCCACGGGAGACCAAGGAACTGTCCCCCAAACGATCCCATTTGAAGTAAAAGCAGAGCAAAGAAAAATCTTCTTGGAAACGGCTAGTTGGGTGAGTATAGTATGCGATGGTGTTATCTACCCAGTGAAGAAACAGTTCATACCTAGACAAGGTGAATTGCAAGATAACGCGAAGGCAATGGAAGGGGGAGAAACGACAGACGGACAGACAGGCAGGCACAATAATAACTACGTTTGGTGTGTGTGGGGAGGGGGGGGGGGGAGTGGAACGCCAAAACCCCATTTTGAAGGTTATGGGCTTTGACTTACAAAAACAAAGTGCATATATACGTGACATGTAAACTGCAGTAATATCATACATAAACGCGCGTGTGCCCGCAAACACACACACACATACACACACACACACACACACACACACACACACACACACACACACACAGAGAAATATAGATAGATAGATAGATAGATAGATAGATAGATAGATAGATAGATAGATAGATAGATAGATAGGTAAGTAGGTCGGTAGGTAGGTAGGTAATCAGGTAGGTAGGTAGCCAGATTGACAGATAGACGGACAGACAGATAGATAGATAGATAGATAGATAGATAGATAGATAGATAGATAGATAGATAGATAGATAGATAGATAGATAGAAATAAGAGAGAGAGAGAGAGAGGGGGGAGAGAACTATAAACACGGACTCAAGCTCAACCGCTCAAAACCAGTTTTGAGCGGCCGACCTTGAGTCCGTGTTTTATAGTTCTCTCCTAGTAAACCCTACAAACAAACATACTGTGTAGGATTATCCGTTTTCAATACTAATTTACTAAACTTTTCAGATTTTAGTTTTTGCTTATCCTGCGTTTTTCCTGATCATTTTCAATAACATCACTTTCGCGCAGACAGTCTTTAACTGTTCTCTAAAGTCTTTTAAAACTGAGTTATATTTTTGACATAAAATCCACACACTTATCCCCGCTAGTTTCTAACTACATTATATTTTTATAAGTTTACAAAACTTAGCATAACAGACAGACAGACACGAGGCAGCAGCGGAGCTATAGAGACCCGTCATTAGGCGACACCCGATCACTTAATTTATGCTAGGGCCTTACGACTTCTTCGCCTCCAGTCGGCTGCTCGCTCATTGTGCGCGCACGCCCAGTGGAATTAAGTCCACTGGGCATGCGCATTAACGAGGTAAAACTAACCTATATTACACAGTATGTAACAGTCTTGTTTAGCAAAGCCTGAGCTGTCCAACAGACGCCTACAAGTGGACTAAAGTTTAAGTAAGTGTTCTTTTCCTGCACTTTTCTAGAATAGTCTAGAAATAGGAAGTGAGAATTTTTTAAGCTGCTCTTGAGGAACCCATTAGAATAAGAGAAGAGGAGTTGTCTCCCCAAGGAAAAAGAATGTAACAATGGATTGTGTTTTTTTTTACGTTTCATCAAGTCGCCATAGGTTCTTATTCAAGTCGCTATCAAGTCGTTCTAAGTTTTTAATTAAGGCACCTCAAGTTCTTAGTTAAGTTTTTAATCAAGTCACCACAAGTTCTTTAATTACGTTTTTAATCAAGTCACCACAAGTTCTTTAATCAAGTCGCCTCAAGTCACCTCAAGTTCTTAGTTAAGTTTTTAATCAAGTCACCACAAGTTCTTTAATTAAATTTTTAATAAGTTCTTGATCAAGTCACCTTAAGTCGCCCTAAGTTCTTAACTTCAGTCATCCTTTAAGTACAACCAAGTTCTTATTCAAGTTAACTTATAATTATTTGTTAAGTTCTTAAAGTATTATTGCATCTGAAATGGATCAAAATGATCTTTTGTTGTTGGCGGTTTTGGCATGCTTTTGTGTTCAGCTTCTGTATTTAGTGGCAGAGATTGTTTGGACTGCTTCGGTTTTCGCTGTCTTGTTTATATATTTTATAACCGTAATAACACCCCCAGCAGCAATGCCGCCAAAATGACAATTGCTTTAAGTACAATATTCCATGAAGACTTTGGCGGCGTAGGTCTTGAATCAACTTGTTCTGGCGTTTTTATAGCTGGTGTTGAAACAACTGGCTGCGGCTCTAGCACTTTTTCATTATGAGATATATTATGTAACATTAATTTCGTTTTTTTGTTCCACTCTGCTAATCTTTTTCCTGCCGCAACGCGCCCAGGATGAGGAGGCTTTTTACTGGTCACTTTCTCCACCTGATTCAATGTTTTCTGATTCTGCTGATTTCTGGCTCGGTCATGTTTAAGGGAAACAAAATCTATATGATTAAAAGTAATTAATCCCATGATTAGCGGCGACAATAATGTTCCAAATCTGTAATATAGATCACATCCTAGAGACTCTAATGACTTTGTTAAAACTGGATCCTGCGTTAAATCATACATAAAGTCTTGTTCAGAATCAATAGGCGCAAATCTACTAACTAGTTTAGTGTACAAACTAAGAACCGTTTGTCCTACACTTTTTACCATTCTTGATCCTAGTTGCGCTTCATACCTATTATGATACTTTACAATGTCTTGTGGCGACATTTGTTGAATCTGTTCTATGCTGAATTCATTTCCGAGAACTGTTTTGTTTTCCCACATGCTGCCAAAGAATACAGCCTCTCCTTTTTGGGCATAATAGCTTGGTCATCAACTTCTTCATTTGTAAGTCCAAGAAGGTTTAGGCTGCTTTGTAGCTGTAGTAGATCATCGCTGTTCATGTTTTTTTTATTAATTATAATTATTTTATTTTTTTAAAATGAGCACCGAAAAAACTGTCGCCAACCTTGTATACCATTCTGCTGTTATTGGAGGCCTAAGTGTAGGATACACAATGCTTGGTAAAAGCCTGTTAAAAATTAAACCAGCAGATCTTGGCAACTAGACTTTGAGGATTCAGCAAAGCTGATTGCTGTTATTACAGCTTCGTTCGCTATGAAAGATTTTCTAGTTAAGCAAGAATAATTCCAGACAGTATCAATATGTAAAATTTAAAAAAATACATTTATAAAAATGGCTTCACTCGTAATGATGATAGGCGGTGCAGTAGTGAATGCGCTTGCTTTTAGCGGAAGTAATTACGCATTTAGTAAACTGCGGGATGACGGGGAGAGAAAAAGACATAACAAAGCTATGGAGCAACTAGCCGCAGCACAAGATAACTATGAAAAGCAGAGAATTGAGCAGTTAGATTTTATTAATAACAAACTGAAAAAACAGGGGCATGCAGCTTACACATTTAAAGACGTTGATCAAGCAATAAAAGAATATTATCTTGTAACAGGAAAACCAATCGAGACATTGCCCCCACCAAAATTCAGTGACTTTTATCAACCGTCAGAAAAACAAAAGATGCAAGAAATCGTGTTTATTGTCTTTGGCATGACCGTCGTGTATTTTGTTGCGCATAATATTGGCTGAATAAAAATGAACAAAATCTATTATTCGCCAAAAGGATATTGGAAGGGAATCACGGCAATAAAAAAGCTAAGCCAAGCAGCTGGAGTCAGTGAACAAACAGCAAAAGAATGGTTATCTAAACAAGTGATTTGGCAAATTTATTTACCTGCGCCTAGACGAATACAGAGACCCCACTTTGTGAATACAATACCGAACGACACCCATCAAATGGATCTTCTATGTTTACCTCATGATACAATTAGACGAAAAAGATTTAAGTACGCACTCACAGTCATTGACATAGCTTCAAGATACAAAGATGCGGAACCATTAACGCAAAAGAGTGCTTCTGCTGTTGCTGTTGCCATACAGCTGATATACCAGCGAGGCCCGCTAACGTATCCCCGCATGATTCAAGTCGATGATGGAAAAGAATTTAAAGGCCAAGTGAATCAATTATTGTTAAAACATAGAGTTACCGTTAAAAGAGGCATTCCAGGAGTTCACAGATCACAGGCTTTAGTTGAAAACTTTAACAAACAGTTATCTGAAAGACTTTTTCTCCTACCAGTATCACAGAGAGCTAATTGACAATTCTCGCAACACAGAATGGGTTAGAAGACTGCCCTCAGTTTTGCGCGCAATGAATAATGAAGAATTTAAAGGGCTAAAACCAGTACAAGCAATCAAAAAACAAACAATAAATGTTGCTGAAGGAGACGCCAGTTCATCCAGCAAACTATTACCGTTTGGTTTAAAAGTAAGGTACCTTTATTTACCGGGAGAAGCAGAAGGGGACACTCGCATCAGGGCAACACGATCCAGTTTGGAGTGTTGATCCATATGAAATAAAAAGAATTGTAAAAATGAATCCGCCCGTGTATTATTTACGAGAAACTGACACAACAAAACAACCAGCTCCTCAAAGATCTTTTGTGAAGGAAGAACTGCAGATAATCCCACCAGGCACAGTTCCAGTTGCTTAATTAATTTTTAATTTACATAAAATGGAAGCGCAGAATGAAACAAGAATGATAAAGGAAGAGACCTTAGAATTGATACGGGAATCATATGGTACGAGTTCTATTATTAAGGACACATTTACGAGGATTTATCGGTACATGGCAATGCACCCAGATCACCAAAAACCCAAATTCCCAAATTTTGTAAACAATATGGGGAAAAAGAATATTTGAAATAATAAAAAAAATTCGAGCGCACAAGCAAACTAAAAAATAATTTTGACTAAATTGGAAAAGATATGAAGACTTATAAAAAACTTGGGGAAAAAATATGAAAAAGGGTGTGTATTTATAACTTTTCCCCTCCCCCTTTGCAAAGAAAACTCTGGATTAACAAATACCGTTTTGTGTTTGTTCTATAAAATGACTTCTTTTTTACAACATTTGTTTGACTCATGTAGATTAGATCGTGTTTACGTTGTCATGATGAAAAGTTGTTTAAAAAACAAGCTTCTTTGTATTTGTCATGCGATATTTTTTGACTGAAAAAACACTGCGAGATATTCCCTTTGCTTTTTTAAATGATTTCTCCTGCTCGAAATACTGTACTTTTTGCCCTTTAACCCAAAAAACTCCTTTAATCACCCCTCCAAAAATTTCACCCTTCATTTTTCCTAAAACCTTCTATTAAGGGTTGAATGAAAAAGGCAATTCTTTAGGATAATCAATGTGTCTCCCTCCCGAGCCCTTTAGCTACTTCTATTCCATGTCTTTAAATTTCTTAAAGGGGGATATTAAACAAAACTTCGGATCTTGAAAAATTTTGGGACTCAAATAATTTTTTAAAAGTGTCATAAAAAAATTTCAACTAAAAACCTTTGTATTCTAAAACGGTAAACCCCAATAAAAAGGGGTTTGCCCAATTTGACTTTCTTTTTTTCATCTTTTAGCCAAAAAGCTGATCATAAATCTTCTAAAAATTCTGATAATTAGGTTTTGAAGTAGTTTAAATTTCCCTGTTCTCTTGGGCCCCAATCTGAATCTTTGCCTTGTGGGGATTTTCCTGCCCTTTCCGAAAAGCTTTTTGTTCACGTTTTAAAAAGTTTTTTTCTAAAGCATCTGTGGATTAGATCTGGATCATTTCTTCATGAGCTGGTTTCATAATTTTTCTTGATCAAAAGCAATTAACGAGAACGCGTCAACTTTAAACCATGTCTTAAATAAAATTGTAGAATCTGAAATCAACATATTTTTTTTTGTCTCAAAGATTAGGCACAATTTGGGCGGCTCGTTTTCCCATTTTTTAGTTTTCTGCTGCAAATGGGTAGTCATTAGTAGGTCATGGAGTTCTGAGGATATCAAGTCAACTTCTAGAATAAGACCTTTTTACGACCCTGTACAGTATGCATTTGTTTCAAAACTTGAATTTTTTTAATACCCCCAGGTACTTTTTTAAATTACTATGGAAGTGATTGCGCCATAGAACCATCAATTGTTTATCAAATACGGGAATAGTTAGCCCTTTTTTACTCGGATCAAGTCGTCCAAGTATTTTTTTTGCTTTACGTAATGTGGGGCCCCATACTAATTCCCCCACGCAATCCGTTTTCATCATCTGAATCTTGGTAAACGCAATAAATCAATCTTACTCCATAAATTTTAAAAAGCACCCCACCATCCGGGGCGCAGAAATATAAGGGGGGTCCAGGTTTAAATGTTTCAGCGGTTTTTCTAAAATTTTAAAAGACGCCCCCAACAAAACATCGGCCTTAAGTATATCTGATAGTCCCCCAAAGTTACAATCTAATTCTCCCATGCTTTTTGAGCTGCGGGTAATCAGAATCACTAAATTTTTTCTTTCCCAAACAAAAAAGAACACGTCTTTGGAGGAAGGGGTTTTTCATCAAACTTTCCCAACTGTTCATGTATTAAAAGGGGAAACGCCCTTCTAAAAAGAGTTGGGTCAAAAAATTCTTTGTTTTTGGGCGGACTTTAAGGACATCGCAGTGACTCAATGACCCACATGTGCTCATGGGTCAAAAAAAGACATTTTTTTAAAGTGAAAAAATGTATTTTTCTGAGACGTGCAATGCATGTTATCCTAAGGGGTCGTCTTGCGGATTATAAATGAAAAATCGTAACCCGCAATTATGAAAGAAAATGGGAAGCCCATGTTTTTTTTTCAACCTTTTTTTGAAGATTGCATTTATGTGCGCTGTCCAACTTTCCGCTAATGGATAAGGGCTCTTTCTGTCGGATGGCTTTGGATGGAGGCCAAACCACAAATCCAACAAGTTGGGTAGTCTTTCTGTTGTTGGGCTTCAGGGCATTATGATTTTTAGAAAATTAATTTTTAGAACAGGCGTTACGCACTTCTGCAGCTTTTAAGAAGTATTTTGCAGATTAGGCCCCCTATTAATTGTTTTGAATGGGGACCATCCCACCTACAACAATAAGGCAAATAGCAAATCGATGATTCCTCACAAAAGGGTTTTAGGGGTTTCTGTGGGGTCGGGCCTTCTAAGGAACAATAAGCGACTCGAAGTCTGCGTAAACAATTATGGACTTGTTTTGCACCTTTCCTTCTTAAAAAAAAAATTTTGATCCCGGTGGGGGGGTAATTAGTTGTATTCGTCAACTGGGCGATACAATTTTCTTTTGTCACTCAAGCTTGAACAGTGGAAATTTTTGTTTAAAAATTTTCTACAAATTCTTGTTTTTTTTTGTTTTGAAGATGCCCTTAGTCACTCATTTTGGATCAATTGTAATGGGTAGCCCTGTTGTGAAAAACCCGTAGTAAATCAAAATGGTTTTTTTTTGGCGCCAAACGATGGTGTTTTTGGATACTGAGGGGTTTCAGATTTTTTTCCCATCCCATGTGTAGATATTAAAAAGTTTTGGTTGTTTTTTTTCTTTAACTGATCAATTTTGTCCACGCTAAAGGAAAGGTTTTTCCACTAAAGTTAAAACATTGCTGTAAGGTTCATAGTTAGCCCTCTCGCGTTTTTTTCGGGGCGTAATGCAGCCTTGCAAGAAAACACCCATAAAACATTTGTTTTCTGATTCTTTTTTTTTAAAACTGCTCTTTTTGCAACTAATGCTGGAGGTAGTTTGGGAAAGTAAACCCGCCACAATCGGCGTACTTTTCCTTTTTTAAACTGATCTCTAGGACTTCGCCCTCTGACCCAACCCGAGCCTTCATTTTTGCCCTTCCCCGGCCGCATCAAAATTTGGGAAGCAGTTGGTCCCGCCCCCCAAGTTTAATAATTTTAGAAAGAATAACCTTTGTTTTTGTGAGCCCCAGACTTCTAATTTTTTCATTTATTGTTTTTTTCGTTTAAAACAGTAACTTTACTTTAATGGCGGGTCTATTGTTAGTTTCCCCGGGAACTTGAGAAATAGCTGGCAACATTGCCTGTACTTTTTGCTGGATAAAATGACTTCTAGTTAAATATCTTTTAAAAAGCTTTTGACAAACGTTTCTTCTTTTAGCATTCCTTCAAACATTGCCGGTCCTTCAATATTTATCCATGTTGAGTTTCTTTTTAACTCCAAATATTTTTTTAAATTTAAAAAAAATAATCGACTCCCAAAGTGGCTTAAAAGAATAAATACAACGGTCTTTTTGTGTTTGGATCATAAACAAAATAAAAAACCCCCTTTGATGTTGTTATGGAGCTGTTTTAGACGGGGGGAGTTTAATTCTCGTTTATTTTTTTTTTAAACATTCCTTTTTTATCTGTTCGGTGTCTGCTTTTTTGAGAAAATTTGCTTTGCCTTTTTTGAAGATCAACTTTTGTTTTTATTCACAAAATCGGCTGAAAACGACTAAATTCTTTTTCCCGTGTGTTTGGTCAATAGTGTTTAATTTTTTGTCAGTTTGACGAACAAAGTTTAGCTTTTATAGTTAAAACCATGCTGTGTGTTTTGGGTTTATTTTTTAATTTTTTTGCCAGCGCATTACCAATGAACACACCCCAAGAGTAAAAAAAAACCGCCTGGGGTAAAGCTGGGGGTGCCCTGCCGTTGCTAAGAACCTACCCCGTTCTGCTGTGACGCTCAAAGGTTTGTCCATATTAACATATGTAACAGCATTAAGGGGCAGAGAACTTCGTTTTGTTGCGTATTTTAAAAGGTTTTGTCTTTTTTTTGTTGCATTTGCAAATTTTTGTTAATCTGAAGTTTTTTGTTTGGGGTTTCTACTACCCCTTCGTTGGGCGACTCGGGCGTTGTGGATTTTTGGATAAAGAGAACAGGCAGTTTTTTTAAAAAAATAAAAAAATAATTTAGAAATGTATATCTTTTAAATCTGTCTTTTGAATTTTCAGTGCGCATCTATATTAAAAAAAAAGTACTTTAAACGGGGTTTACGCCATCTTTTTTTTTATAAATTTAAATTTTTTTTTCCGTCTTTAACCTCTCCCCTTCATGAACTGATTATCCTTGTCGATCTTAGGTCAACCCCATAAACCCGTATTTGGTGTTAAATATCTCGAGCTCACTGTGAAGGTGTGATCTTTAGAAAAGGTCTACTGTTGGACTTCTACACCCCCCCCCCAAAAATTTTCTTTTTCATAAAAAGTGAAAAGGTTTTAAAGCCCGTAGCGTAGATTTGGTTGGCTCCCCCTCAATCAAACATTAAAATTTCGTTTTTTTAAGGTTAATAAACTTTTCACTTCCTCTTTTGAACGGTTTCTTCATTGCACACAGCAATAAAATCCCTTTAAGCATTTGCTGCGGCACTAAAAACAAAAATTTCCATATAGTGTCTCCCCTGTTTCGGGGTAGTTGTAGATGAATACTTTTGAAATATTTGAAATTTTAATGTATTGTTGCTAATCAGCCTTGCAAATTAGGGTTGTAAAACTCAAACTCTAACGAATTCAGAAATGCTGTCTTTGTTCGGGTTGTGATCTGATAACCTTTTTTTCTTTAAAAGTTAGTTCTTGAAAAATCTGCTTTTAATGCTCCTTTAAAAGTAGGGTGCATGGTTTTTAAAACAACCAAAATCTAAGGGAAAGAAAGCATTTCCATACGAAAAAATTTCCCTAATCTTTTTGCCGTCTTTAGTATCCCACCCCCCCTATTTTTGTTTTAGTGCTTCTTCTTTTTCTATTCTTAAAACGAAAAAGATAGCCTTTCTTCCCGGGGCCTGACAGAATGGTTAAAAATTGTCTGCATTGTGTAAAGAAAATTTTTCTTTCCCCCCAAGTTTTAAAGAAATTTTTTTAACGATTTCCCGTCCCAAAATTTGGACAATGTCCTGTTTTGGGTCTGTTGCTGATTGAGATCTTTTTTAAAGTAAATTTCGCAAAACCTGCCAATACTTATCCCCTCCTGGTCTGGGAAAATTTAAGTAAAAAATTTGTCCGCATCAATGTAGATGGATTATTGGAACAGTTATTCCCTTTTTCCTTACGCCAAAGGGGGCTTTCAGTCTTCATGCGGGTCGAAATTGAACCCTAGCTTGTGGACATTTTTTTTTTAAACAAAATAAAAAGTTAAATTTTAAAGAAACTGGAGGGTTGAAGGTGAAGAAATTATGTTTTTTTGATCCCCGGGACGAATGATCAGCTCGCTCAGCGTTCAGGCGGGGGTGAATTAACAGAAAATCATGTTAAATCATTTTTCAAAACTTAGGCTTTTAACTCCCGAAGTTTTAGACCAATGATTTTTAAAGAGATGATGGGCCATTTGTTTTTTTTAAAAACGACCCAAAGGACAAAGGTTGCTTTCAACAAAGAGACCTTAAGTTTTTTGCCTTGGTCATTAGACAAAAACTCCGTGAGGGACAAAACGCCTTGGCATTTCTAAAAAAAAATTGATAGGGGTGCAGTTGCTAAAAAATTTAAAACACGCTACAAAAACTCCCCAAAGATAACCAAAACAAAAAATGGAACTTCAAGATTTAAATCATTTAGCAGCGAAAAATAAATGCGAAAACAAAAACTTTTTCAGAAGAAACGCATTAAAAAAAATTAAAGATTCCCCTCCCTGCGGAAATAGTCATGCTTTAAAACCCTTTTGAGCGAAATTAAACAAACATTCAAACAAAATGGATGAACTAGATGAGCGTAAAAAAAGAGAAAAGAAAAAATCGTGAGGCTAATGCCGCCCAAATTAGGGGTGTATTAAAGAAAGAATAAACCCAAAAAATAAAAAAAACTTTAAAAAAAAGCTCAGGAACCTAAAAGCGGTCTACAACGAGACCAATTCGAACTCAAATGATCAGAATAAAGAAAAAACCCCCAAAAAATTTTTATGAAAACACAACGCGCAGAAAAGAAAAAAAGAACGTGTTTAGAGGCAAGGAGGGCACATTAGCAAGCGTTTATAAAGCTTGGGTTTGCAAAAAGTCTGGTAATGGTATTACAGGGGGCGGCGGCCCCGGGTCAGCCCCACCCTTTACCCCCATCACGCCCTTAAAACGGGGGAAAAAAAAAAGCTTTATCTCTTGGGGTTTTTTTAAAAAAAATTAGCTAAAAACTATAGATCTTTCGGGTTATTTTGGGGCGTTTTTGTGGTTTTGTTACGCAAGCAAAGTTTGTTTTTTGGGAGCCTTTGGGCATTTGTTTTTCTTATTGTGGGTTTAATTTTTTGTAAGATAAAAACCCAAATAATCCCAGGCCGTTAAACCCAAAACAAGTGCTGTTTTCTTCATGGTCATTATTTTTTTCGTGGTCTTCAACAGTCTTCGGGCTTTGGGCCACGGGGATTGGATGACTTATTCTTGGGTGTTTGTTTACTGCTTGCAATATTACTGGCTCAGAATTTATTTCGTTTTTCCGACCTTCTGTTCATTGCCTGCCACGAGGATTTCATTATTGTAGTTTTATTATTGTACCTATCTGGAGCCCTGAGGTCAAAAGGGCAGCATGTATAAACCAGTGCCAACAGCAAAGTCTACTTTCGATCTTGCGTATTGTAAAACATTTTGGTACCTTTTAATACTTGAAGGTAAATCAACTGTAGAATTAATGGCGTCTCTAAATTTGCTAAGTATTGTTTTTGCGCGTCAAAACCAGTAAAGGATCAGTTTTTGCTCGATCTCGTTTGTGCTTGCGAACCTAGCAAAACACCAAACGTAAGTACGAACAGAGTCGTTATTCGTTCTATTCCCGCTTTAGTTAGGCCCTTAGAAGTGTCTAAGATGAATGTTGTCCATGCTGTTTTATGCTCTTGCTCTATGGACCCGAGGTGAACAGCCGTGCCTGAAGAGAAAGATGTGTAAGGAGGTTTCCAGGCATAGTTATACTTTCTGTGCAAGCCCCAAAAATAAGGGGTGCCTAGACCATGATTAAGATCCAACTTTTGTCTAAAGTCTGTCTTAGCCTTAATATTGAATTCGTTACAGATCCTTTCAAAAGCCTTCATGTCTATTCTGTTGCTAAATGGATTAAACGGTTTGTCATTTGGTAATGGAGCTTGCAGTTCAGTCAAAATACGTCTGAAGGTGTAATAGAAATGAAATCTGTACACTGACCTCACCAAAGGATCAGGATGATTTAGTGATCAGCATACGACACTCCACACCCAGTTGATGCACAAAACACAGCAAAGTTTAACTGGTTCTGGTAAAACTGCATCGGATGACTAAACCACACTTTCGGGATGTAGTCTTTTTTAATAGGGGGGTTAAGTATCTGTTTAATGGCGTACTCACCTTTACTTGAAAGGCATCAGACTGAGTCACAGAAATGTCAAGAGTATCAGTTGTTATATTTTTAAGATTGTAGTGCGGTCCAACAGAATATTTTGCATTAGTATATTTGAATGCACTCATTTTTATTTCGTTTAAAAAATGTTTGTAGCAATAACAACTCAAGACCGCCCTTCATTTTTAGAACATGCTATTGATAACAATTGCGGAACCAGAATGGTTGCACTTCATGAATTTTCTTACAAAGTTGTATGGTTTAATATAAGTGAATCCAAGAATAATAATAAGATTCTAAAGTTAACAAAACAGGGGCCAAAGTTAGCCAGTTAACAATACCTGATGGTTATTACGGGTTTTGCTCACTAAAAGAGAAATGAGTATCTTCGACATTACTCTCAAACTTAACAATGCAAATCTAAAAACAATGTTAACATTCAAACCTGAAGAAGAAGCAGGTTACTATTTTGATAAAGAGCTAGCTAAAATGTTAGGCTTTGCAGCTGACAAATCATAGATTTAGAGTTACACCAAACAAAACTACTTATGAGGGGGAAAATCCGCTCAATCTTGCATTACATTCATTACTCTATGTTCATTTGGACGAGCTGAGCACTGATGAAAACTTATATGATGGAAGGCCCTCAACTGTTTTAAGAGCTCTTCCATCTGGGAAAGCTGCATATTGCGATTATGAAATTATACAATTCCCTAATTTACAGTTTAAAAGATTAGTTTGTGGGAGGGTCGGATCATTTAATATAAAAATTGCAGACAAAACAGGGAAAGTCGTGAAATGTGATAACCTGCACATTGTTTTGGAAATAAAATAATAAGCTGTACTAAAAAATGTCATGTGGGCCAGAAGAATCAGGAGTTACATTAGCGCCTGTGAGGTGTATAACTTAGAATTAAAAGACCTTGCAGACGTTGCGGACTTTGAACAGAATGGCGAGATAGGCGCTTTGTATGGGTTTGTGTACACTAAAGATGGTGATTATAAACGCAAAGAGGTTGGCGATAACAAAAAGTTTCATAAACTAGAGCAACTGCGCAATGTAGAAGCAAATAATGCTGGCCAGTATGAATATAAAATAGTTCGAAAACCTGACAGCAAATGGCACTTAGAACCATATTTAGAATGGGACATAAAATTTGAATTCATAAGCCCATTTACATTTTTAACCATCAAAAAAATTTCAGAAAAGCATTCAACTCTGGCCCTTTACATGTAAGTCTTATGCCAGAGGACAATAGTCGGAAAGAGATCGAAATAAAGCCGTATGGGAATAAACAGTACATCCTCCACAGAAGAGAATCAGTTTTGAAAGATGCTTCTACAAAATTACAGTTCATTCCACAAATGAAATTAGGAGACACGTTCACAATGATATATGAAATTTCTGTCTTAAAAGATGAGGGGAGGGATGGGGTTGTGGGCGTTAGTGACGTTCTTTTAAAAGGAATTCTAATTAGCTGGCAAAACTTAGACGTTGAAAAACTTAAAGTTACTGTCGTCGTTCTTTACAACGGTGGGGGGATTAAGGTCATTACAACCAGTGACAAAATCAATATTAGTCTAAATAGAAACAATCTTACAGAACTGAATTGGATTAATCTTACACATTTAGATCTTATAGGATTTTATTATACTGAACAAGTTTTGACAGAGAGTATGATAAACATAATAACTGGATTAGATTTAAATTATGTTATAAAATTATGGAGCAGACGACTTTGGTGTCAATGCCAATGTTAAACTTTATGATAAAAACCCCTCATTGTTCACTGATTTGTGGACAGACTGGTTGTGGAAAAACATATTTATCCTCGACCTATTACAAACAGTTTATCGCTATAATTTTGATCATATTGTGATTTTCTGCCCAACATTTAAATGGAACAAAGCATATCATGATAGAAGGTTTATATGAGCAGATGATGACATATATTTGATTGATCCCAGCAATAAGCTGAGTGAGTGTTTAGAACGCTTTTATAGACTGTTTGAAGGAACGCAGACACTATTTATTATAGATGACTGTTCGGCAGAAAGAGACATAGTTAAAAAAAGAAACACTTTGTCAAAACTTGCTTTCAGTGGAAGACATGCTGGATAAGTGTGTGGATTTTATGTCAAAAATATAACTCAGTTTTAAAAGACTTTAGAGAACAGTTAAAGACTGTAGTTTTATTTCACATGAAAGACAGAGACTCATTTGATGAATGTCTGCATGAAAATGATGTTATTGAAAATGATCAGGAAAAACGCAGGATTAAGCAAAACTAAAATCTGAAAAGTTTAGTAAATTAGTATTGAAAACGGATAATCCTACACAGTATGTTTGTTTGTAGGGTTTACTAGGAGAGAACTATAAAACACGGACTCAAGGTCGGCCGCTCAAAACTGGTTTTGAGCGGTTGAGCTTGAGTCCGTGTTTTATAGTTCTCTGGGGGAGATAAAAACAGACAGACAGATACACACAGAGACAGACAAACAGAGACAGACACAGAGACAGAAAGAGTAATCTCGACAGTGGGCAAAAAAAATCACAC
>CM031614.1:54023172-54035827 GCA_018398815.1 Conus ventricosus
GTGGCATTTTATAGAGCAGCGGTTGCTGTATTTGTTCACTTCCTAAGAAAGGAAAATGTTGAACGTGAGTGAAGGAAGGATGAAGATATAAATTGATATTTGTTTGTTTAGCCTGTTAATGTAACCTCTTACCTGCTTCGTGTGAGGAGACCTTTAGCGAACGTTCCCTCGTTTGGTTTGTGACTGTTATGCTCAGGTCTGTGTTGAGCTGATGTTATTAATTTAATTAGCAAACACCCCCCCCCCCCCCCCTCGCCCATCATGCGAGTGGCTGTTAGGATTGAGCAGCGAATATCAGACCGTACTGACTGCGGGGTTCCAGTACCCTCCTTTCTCCTTCCCTTCAGTTCTTTCCCTTCTCTCCTCCGGGGGCTCCACCCGATGCTTGCGCTGTTGGGGCCGCGCACTGGTTGAGGAGCACGTGGACTTGGCTGGATGGTCCTGGCCCTGTCCGGGACTTTCCGCGACAATGCCCTGTCCCACGGGAGCCATTCTCCACCGTCCATGGACCTCCTGCAGTGCACGTGACCGGGGGTGGGTAACTCTGTGTCGTGCCATTTTGGGGGTGCGCGTGTGTCAAGGGTGTCGGCCTTGAAACTCTATTCAGGAACAGACCGGTTTGGGGGCGCCTGAGTCGACCCGGTGCTCTCGAAGGACTTTGGAGAGACAGAGGTGTGGGGGAACCACGTGAAGCATGGAACGGAATGCGTGTGTTGGGATGGTTGATTGTGATTGTGCATGGTGTGTGTGTTGGAATGCTTGTTTGTGACTATGTGTATGGTGTGCGTGTGTTGAAAAGCTTATTTGTGATTGTGCATGTTGTGTGTGTTGGAATGCTTATTTGTGACTATGTGTGTGCTGGTGTGAATAAATGGTGTGTTGTATCGTAATCTTTCTTGTGTGGTCTCTTGCGAGGCGTGTGAGGTCAGTCACTCCCTTCACTCCCATCTAGACCGATCCTGTCAGGGCAGACCTTCAGGGGTCGGTCGTGACACAGGACAATAAAAAAGGAAGAACGAACAATCACTCATCTTCTACAATTCGGCGCAAGATGGGCGTTGAAAGTAGCTTAGGTCCATGTTGAGCAGAACCGACGGGGAATGTTTAAACAAATTCTATGTCTAGGATTCGAACCAGGAGTTCTCATTTTCACGTCAGCGACCCTGCACTCTGCAAAGCACTCGTCTTCTTGCCTTTAGAGGGGGTCTCACCCATTTTTACAAATCTATTTTGACCAAATACACGGTTTTGGGATGTGGTCGTATTGCGAAACCCAGCCCCGAATCAGCCGCCTGTGCTCTCATCTTGCAGTGAGAGCAGCATTTCCTGCGGACCGGGAAAGCGAGAGGCTGAAACAGGAACGAGAGCGTCGATTTCGATAAAAGGGGGATTTCCCGATTGATGACGTAGAAAAGCCAAGTCACTCTTCGTGTTCGGCTGAAGTGAGATGGGGCGAATGTATGCTGTTGCGGAATTTCATCAGGAAATAAGCAAAGAGTAAGTAAGTGTTCATGCTTTTCCAGGTGTTTCCAGCCAGTTTAGGCGATTGTGGATAAATGTTGTCACCACAACGAGGAAAGATTTTGTTCTTCGGGACAGTTATCATGGCATTTGCTGTCGTCACTTTGAAGAGCAGTTTCCAAGACCAACACACCTGGAAGGTAGAGGTTGAAGCTGGAATTCGGGTCCGAAGACAGCTGAAAGAGGATGCTGTGCCAACTATTAGAACAGGAAAATGTATTAAAGCACTCTCTGTTCATTCGCCGGCTGCAAGTGCAAGCCTCAAACGCAACAGTGACACGGATTCTGTCAGGAGCAAGAGAGCCAAACTCAGAGACGTAAAGAAGGTAAGGTTTGTGGAATGGGTGGTTGATCTTTTTGTGTTTTATTTCATTCTCAGTGCATGGTTGGTTGTAAAGATAGTTGTTGGTTTTTGTAGAGTGTTGGCATCAAACTGAAACATACATTGCTACTTTCAGTCACACATGCCAGAGTCATAGTGGCAGTCAGTCAGTCAGATTGCCTGCTGTCACTGAAACTGTTGCATGTTTGTGATTATTTTTTCCCCTGCTGTTATTGTTTCCAACAAAACTGAAGGTATGATTCTTATTAACAAGAAAGTGTCCATGTCCACAAATAACAGCTTGTTGGACTCTGTCCAAGACGGGGGAAATCGTGATGGTATTGCTTAAGTGCACTAAGTTGATGTATTATTAGTCAGGCTTAACACACCAAGGTTATCTTTGCACTCATACACGCATATGCACACTCATGCGCACACCAAACATTCACCTCTCTCTGGGAATGGGATGTCATGCATTCGATTCTTTCCTAACACGACTGAGAACAAGAAATGCAATTTCTATGCTACTTATAATTAATCATGAACAATCAATCACACACAATGAAATATCAAAACATAAAGATCAATACTTCCTAATCCCGGGTTATAATAAAATGACTTCTTACCTGGCCAGGTTTTCACACACACAACCACGCTTTCACACCACACCACAGTTCTTGAACAAGTTTTTTCAAGTCTTCGTCAGCACTGCTTGATGGTGACGCCCTTGGTTGACTGGCTCCAGGTTTCAGGACTGGGTCTTCGTGGTCGTCTCTGGGATCTCGACGTAGAACTCTTCTTCTTCGTCTCTTTCACCCACCTCTGGGTTCAAATTCAGTTTGTCTGTCTTCACCCACCTCTGGGCTTCAAACTTAGTTTCCTTCTCTTCCAGCTTGTCTTTAACTCTAAGACCTTGCTGTCTCTTCTATCTCCCAGACCACGTTTCTCTCGACCCTTTCTCTGTCCTGATCACTCCTCTCCTCTCTCTCTCCTCTGCCTTCTCTCTCTCTCTCCTGGTGTTGTTCTCCGACACGTTGTTCTCCCTCAGTTTATATAGGGAGGGAAACAAAGGATTCCCCTCCGGGCCATGCCTTTGTCCACGCTGCTTCTCAAACCCCTAGTTCACAAGTACCCTGAATTCTCCACTCGCTACATCCCACACACATCAGCATTTACACACACCCCTACCTAATTGATTAGCAAACACACACTTAGCCCCAGATGGACATCGAAAATTCCCGCCGACTTCGGTGGTCAGTTAACACAGTAATTATCTTAAGGAGGGTTACTACAACCTCCACACACATTCAGCCAGCTGACAATAGAACCAACACAGTGACCACGGCAATACCATCCGAACGACTCCAAGACCCCTGCTCTTCACTTACTGTTTACAAAAGAACCTCAGCTGACCAAGCATTTAGCGCTCACTTGGAACGCCGAGGTCGTAGTGGTTACATCCTTCCCCTTTCGCCACTGGGCAGGTCCGAACTCTCTCCTAGGTGTCATCTGTCACCTGGCCTTTTCGGCCTCCTTCACACAGTTCGGCCGTGTGCGTTGGGTAAGGTACCCTGGTTAATTGGCCTATTACCTATAATTGGTCTATTACCTATTTGTATACTACGTACAACATCCCTTTGCCTCCAAGAGTCTAATGCCTTTTGTGAGAGGTTTCACGCTCCTTGACAAATTCCCCCCACTCGAAGACAATGCCCTGCATTGGCTAAAACTTAACATTCAAGGAGATGAAACTCATAATTTTCCCATTTAAACCAGTGCTAATATCGGCCTCTCATAAGCCTACTTACACCAGAGAACGCACGCAAGATGTGTCTTGCAACAAAATTAGAGAAAAATCAATACATACACACCATCCAAGCAAATATCAACATATATCTGGAATCTCCACCAGCTCTAAGTCGTGTGGCCATATAAAGATAAACGTTATGTTTCTACGGAAATTCTCTCCCCTTCTCTTCATACACGTGGCCTGCAACCAGCCACGTCACGCATACGCGACACTGCACAAGACCACGCACACACTACATATTTACAGTGCCCGGCTTTTCGCCCAACCATTTTTGGCCTACGGTCCCGTCACTCTTTCTTCACTCTCTAACCCACTTTGTCGTACCGCGCGACATGTGTTGCAATGCGCACAGAAACGCCTGATATCCCCAAGGATACCGGGCCAGTAGTACTCTTGCGTCACTGCCTTTTGTGAGGCCTTCTTAGCGAGATGGCCCGAGACTGACGTCACCTGTTTTTCTGACATCACCGCCTTTCTGTGCTTTGTAGGCACAACGATCTGTCGTTTTGTCTTCCCCGAACTCGAGTGAGTGAACGTTCGGTACAATACCCCATCCTTTATCTCAAACCTATTGTCCCTTCCTTAACACGTTTCTTCTGCCTTGTATGAGCAAAACCGAACAGCTTACTGAGCGAGTAGTCGCCCTTTTGTTCTGCTCGCAAGTGAGAGGGGTTGGTCTCACTGGACACGCTCCAATGCTTTCTGGAGTGTTTGACTGCCTGGGGCGCTTTCCTCACGTGATTCCTTTTCCCTGATTCAACACAGAAATCACGGTCTGGGTCTCCGTACACACGTGCTCCTGGGATGTTTCCAATCACCAGATCATAGGGCGGCTTTGGAACAGCCAACGCCTGTACAACTCCACTATAGAATGGTGTATCAATGAACACCAGTGCCGTTTTGAATTCTGCTACTGTTCCATCTATTTGTCTACACCTCTGTGTTCTACCTGTGAATTGTCCCTTCTCAACCAGGGACTCCTTCACCATTACGCCAGTGCACCCAGAGTCTCTAATGACATTAACCACATAGTCCCCTACTCTGCCTTTGTGCACATCCAGGTTATCGCCTGAATCTGTGAACACACAGCACAATCCAGACAAAATAACACTGTCATCTTGTTCATCTTTTTCTACCTGCCTCTCTCTTGGCCTGACCTTCATTGCTGCTGCTTTCTGAGGTCTAAATCGGCAGTCTCTAGCCAAGTGTCCTGTCTTATCACACAGAAAACAGGTACGCTCATTCCGAGCCACGTGGCTATTGGTTTTCACCCTTGTTTGCTCACGTGACGCTGTGGGCCTACGGGTGTGTACTGCTGACTCATTGCGTGAGTCATGTGCTGGCCTGCTATCCTCTGAATATGCTTCCAGGCTTTCCTCTTGTTCAGGCAAATCACGCCTCGCTTCCGGAAAGTCTCTGCCGTCTGAAGTACCTCACCTATTGTGGTTGCACCTCTTTCCTTGATGTGGATGGTAAGGCCCGTCCCACAACCATCAAGTATCTGTTCCTTCATCACCAGTGTCTTGAGGCCTTCAAAATCACTGTCTACTCCACTAAGTTCTACCCACTTGTTGAAATAGTGGTCCAGTCTAACTCCGAACTGTGTGTATGTCTCACCTGTTCGATTCTCGCCTCGCGAAACCTACGCCTAAAACCTTCTTCAGTCAAATCATATGCCTTTAGCACCGCTTGTTTCACCTTGTCAAAATCTCTCTGATCACCTTTGGGTAAGGTGGAAACTGTGTAACGCACGACCTGTCAACAAGGCAGACAGGTTTATTGCCCAGTTATCTTCGGGCCAGCCCTCGTGCTCGGCAACTGATTCAAACCGACTGATATAGGCATGGATCGAATCAGTTTCTTCTCTGAACAGTGGGAGTTTAAGTCTCGGTGCGCAACTTAGTCTGCGGCCTACTGACTCAGAACTGGTGTCCATTTCACTGCGATTTTCAGACTTTATTCTTTCCAACTCAATTTGTTTGGCTAGAATCTCGATTCCGCTTCTGCTCTCGCCCTCTCTGCATCTGCTTTTGCTCTGGCAGCTGCACTCTCTGCATCTGCTCTAGCCCTCTCTGCATCTGCTTTAGCCTTTGACGCAACAGTTTCAAGTCTAAGTCTCTCGGCCTCGGCATCTGCTCTCACTTTGGCAGCTGCACTCTCTGCATCTGCTCTTGCTCTGGCAGCTGCACTCTCTGCATCTGCTCTAGCCTTTGACGCAGTGGTTTCTGCCTCTGTACGTTCCTTTTCAAATTTCCTCCTTTCAGCCCTTTCATCTCTCTCAGTCTTCTGCTGAGTTTCAATGAAACTACGCAGTTCATCTCCTGTATATCCCATTTCTTTCCCCAAACTTACTAGTTTCTCTATGGGGGTAAAACTTCCTTCAGCCATTTTCTTTTCTGATATGTTTTAGCACCACTAAAACAGTTACGCTTATAGACCCGGAAAAAGTCAGTACACAGTTTATCTACCAAACGTGACGAGTACACCAACAAGTGGTAGTGTTCCTGACACAAGGAGCCTTAATCTTAATCTGTGAGAGTTAAGACTAGAACCTCGTTCTTCGTTTCTCTGAACGACCTTTGATTAATACAACCACCCTACACACAAGTCAATACTCAACACTCAAAGAACTAAAGGAAATAATTAGAAGAGCTAATTAAAATTGCCTTTAGTGGACGCTTCGCCCCATTACTACTCTAGTACTCACTTTGTTTCCCTCCTGAAACTAATTTGGGCCATGCAATCCTGGCAGGCTCGCCACTTTGTCCAAGACGGGGGAAATCGTGATGGTATTGCTTAAGTGCACTAAGTTGATGTATTATTAGTCAGGCTTAACACACCAAGGTTATCTTTGCACTCATACACGCATATGCACACTCATGCGCACACCAAACATTCACCTCTCTCTGGAATGGATGTCATGCATTCGATTCTTTCCTAACACGACTGAGAACAAGAAATGCAATTTCTATGCTACTTATAATTAATCATGAACAATCAATCACACACAATGAAATATCAAAACATAAGATCAATACTTCCTAATCCCGGGTTATAATAAAATGACTTCTTACCTGGCCAGGTTTTCACACACACAACCACGCTTTCACACCACACCACAGTTCTTGAACAAGTTTTTTCAAGTCTTCGTCAGCACTGCTTGATGGTGACGCCCTTGGTTGACTGGCTCCAGGTTTCAGGACTGGGTCTTCGTGGTCGTCTCTGGGATCTTGACGTAGAACTCTTCTTCTTCGTCTCTTTCACCCACCTCTGGGTTCAAATTCAGTTTGTCTGTCTTCACCCACCTCTGGGCTTCAAACTTAGTTTCCTTCTCTTCCAGCTTGTCTTTAACTCTAAGACCTTGCTGTCTCTTCTATCTCCCAGACCACGTTTCTCTCGACCCTTCTCTGTCCTGATCACTCCTCTCCTCTCTCTCTCTCCTCTGCCTTCTCTCTCTCTCTCCTGGTGTTGTTCTCCGACACGTTGTTCTCCCTCAGTTTATATAGGAGGGAAACAAAGGATTCCCCTCCGGGCCATGCCTTTGTCCACGCTGCTTCTCAAACCCCTAGTTCACAAGTACCCTGAATTCTCCACTCGCTACATTCCACACACATCAGCATTTACACACACCCCTACCTAATTGATTAGCAAACACACACTTAGCCCCAGATGACATCGAAAATTCCCGCCGACTTCGGTGGTCAGTTAACACAGTAATTATCTTAAGGAGGGTTACTACAACCTCCACACACATTCAGCCAGCCTGACAATAGAACCAACACAGTGACCACGGCAATACCATCCGAACGACTCCAAGACCCCTGCTCTTCACTTACTGTTTACAAAAGAACCTCAGCTGACCAAGCATTTAGCGCTCACTTGGAACGCCGAGGTCGTAGTGGTTACATCCCTTCCCCTTTCGCCACTGGGCAGGTCCGAACTCTCTCCTAGGTGTCATCTGTCACCTGGCCATTTCGGCCTCCTTCACACAGTTCGGCCGTGTGCGTTGGGTAAGGTACCCTGGTTAATTGGCCTATTACCCATAATTGGTCTATTACCTATTTGTATACTACGTACAACATCCCTTTGCCTCCAAGAGTCTAATGCCTTTTGTGAGAGGTTTCACGCTCCTTGACAGACTCCAGTGAATAATAGTTTGGGTTTTTATTTTTCAGGACATTGCTGAACATCAGGCACCCCTGCAAGTTTCCGCCTAACAACCATATGTTTTAGTAAGTGAATTATTCATCAGTATTTGGATACAGGATGGTGACAGTGTGCATTTTAAGATATATGCATGTGTGGTATGTTTGTATGCTATAAACTGCCCTGGTGAGTAAGAGAATAATGAGCTTAGATCTGCAGCTTAGATGTGATGTACGGCACGTCACGCATCAGTTTTTAAAATAACAGTCAGAATCTTTGAGTGCAATATATTGTAAAAGACCCTCAGATTCTAATTGTCATTGTGGAACTTCAGAATGTAAGTGGAGGGAGTGAGATTGAAAATGAAGAATGTAAAAAAGCGTGTGTGTGTGTGTGTGTGTGTGTGTGTGTGTGTGTGTGTGTGTGTGTGTGTGTGCGTGCGTGCGTGCGTGCGTGCGTGCGTGCGTGCGTGCGTGCGTGCGTGCGTGCGTGCGTGTGTGTGTGTGTGTGTGTGTGTGTGTGTGTGTGTGTGTGTGTGTGTGTGTGTGTGAGGGGGGGGGGGACTGAAAGTGAACAGCTATTAAAAAGATTTCTACAGCAGGGAAGAGAATTAGTGTGATGATGCAGTACTGACAAACTCCTGTTCAAAGGATAGATCTAAACACTGAAGGAAAATGTGGTGTATCACATAATCATTTAAAGTATTTACATACTACGTAATGTGTGTGTGCGTGTGAGTGTGTGTGTGTGTGTGTGTGTGTGTGTGTGTGAGTGTTGTGTGTGTGTGTGTGTGAACAGATGCATGTATGTGCATATGTATATCATGTACTATCTGTGTCGTGTGTATTGTGTACATGTACATAATATGGTCAACCTGTAAAAATAATGTCGAACTGCCTGGAAAGAAACACACGCGTCTGATGGTGAGGGAGGTGGTACTGTACAAGGAGCTGTAGGTTCAAACTGGTACGGCTGAACTCCATACACATCAGTGAAAATTTCATGTTCGATGTCCTCTCGTTGGAACTTGACTCGTAGCTGGGAGCATCTGCCATTATCGCCGGAAAATAGTTGAGTTTTTACGTTCTCATACGAAAGCTTTTAGGGACATGCCTTCATTCACGGTAGTCTTGGCATTTATACGTCACTTGCGGAATCCCCGACTCTCGTCTCTTTCCGTACTGTGCTCGCAATCTCCGTGGCGAGTCACGATTTGCCTACTTGCACGACCCGAAACGCGGATAGAAGTGAGTTCCAGAAGAAAAGTAACACGTACATCGAAACACGCTCGATCATACTTTTGAACAACCCAAACATGCTATTTAGGGGTGAGGACCCCTTTAATATTATTTATATTAGCATATATAAAGATATCACTTGACACAGACGTCGCAGCGATTAAAAAAAATAATACTTGCATGTCAGATCAAACATATGACAAATGTGCATGGAACCGATGCACAACTAAATCCGACAAAAATCCAAACGGATTTTTAAAAAAAATCAAAGATAGACATGTTTCCTATCGTGAAAAAAATGTCAAAAATCTTGATGAATAAGATAATGATGTTGTTGTTTATTTCCACATGTGAACTATTCTTTGAATGAAGTAACATCAGTCCTGCTGCTTATGCACACTCTTGTGGTTTGTGTGCCATTGACCGGCTCTCTGCCGTGCCATGATGGTCACAACAGTTGTTCAGACTGCTTCTTCCTGTGCTCCAGAACAACGTTGACCGCATAGAGCAGCGGGCTGAGAGCTGGCTGACCGACAGTCCCAGGACAGTCCCATGACCTGTACATCACTTGGAACGCTACTGTTCCTCACTACCGACATCCACAACGCTCCCACCAGAACCCTGCACGCCGTGGCGGACACCACTAACGCGAGGACTCTTCTGGCGACCAGCAGCTCCAGGGTCCTTCCGCTAGAATCTGTCGCTATGATCAACGTCCGCTTCAGAGTCCAGCCGACCAAGCCTTGAGCTGCAACCATGACGGGACACAGACTGAAATGGAAGAGAAGCAGAAGAACAAAGTAATGAGATGGATGTGACGAATGTGATTCAGGTGTAAAGAATGGGCGCTGTGGTCTTTCCCTGGAGCAGGAACAGGCAGCACAAGGCAGTGTGACCGTAGAAACTCCAGTGCGGTGTTTCAAAGGACAGGGAAGTGCGGCCAAAAGAAGGCCAGTGATCCATGTCACCAAACTGACCAGGTGAGCTGATTTGGGGACAAAGCAGAAGCGGTTCAGGCACTCACACACCGCCAACGCTCGTCCAGAGTCATCACACAGATCAGGAAGAAAGACACCTGAGCCGACAGGACGAACACCATTCCGACAGACGTGCACGTGACGCTCGATCTCCACAGGACGTCTTTCCACAAGTACGTACCCTGAAACACTCTATCCGCTACCGTTATGATCATCAGATACGTGCCTCGTAAAATGTCAGACACACCCAAGTGCAGCAGAAACACCCCACAGCCAAATGACTGGAAATGTTTCCGAATGACAACCCAGTAAAATAAAGGCTGAAAGATTGCCGCTCAGAGTGACAGCGCAAGCAGGGCTAAAGAAATTCTGAGTATTTGACTCTGAAGCAGATGGTCGCAGGAAGACACAGGTTCAGACTGAGACTGACACCGATGTGGGTTAAACGTTTGGGGAGCACAGCTGGGCAGCACAGCTTGTGGTTCGAGGATGTCACCGATTCCAGTTCCGTTAACTGGTAGAAAATATCTGGAGGAAACTGCTGGAGGGCACTGCCAGAGGTCTAAAGAACGGACAGACTTCAGTGGCCTGGAATCTCCATCAACAACGTGGTTCAGACCCGGTGTTGGACAGGTTTAAGGTCTGAAGATGAACCAGATTCCTTAACTTACTGGCATTCAAATGACTGATCTGAATTTCTGACAAATCTAGCACTATTAGATTTTCAAGCTCAACTATAGCTGGCACGCTGGAATGAAACGAAGAGGTTATCAGCTAAGATCAGAATTTCTACACTTTTCATCTTTTCAAAGTCGTCAGCTTGAAGGTGGGTAGGCGATTTTGACTCAAGTCGAGACTTTTAAGGTTGGAAGCTTCGGTGCTTGAACATGAAGCAAAAAGCAGCCATATAAACTCACATGAATTAACATGGTGTTGAGCACCAAGTCCGTCAGGTCATGTTCGTTCCGTCAGCGTTTAAGAACCGGAGTTCCGGATGGTCAGCGGCAGAAAAACTCTGGCTGCAGTACAACGCCATCCCGAAGCATCTGCAAGCAGGTGGACAGGTGAAGTGACACAACAGCTCATCGTCATTCTGGGGGCACTGGCCATACCTGTCGTCACACATGTGCTCGGCGTGCAGGCACACACGGGCCTGACGACAGGGGTAGTAACCAGACACTCGTACGTCTCACAGTCTGCTTCATCTTCATGTTCTGGGCAGTCGTACCCCTTTGTTACACCTCAGGTAGACTGGCAGACAGTAGTAACCGGAGAGAGACACTGGAAGTGAGTTGAGGGACAGGATGTGTTGTGTTCAGCTGTGCGGAGAGGACTGATCACAAGGAGCCCCCTGGAATCCATGTCGACGAGGGCTGGCGGGCAGTCCCTTCATACTGATCATGATGATATGTTTTTTTTTCTCGCCACAAGACTCCTCATCACTGCCCGAAACACACTGCTTCATGGGGGCCGGATAGCTCAGTTGGTAAGCGCCGGACTCGTGATCCTGGGGTTGCGGTTCGAATTTCGGTATAGGGGATTTTTCCCTCGGAGTTAACATTGTTCTGACTCCATTCCCCATATGTCCTTCGAATGAGACTATAAACCGAGGTTCCGTGTGTGAACGCACGCATAACATCTTGCACACACGTAAAATCCCATCACCAACTTTCGGAAGAGAAGGCCAGTTGGCCGTTGGTATGGAAAGACACGTGACACATAGCATGCACTTCCCCGAAGATGGAGTATGGCTGCCTTAATGGCGGGATAAAAAAGGGTCATACACACAAAACTCCACTGCCTGGCTATACAGGGAGTGTCCGCAGGAGTATCAGCCTGCGTACGCAGAAAGAAAGAAAGAAAGAAAACTGCTTCATGTAATCACAACGCTGGTGTTTGGGTATACACTGAAAGCATACGGGTGAAAAGTGTACAGTGTTGAACTGATTCAGACAAGCCTGTTGTCAACTAACTGCTCCAGTGGTCAGTATACACTGTTTTACTATTATTGGTTTCTCTCTTCTTATGGTCCAAAAAACTCGTAACATTTTATGATCAATAGCATTCAACAGATTCTGTCTATGCATGAGCCACATCGAAATCTGATCAGTACATTTTGTGAAATCGTCAGAAACCTCCCCTTTCTTTCAGCTCCCCACTATCCATCCATTATAGCTAATTAATATTCTGGTTGAAATTTTAAGACTGTGCATTTAATGATAATAATTATTATTCATAGAAGACTGACCTTTTTCAAAAAGAAAATTTGCTTCCTGGTATTTCACAGTGAGCGGTCAATTTGTGGATTTTCACATTTCTTTTAGGCTGACATCCACTGGTTGCATTCGAACGTTCCGCGCCAGTTTAAGAATAAACCTTTAATCCTGTAACTTCTGATGATGTCTGGCTACGTTCAGAATCCTGTCTGAGTTCAGCATTTATTTCTTTTACCTCATGAGAGAAAATCAAGAGCATGAAACCCTTTGGTGCGGGTGCAAAAACAAACATTCACGACAAAATCTTCTGGAATTTCAAAAGAAAAGAAAGAAAAAAGAATCAGCCGAGCGACACTCCAAGGGAGGACATTAGACTAATGCGTCATAGAAAAATATCTTCTATGGCATTGCAAAACATATCCAAA
>CM031614.1:54044966-54054966 GCA_018398815.1 Conus ventricosus
ACAGCCCTTTACCTGTTCTGCATCTCCTTCCCCTCGCTCCCTGTCTCTGCCTCTCCTTCCCCTGTCTTTGAGATCTCCCCCCCCTGCCACCTTTTCTATGCCATTCTTTTTCCTTACGCCACTTTCCCGCCCTCTCTTGCAAACATAGGAGAAATGTTTCCTTTCTGAAGGGACGTCGACACGGATTGTCTGTTCAGTGTGTGCGTGCATGCCTGCATGCGTGTACACACACACACACACCACACACACACACACACAACACACACACACACACCCCACACATATATATATATATAAAAAATATATATATATATATAAAATATATATATATTATATAATAATATATACATATACATATATATTCAAAATATATTGTCAGCAGCAAGCAGGAAAAATAGAGAGAGGGATATATATATATAGGATACATAATTATATAAATATATATCATATATATATAACACACATAGGAGCAGGCAAAAATGAACAGTGTTTCTTCAAGAGGGATTAAAATGGCTCCCATATGCTGCTAGTATAGGGTTTAACATTTACAATATATTTTCCTAATTTGTTTTCTCATTTTATTCCTCTCCCTCCTGTCCTTTCCCCCCATCCCATCCCCTTTTTTTTCCCTTTTATTTGTATCTTTGCCAAGTCATTAATATAATGACGGAAGAATTGTTAACCTGCTCTTGTTTTCCCCACTACTAAATTGTTCAGCATTATATATTATATATGTAGTATGTATGTATGTAGTATGTATGTATGTATATATATATATATATATATATATATATATTTTAAATATAAATATATATATATTATTATATGTGTGTGTGTGTGTGTGTGTGTGTGGTGTGTGTGTGTGTGTGTGTGAATTGTAACGGAGCTATTTGATTGTACAGGGTTCCTGAAGAAGCCTTTTGATAGGTGAAAGCTTGAACAAATAAAAAAATTGAACTCCATTGCGCGGTGTGACGACTTATTCTTCATCACCATATATATAATATAAAATAATTATATATATATATATATTATATATATATATATATATATATATATAAATATATTAATGAAGAATAAGTCGTCACACACACACACACACACACACACACACACACACACACCACACACACACACATATAATGGAGTGTGGGGGTGTTCCACACTCACCCCCTGAAAGTGAAGGCAATGTACAGACAGGAAGAGACTCGATGAATAATTCAGTAAGCTGCTTTCCGTCCAAATGTTATCTTTTCTTTTGGGATATATTATATGTAAGTGTTGTCGAAGGGGGGATGTTTAGGAGCCAACCTTCCAGCCCTCTACTTTCACTCTGAGTCATTTTTTTTCCCTCTTTAAAAATTTGCACACCCGTTGGGGAAGGTGTGTGTGGTGTGTGTGTGTGGTGTGTGTGGGGTGTGTGTGTGTGTGTGTGTGTGTGTGTGCCTGCATGTGCGTGTGCGTGCGTGGGGGTGGTGGTAGTGGGGGTGGTGGTGGTGGTGGGGGTGGTGGGTGGTGGTGGTGGTGTGTGTGTGTGTGTGTGTGTGTGTGGGTGTGGGTGTGTGTGTGTGTGTGTGTGTGTGTAAAATGTTGTTACGCTGCGTCAACCAAACAACAGTGCAGTGTGGCTTGCGTATGTCTGCACTGACACAGCTTGTCAGTCCAATCTCCGCAATTGTCATCCATGGTACGCAGCGTTTCAACGTATCAATCATGCAAACCAAATTTTGACAGATTCATGCTCTTTTTTTAGTCTGACCAAGGGGTACCGAAAATCACGTTTATTTATTAGAGGCGGACAGGCGCAGCGTTTTCACGAAAATGCTACAAAAAAATCCCTTCTATGGACCCATAAAAACGAGGGAATTTACGTGTAAGCTGCCCTTTCCCAAAATCCAGGGCAATACACAGCGTCCCCCCAATTCCGGGGTTTTCATCGTGTAAAAACACACATCCGTCAAATACAACCATTGCAAAAGGGCTCCACCCGGGTCAATATGGAGCCCAGTTTAAAGGCCCATCCGGTCAATATGGAGACCATTGTTTAAAGCAATGCTTTTCCAACAACTACAGGGCATAGAAACTTCTGACGTTCCATGTCGAAGCAAGGCACGATGAAAGTGGGAGCCCATCACCACTGACTATTTGGCTGCAAGGATCTTTTTGAAAAAACAAGGCTTAGTACCTGTGCAAGTTCAGGCTGTCAGTAATTTTTCGGGGAGTTTTTGTCTGCTGACCTCCGGGTTTCTGACTAAGTAATGCCCGAACAACTAGCGACCAGTCGTTTAACAAACAACACACACACACCAACCCACACACACACACAACACACACACACAACACCACACACACTTCGTTACTGGCACCCTTTCTGTTGTCCGATTTTGTCACGGGCCTACGACGTTTGACCCATCAGGGTGGCGGAATTATTCATTTGTTTATTGCCGTTGCTGTTGCGTGTTCCGTCCCTTAAGTGGTTGTGGTGCGTTGCCCCTTTGGTGTAGTTCACTCAACTTCGGTTTGTTTCTCTCTCTCTCTCTTTTATTCCACTGCCCGTGCTATTCATCCTGTGGGTTTCACCGGGGGCTGGTCCCTTTTTTCTCGAACTTGCTGCTATCGGCCTCCGCCTTTTTTTACCTGTCGCACATCTTCATTTTTTTTAGTTGAAATTTTCCCCTCTTTGACGCAGCATGGCATTTTGGGCCGCCCGCTGAGGGGGGTTAGCTCTTCACCAGGGGAAAGATTCTCGGGGGCCCTGCCCCGGGTTTTGGGTTTCTTCCCGTATCACGAGGGACAGTGGGAACTTCAATTCCACAGTGGGCCTTGGGAGAGGGACATCATTTCTTCTTTTCCGCACCTGTCCTCGCCTCTCGACGGACGAGGGCAAGAGAGTCGTTTGACCCCCTCTTCTGGTCCCCCCGGGGTAGCGGTAAGCATCTTTTTCGTGTTTGTTTGTTTTGGTTTTTTGTTGTTACCCTAGTCTTCCCTTTTTTTGCGCAATTTTCTTTTTTTCGAAATTTAAGAGAAATATTGTTTAGACCTTTCTCGGGTTAATTAAATTTTTAAACCTGGCCATTCTAAATTATTTCCAAAAATTCTTTCCCCTGTTTATCATCTGGGACGGTAGTCGGGGGGGATGGGAGAGAACCTGGTGATTCAGTTGGAACTTGTTTGGTCTCGCTCTTTCCCCCCCTGTCACTTCGCCGACTTTTATCCTTGGGGCCACCGTCTTTTGGTGTGCAAGGAGAACGATTTTATGTTCGCGAGCGTGCGAACGCATGATTTGTCGTTCGGGCGTGGTTGGGAGTTTTGTGTTATTTTGAAATGGGGCTAAAAATGGACAAATGCCATTGTTATTTTTTTGCAAATGTGGGGCATTTAAAAAAGCGTGGCGCTGTGTTGGTTATTCCTAAAAAAGGGCAAATGTTAAAACGTGGTGAGAAAAGGGGAAAAATAATTCATATTTTTTTTTAACCTGTTGTTTTAAATGCAGTCTTTACCTCATCGTGTGAAAGACCCTAAAACTTCCTGACTCGGGGGTTTACTGTTTATGCTCGGGTCTGTGTTGAGCTGGGGTTAGGGTGCATGTAGAACTTCCCCCGCCCATCATGCATGGCTGTTAAGATTTAGCGCAGGGTCAATTTACTCGGGGGGGTTTCCATACCCTTCCTCCTTCCTTTTTCCCTTTCCCTCCTTTCTTCTCTCCCCCCAGCACGTTTCCCCCCCCCCCCCCCCCCCGGGGGGCTTCACCCGGGAGTCTGGAGGGGATGGTGCCCACGGCGGGTTTGAGGCCACGCTCGGCGGGGACCAGGGACTGAGGGTGCCACGTCGGTTGAGGCCACGCCGGCGGGGCCCGGGCGGACGGAGGGTCCCACGCGCTGGTCGGGCCACCTCGGTCGGACCGCGGACGGGAAGGAGCCCGCCGTTTTGACTGGCCGGCCCCCCCCGTCCAGGACCTCCAGTAACGCCCACCCCCCCCCCCCCCCCTCCGGACGCGCTCTTCACTGCCTGCCGTGTGCGAGGGGTGGGCTTTGACGACTCCCGCGAAAACCCGACCCGGGTTTGGGAGAAACCTATGCATAGGGTCTCCCAGTAACTTGACAGGGGCAGGGGGTGGAGGCACTCCGGGGGGGGGGAAAGGGATGGATTGGAAATTTTCTTTAAAAATTTGTGTAATGTCATATGTGCTGGAATGCTGTAATTGTGTTGGTACTCGTATGGTAAAATTTTTTATAATCGTGCTGTTTGGGGTTGGAGTTTTTTGAGTATTGTGCATGTTGTGTGCGTTGGAAATCTTGATTTGTTTGGGCATGTTGTGTGTTTGGAATGCTTTTTATCTGTGTTGCTGGTTAATAAAGGGGGTGTTGTATCAATCTTTCTCGTGTGGTCTTGCGGGGCGTGCGAGGTCAGCCTTTCCCCTCACCCCATCTAACCGTCCTGTCAGGGCAACCTCCGGGGGTGGGGTCGTGACAATTGGGGGGTCGCCGGGGAAGGCTCTGACGTCTCTCTCTTTTCGGGGAGTCCCTTTTAGTTCTGTCGTTTTGTATTCTTTTTATTAGTTTGTCGTGTTTTTTTTCGTGGGGGGTTGCTGGGTACTCTAGCGGAAGGAGTCAGGGTGGCCTGGGGGAACATCCGTGTGCCCGGGGGTCGAGGTAAAACTGGGGGAGTCGACCGCGTCCAACCTCCTTCCCCCGGGGTACCCACGCAGGTACGGCCAATCTTTCCCTTTCTGTTGCCGCTCAGTCTTCCATTCCTGTTGTGATTTAGCCATTTTTTTTTTTTTTCTCTCCCCCGGGTTATTGATTACGGGGGGTTGTATGGGACGTTTAGGCCCCTTTTTTTTTCCTTTCCTCCGGATTCCGTCTGCCATTTGTTTTTTTTCCGGCCACCCCCCCACGTTGCCGGCTGTGGAGCGCGTTTTTGCCAAGGGGGGGCAGCCGGACCATTTTTTTTTTTTTTTTTTTTTTTTTTTCGTGACCCCCACCGCCGTTGCTCGTTTTTTAGAGCGCGGTTTGCCAAGGGAGCAGCCGGAATTTGTCCGCACACACGCACACACACACAAACACACATAACACACACACCCTAAAATATTGTTTTTCAATGGAATTGTTTTTCCCCTGTATTTGATAACTGTAGGATATAGTCATGCAACGTCCGGTGCTGGGGTATGGCGACCGGGGGCGTCGAAGAAGAAGGTATTAAAAATTTTACTGTAGTCCCCTTTTTGACCATATTTCGACTAGGGTAACTTCACTTATCCAGTGCTAGCGTATCCAGCGATATTTTTCACTTTTTCTCGCGGGGGGGTTTTTGGAGCCCCCCGACTGGCACTTCCGCTCGGAGCGTCAGAGTAAAACGAAAAACGGGGCTTCTGTTGAGTCGCAAAAAACCAAAGCCCCCTATTCTCCATGCTTCCCCTCGAAGATATCCCCCGGGGGACTTTCCCATGGAAGGTCGAGACCCAAGGGACGGGTCAACGGGTAAAACCCCCTTTGGGGAGATGAACCCTTTCCCCGGACATCACCTCGTCCTGATTTTTTAGAGCGACAGCGACGTGGGGAGAGGCCCTCCTAGGAAGAGACTGTTGGGCGGGAGGCCCTCGTAGGGAAAGCGGGGGAAGAGACTTTAGGCGGGAGGCCCTACGAGGGAAGAGCGTAGGAAGAGGCGCCAGCGAGGAGGGGGCTCCCAACAGGAGGCCAGCGGGGGGAAACTGCCCCCGTAGGAAGAACTAACGGTGGAGGCTCGGTGGGGAGGAGGGAACAACTTTTTTCGGGGTCCCCAATCTGAAAAAGTCAGGGGTTAACACCAGCAGGTGATAAGTAAGGCCCAAAGTTAAGCTTCCAGAGTTAAAGACCAGTGAGGAATTGAAATTTTTCCTAGACATTTTGACAAGGTTGCAGTTCAAACCCTTTTTCTGAGGAACAAAAGGCAGCAAAACCTTTTTTCTGGATATCTGGTGCTGCAAGGGTTGGCTCACCTAAATGAAGGTGCGTCTTATCAGACTGCATTTGGGTCTGCTAAGCTTCCACCTTACCCCAGAACGAAAAGGGGGGAAGTTCAGGTCCATAAGAAAATAACACAGACCTTTGGCAGTTGGTGATAGCTCGCAAAAAAGCAGGACTGGCGTCAGTTGGGTATTGGAGCTGGGGGATCTGTCCTCATTGAAAACCCCCCAACCGTGTCCCCCCGAGTTGGGACCGATAGCGAGACACACCTCAGGATTTCGGGCTGCGATTCACACCGCTGGGGTTTGCTGAAGCCGCAGGGGTTATGGCATCGCCCAATACGGGGAAAGGGAAACCCTCCCAGGTTTAGTGGCAAAAGGCGCCGACAACTGCTAGCGGGGGGGAAAAAGGCCAGTTTTATCGGGGGTTTTCACCCCCGTGTTTTCTTGTGCTCCTTGGGCCCCAATTTGGGAAAATTTCCAAAAACCGCTGGAGCGTGGGGCTTCCTTTTTCCCACGTCCCGTGCCTCGGCTAACGTGGGTTCCACCCAGCTTCTGGGGATTTAAGTGCCCGGTTTCTCTCTGTTGTGGTCCTCCTTGGTCGACACCATCAGGGGTTCGGGAGCATCAACACTCTTGTGGATAAGGGTTTTTGTTTCCCCCCAAGGCCCCGGGGGGGCGCTATTAGATGTTTCGGTTGGAGGCTGGTTTTACCTCCACCCCCCTTCTGTACTCTTTTTTATCTCCCCCCCACTTTTTGTGGCGAAGTAGGGCCCCGCGGTGGAGCGACCTCTTATTCCCTTATCGTAGGGAATACAAAACACCTTCCAGACGGGCCAGTCAGTCCGGTCTACGGTTTTGCCCCTACGGCGGGGGTTTTGGGGTCACCACACGCCCAAAGCTAAAAGCAGGGAAAAGGAATTTCGTCCCTTTCTTCACCGATCTCTAACGAGGGCTGCAAGGGGCCCATCCCCCCTAGCATTATCCTCTTCAGGCCAGGGACTTGAGTCCACGCCTACACAAATTTGGATCGTCCCGCTCAGTCGCCCACACCCAAGGTGAGCTTCAAGCCCACGGGGGGGCCTTTTAGGGTTTCAAATCGGGGAGATCGTTTGGCCAAGCAGCTTCATTCCCCCCAAACTTTAGAGAATCTGTTCCCGGGAGGGCCCCCGATTCCCCCGGCAGGTCAATGGGCCCAAGCACTCTCGAGCGAGTAAGACAAGACTTCTTTTGGCCCGGGGTAACTCCAGGGTTGCAGACTGCGCAGTTTCGATGTCTGCCAACGGACAAAGCCTAAGGGGCGCTTGAAGCGTGTTTCCCCCAGAGTCTGCCCCGGGGTTGGGGGGCCTTCACAAGGTTGGGTCGACCTGGTGGGACCCTTAATCCTCCATCCATCGCGGGCACCGCTACAAATTCGGTAGGGGAGAATCTGCGAGTCGACCCAAGGCTGTCCCCTTAGGGCTTCGAGCCCCAAATGTTGCTGAATCTTTAGGGGAGATTGGACGCCACTGGCGGCCCCAAAAGAAGACGGCCGGGAAATTTGTACTGGAGAGCGATCACATCCTCTCCAGTGCCGGACCGGGTCCGGGGCCCTCAGTCATCACTCGGTTAGGCATGGAACTGCAGGTCATCTTCACTTTCCCTCATATAAAAGGGGTTTCCCGTAATACGGATGCTACACCCTTACCGAGCCCAGTCACAAGGGAAAACGGTCAAGGGGCACTTCCCCCCAACCGGTTTTAAAACCCTTTTTTTGGGCTTTGTATCGGTGTAGTGACAGTTTTTCCTTCATGATTTTTAAAGGATGAACACCAAGGTTCGGATTTTTACTTTCATTTGGAAGGTTTTTCTTATTGTTTGATAAATGTATATCAGTATTTCTCGGTGGATTCTATCGTAAAGTTTGTATTGGATTCCTCGTACTCTGTCGAGCACAAGATTGGGTTCGGGCCCCTTGTTTGGGTTTTTCACATGCGTCAAGGGTTCAAAGGGGCACTGTAACTCAGAGAAAACACATTTTTAGAAAAGGGGGGTTGTCACGATTTTTTCACAGGCCACAAATTTTGACCCCCAGGTGGGGGAATTAAATTTATTTTTTTATTGTCTTTGCTGTTTCGTTACCGTCCCTTTAAAGTGGCTTTTGGGCGGTTGCACCTTGTGTATTCAGCTCAACTTCGGTTTTTTTCTCTCTTTCCCTCTCTTATTCCACTGCCCGTGCTACACCTGTAGTTCACGGGGGGCTGAAACCTTTTTCTCGAACTTGCTGCTTCGGCCTCTCGCCTGTCTTTTCCCGCGCCGGGTTCTTTTTTTAGTTTGAAAAATGCCACCTGTGCGCACATGGGATGTTGGCCGCCATCGCTGAGGGAGGTTGCTCTTATCGAGCGGAAAAGTCCCCTGGGGGCGCCTGCTCCGGTCTTGGTTCTTTACCGTATAAAAGAGGGGACGTCGGGATCTTCAATTCCCCCAGTCGGCCTGTGGGGAAGGGCATCACTTCTTCTTTTTTTTTGCACCTGTGCCTCTGTCCTCCGACGACAAGGGCAAAGAGTCGTTTGACCCCCCCTCTTTTGGGGCACCCACGGTAGCTGGTAGCTAGTTTCGTGGTTTGTTTGTTTTGGTTTTGTTGTTTTTTAGCCGGTTTGTCTTCTCTTTTGCGCAATTTTTTTTTGTTTTCGAAATTTTAAGAGAAAAATTGTTTTAGACCTTTTTCCCCCTGGTTAATTCAATCTTTAACCTGGCCATTCTAAAATTTTTTCCAAAATTCTTTCTCCTTTTATGCATCTGGTGAGCGGTATGGGGGGGATGGAGAGAACCTGGGATTCAGGGTTTAACTTCTTGGTCCTCGCCGTCCGCCCCTGTCACATTTGCCGGACCTTTTCCTTCGGCCACCCTTTTTTTGTTTTGCAAGGGGAAAGTTTTTTTTGTTCGCGAGCGTGCGTACGCATGATTTGTCGTTCGGAACGTGGTTTGGGGTTTTGTTTTTTTTGAAATGTGGGCTATAAAAAGTGACAATTTAGCCATTTAATTTTTATTTTTCAAATTGGGGCAGTTATAAAGCGAGGGCGCTGTGTTGGTTATTTCCTAAAAAGGGAAAAGTTTTAAAATAGTGAAGAAGGGGGAAGATAATTCATATTTGTTTTTATAACCGTGTTAATGCGTCTTTTAAAACCTGCATGTGTGAAAGACCCTAATGAACATTCCTGACTCGATGGGGTTTCTGTGTTTTGCTCAGGTCTGTGTTGAGCGGGGGTTATTGGGGCATGATAGACTTCCCCTCCATCATGCGAGGGCTGTTTAAAATTTAGCAATGGGTCAGACGTATGACCGGGGTTCCATACCCTTCCTCCTTCCTCTTCCTTTCCCTCCCTTTTCTTTCCCCCCCCCAGCTACTTCCCCCCCCCCCCCCCCCCCCCCCCCCCTCCCCCGGGGCTTTACCCGGATCTGGGCTGGGGGTGCCCCGTGCTGTTTTAGGCCACGCTCTGGCGGGACCACGGACTGGGGGTGCCACGTGCTGGGTTTGGGCCACCTCTGGCTGGGACCGCGGGCTGGAGGTGCCACGCGCTGGGCGAGGCCAGCTCTGGTCGGGACCCCGGACTGGTAAGGGGCCCGCCGTCTTGCGGCCGGGCCCTACCCCCGTCCAGGGCCTCCAGTAAAAGCGCCACGTCCCCCCCCCCCCCCCCCCCCCCCTCCCCGCCCCTCCCCGGCCCCCCCGGGTTTACACTCCCCCCGGAAAAAACCCCCCCCCCCTCCCCCCCCGGGGGCCCCGGACTTCCGGGAGGGGGGGGAGGGCCCCCGGGGTTTTGGGAAAAGGGGGCGTAAAAAAATTTTTTTTAAATGAACTTTCGGAACAAAATTTGGGTTTTTGGGCTCAGTAAAAATTAAAATGGCATTTGGGGGTTTTGGTTGGGTGGTTTTAGGGGTTGTGATGTTTTCTTTTATTTGAATTTTCATTTTTGTTGGAATTCTTAATTTTATTGTGTCTGGTGTGAAAAAGGGGTTTTTTTAATCTTTTTTGTGTGGTTTTTGGGGGGTCGAGGGAATTCCCTTTTTCCCCCTTGA
>CM031614.1:54061594-54081594 GCA_018398815.1 Conus ventricosus
GTCCCAAGTGTTTTTGTAAGACTGGATTGTTTTAGTTGTGAGTTGTCGTGCGTGCTGCGCGCGCGCGCGTGTGTGTGTGTGTGTGTGTGTGTGTGTGTGTGGTGTACGTGTGTGTGTGTGTGTGTGTGTGTGTGTGTGTGTGTTGTGTGTGTGTGTGGTGTATGTGTGTGTGTGTGTGTTGATGGGGGGGGGGGGGGGGGGGCGTTGTGTGTTTGTTCGGCGAATACGTGTGTGTGTGTGTGTGTGTGTGTGTGTGTGTGTGTGTGTGTGTGTGTGTGTGTGTGTGTGCGTGCGTGCGTGCGTGCGTGCGTGCGTGCGTGCGCGCGCGTGTGTGTGTGTGTGTGTGGTGTGTGTGTGTGTGTGTGTGTGTGTTGTGTGTATTTGTGTGTGTTGAGAGTATGGGGAGAGAATATTCATGCCTCTCTCTCTCTCTCTCTCTCTCCTCTCTCTCTCCTCTCCTCTCTCTCCATCACAAATCCTGTTAGACAGAATCGTGGAAACGACAACAGTCATTCCGATCCTGCCGTGTCACGTGACCCTCAGCCAGACTGAAAATGTCCAGGCCAGGCAGCAGGAGAAACAAGCTGGGCCCTACAAAGAAGTGGCGAACATGACATTGCCATCCTAATGGACTTCCAGTATGAACTCGCCCGTGGCTTAGAACCAGGTGCGCGTTGGTATCCTCAACCCCCCCCCCCCCCCCCCCCCCCCCTTCTTTTTTTTTCAACTCTCTGTCACGGCGTGTCTGTCTTGTTCTCACACTCAGAAAGGTCACCTGATGGCGGTGTTCAACAAGGTAAGGAAAAATAGCTTTTGATTTTTGTAACTTGTAAATCACGTTAATTTCCACATCATTTTCAACATGTGGCAGAAAGTTCGCGCGAGGCGGTAGTTTTATCAGTGTTAAGGATGACTGGTTGATGTGACATGACTTGTTCTGCATATCTTGTGTGTTTGTCCCTAACAGAACAGACTTGCTTTGGAGGGTTTTCTTTTCTTTGTTTTCATTTACATGGTGACGAAGGCTCTGTGTGGTCTGTAGTTTGCTGCAATGAAATTGACACTGACTCTGATTTTGCATTAGGCGAAACTCTCACGGTCTGAGGCCTGATGAGAACACACACACACACACACACACACACA
Organism: Conus ventricosus; assembly: GCA_018398815.1. Lineage (NCBI taxonomy): Eukaryota > Metazoa > Mollusca > Gastropoda > Neogastropoda > Conidae > Conus > Conus ventricosus. Next base: position 54,062,738 of record CM031614.1, read on the forward strand.
CACACACACACACACACACACACACACACACACACACAAGCACGTACGCACACACGCACGCAAGCACGTACGAACGCACGCACGCACACATACACGCACGCACGCACACAAAGCACGCACGCACACACACACACACACACACACACACACACACACACACACACACACACACACACACACACACACACCACAGAGTAAAACGCACACGCGTGCGTGCGTAAATGCGCACCCGCGTGTGCGTGCACACACACACACACACACACACACACACACACACACACACACACACACACACACACACACACACATTCTCTCTTTCTCTCACTCTTACGCACACACACACACGCGCGCGCGCGCACACACACTTGCACACACACACACACACAGAATGAAACCCACAGAGAGAGAATTCTCCTTATGCTCCTCCTCTTCCTCCTCCTCCTCCTTTCTCTACTACTACTTCTACTACTACTACTACTACTGCTGCTACTACTGCTGCTGCTGCTGCTATTACTACCACTGCTACTACCATTCTTGATACTGATACTGCTGCTGCTTTAAGTGTTGCTGTTACTGCTGTTGTTACTGCAATGTTACTGCAACAACAACAACAAAACAAATACTGCTACTTCCACTACTGATGATGATGATGATGATGATGATGATGATGATGATGATGATGATGATGGTGATGATGATGATGATGCCGTTGCTCCTGCTTCTGCTTTCATTACTGTTGCTGCTGTTACAACAACAACTACTACTACGACTGCTACTACTACTACTGCTGCTGCTGCCGCTGCTGCTACTCTTACAACTACTACTACTGCTGCTACTACTACTACTACTACTACTAGTGGTAGTAGTTCATGCTGCTGCTGCTACCTTTGCTACTACTAGTACTACTGCTACTGCCGTTGTAACTTCTACGGCTGCTGCTGTTGCTGCACACATATATGTAACAGACAGACAGACAGACAGACAGACAGCTACTTAAACAACTACCACTGCTCCTGCTGTTGATGCTGCTAAGGTTACAGTTTACTACTTTTCTGCTTCCATTATACTACTACTGTCGCTACTACTACTGTTGCTCCTACTTCTGTTGCTGCTATTACTACACTATTACTACTGTTGCTGCTGCTGCTACTACTACTATTTCTACTACTGCTGCTGCTACTGCTGCTGCTGCCGCTACTGCTGCTGGTGCTGGTGCTGCTGTTGATGATGATGATGACGAGCTACTGTTGATATAACTGCTACTACTACTACTGTTACCATTACTGCTGTTTCTACTACTACTACTACTGCTACTACTGCTGCTACTACTACTACTACTACTACTACTACTACTACTACTACTACTACTACTACTACTACACACGCCACATTCACACTAAACCCCTTCAGAGACGGACGACAAAACGCAGCCCAGACAGACAGCACAGACTGAGAGAGAGGATGAGAGAGATATGTGATGATGAGATGTTGATGGGGTTGATGATTGGGGAAATCTTTTTTTCCCCAAGGGAAACAGTAAAAAAGAACGGGGCTTTTTTTTTCACCCGGCCCTTCCCCGTAAAGGGGGCAAATTTAGGCTGGTTTGGGGATTTAAAAAATTTAAAAAAAAAAATTTTTTTAAAAGAGAGAGAGAGAGAACAAACGACAAACCCGAACGAACGAAATTTTATTTTACCGGGAAATGGGTTAAAGCAAATTGCGAATGTTTTTTTAACCAGCCCTGGGAAAGAAAAAAAAAAAAAAATGTACTTGGACATCAAAAAGTCAATTGGAAACAAAGGGGGAAAAAGTGATCCCATTTAAGTCAATTTTGAAAAACTGTAAAATTTTAAAAACAAAATTTTTAAAAAAAAGCAAACGCCAAAAATCATGAAAGCACCCATATGCGCGTGCGCACGTCAACACACCAAAACACAACACACACACACACACACACACAACACCAACCATTTTGGAAGGGAAATTTGATCAAATGACAACATCAGAATTTCTGTACAGTACAGGAGGAGGAGGGAGAGAGAGAGAGGAGAGCGGGGCGAAGGCATGCGCACTTTCCCCATTGAACAAAGACTAATACTAAAACAGTTTTCTTTCGTTTCCCAACACCCTGAGAAAATTTTTACCTCTCCCCCCTCCCAAATTCCGCCCTCCCCTTTTGGGCGCCAGTGCCCCCCGCGCCCGATTTTTCAGACCCCAGTGATCGTTGATCCTTTGGCTTGTCGGGCCAAAGCCGTGGGCCCAATGGAGGCGAAGAAGAAGAAGAACCCGGTGTGGGCATAAGAAAGTGGCAAGTTTAAAAAGGGTCGTCATTTTCCACGCTCTGTGCTTCCTGGGGTGGTGTGTGGGGGGTTTTAGTGAGGGGTTTATGCGGACTGACGTCCCTTTTCCCAAGTGAAAAGGTTAGCGCCCGTGTTTGATGGCACTGTGGAGGGGCCGTTGGTTTTAGGTAAGCGGGGGAAACGTTGTGTGATTTTTGGGCAACTGTTTGTGTGGTGTGTGTGGGGGGGGTGTGTGTTCCCGCGGTATGTTTCTTTTTTGTGTGCGGGTTTCACATTTTGTTGGGCGCGCGGTTGTGTGTGTGTGTTTTGTGTGGGGGGGGGGGGGGGGGGGGGGGGGTTTACTGTCGTGGGGATGGGTGTGTTGTGTTTTTGTGGGTGTGTGTTTTGTGTGTGTGTGGTGGTGGTGTTGTCGGTGTTTTGTGTGTGTGTGTGTGTGTGTGTGTGTGTGTTTTTCCCGTCCTTTTTTGTGTGTGTCATTTTTTTAACCTTGGGCCTTATGTAACTTTTGCATTGTTCCATTTGGAGTTTTCGTTTGTTTAAAAACTTTTGTACAAAAGGGGGGGGGGAGGGGGGGGGGGGGAGGGGTGTTGGAGTTAGTGGGTATGGTTGTCCTGGCCGCCCCACATGGGGTTTTGGGGGTTTTAAAGTTTTTTTTGATTTTCCCTCTCTCTTCTCTCTTCTCTTCTCTCTCTCTCTCTCTTGTATATATATAAATATATAGAGAGGAGAGAGAGAGAGGGGTTGATAGTGCGCGGGGTTTTGTGTGTTTATGGTGTGTGTGGGGTGTGGTGTGTTTTGTGTGTGTGTTTGTGTGTGTGTGTGTGTGGGGGTGTGTATGTTTTGTGTGTTTGGGGGAGAGAGAGAGGGAGAAAGAGAGGAGGAGAGAGAGAGAGGAGGGGAGACGGAGACAGGGGCAGAGCCCATGTTGTTTTTGTTACCCGTTTGGTTTTGATTTTAGTTTCCAGTTTCCGCACGCGCGCGCGCGCCCCCCCCCCCCCCAAAAAACACACACACACACACACCCCCCCCACCCCCAAAACCACCACGCCGCCCCCCCCCCCCCCCCCCCCACCCCCCCCCCCCCCCCCCCCCCAACCCCCCACCCCCCCCCCCCACACCCCACACCACACGGCACGCACGCAGGGCCGCACGCCCCAACCCCCACACACAAAATCCACCCCAACACACCACAAACCACATACCCCACACGCACCCCAAAACAACGCACACAACACCACACCAACAACACAACACGCCCACACCCCGCGCCACGCACGCACGCACCACCACACACCAGACACACAAAAGAGGAGAGGGGCCGGGTCGGGGGTTGTAATTATCACTTATAGATTGGGGGTTATTTGACAGGGGGTTTCCTTGAAACGTTTTTACTCGTCTTTGTCCCAAGCCCCCCCCCTTGGAAACGGGAATGTTCATTTTTTGTTTTGATTAAAGGGGGTTGGGTCGTGTGGGTTTTGGGTGGGGGGTGGGGGGGGTGTGGGTGTGTGGGGTGTGGGTTTTGGGGTGCTCCCCCCCCCCAAACTCCCCTTTTCTCCTCCCCTCCCCCTCCCTCTTTTCCCCTTCTCCCCTGTAGGGGGTGGGGGGCCCCCCCTTTTCCCCCCCCCCCTCCCCCTTCGTGGTGGGTGTGGGGGTTTTGTGTGGGGGTTTGGGGTGTTGGGGTGGGGGTTGTTGGGGGTTTTCTCTTTTTCTCCTCCCTCCCTCTCTCTCTCCTCCCTCCTCCCCCCCCCTCTCTCTCCTCCGGATTGGGTGTTTGGGGGGGAGGGGGTTTCCTCCCTCTCTTCTTCCTCCCCCTCTCCCCTCTCCCTCTTCTCCTTCTATCGTGGGGGGTTGGGTTGTTGTTTGTGTGTGGGTTTGTGTGGGTGGTGTGGGTGTGGGGGGGTTTTTGTGGGTATGGGGTTTTCTCCCCTCTCCTCCCCCTCTCGCTCTCCTCTCTCTCTCTCTCTTTCTGGGTGTGTGTGGGTGGGTGGGGGGTGTGGGTGTGGGGGGTGGGTTGTGTGGGTAGGTTTTTTCCTCTCCTCCCTCTCTCTCTCCCCTCTCTCCCCCTCTCTCCTTCCTCTCTCTCTCTTTTCTGGTGTGGGTGTGTGTTTTTGGGGGTTTTCCTTTTCCTTTTCTGGGGTTTTGTGTGGGTGTGTGGGTGGTAGGGGTTTCTCGCTCTCTCTCCTTTTCCTCCTCTCTCTCTCTCTCTCCTCTCTCTCTTTTGTGTGGGGTTTTGGGGGGGGTGGTGTGTGTGGGTGTGTGTGTGTGGGTTGTGGGTGGGGGGGGGGGTTTTTCTCTCTCTCTCCCTCTCTCCCTCTCTCTCTCCCTCTCCCTCTCCTCTCGGGTGGTGGTGTGTTTGGGTGTGTTTGGGGTTTTCCTCTCTCTCTCTCCCCCTTTTTCCTCCTCTCTCTCTCTCTCTCCCCTCTCCTCTTTTCCCTCCTCTTTTCCTCTCCTCTCTCTCCCCTCTTCTCTCTTTGTGTTTTGGTGTGTTTGGGTGTGTAGGTGTTTCTTTTCTTTCTCTCTTCCCTCTCCCCTTTCTCTCTGTCTCCCTCTCCTCTCTCTTTTTCCTTCCTGTTTGTTTCTCTCTCTCTCCCTCTCTTTTCTCTCCCCCCTCTCTCTCTTGTGTGGGGGGTGTGTGTGTGTGTGTTTTGTGTGTGTGGGGGTTTTGGGGTGGGTGTGGGGTTTCTCTCTTTTCTTTCTCTCTCTTTTCTCTCTCTCTCTCTCTCTCTCTCTTCTCTCTGTGGTGGGGGTGTGTGTGTGGGTGTGTTGTGTGTGTGTGTGTGTGTGGTGGGGCTGGCCCGCGGGGGACGAGAAAGGTAGCTTTTTTCCCACCACATGTAGCAACCGTGACAACCCCCATGCTCATGATTCAAGCCGTTAGATTTTTCCCCAAATATGACGTCCCCGTGGGAAGCAAGCGAACATTGTCACACCCGCAAAATGTTGCTATGTAAACCCCACTTTCGGTTTAGGGTACGACGTTTGCGCAAATGGTGCTTAATTTTGGCAGAGTCCCCTTAAAAGATGTTTGCGCTTTTCCATCGGAAAATAGAAAATTTGGGAAACCCCACCCACTTTTAAAAGGCCCAAAACGTTCTGGAATTTACATTTTGGGTTCTTTCGCCTTCTGTTTCCCGTTCAGAAAAAAAAAAAAAAAGAAATTTGGGGAAAAAGTAGGGGACAAGGGGGAAAAGGTCCCGGAAAAACTAAACAAAAAAAGGGACGGCGAGAAAAGAACGGTTTGAAATTGGAAATTTAAAAAAAAAAAAAAAAGGGGGTTGGGGAAAGCTAAAAAGAGATAGGAAATCTTTGAAAAGGGTGGGGACCCCACGGGGAAAAGGGGGGGAAAAAGATTGAAAAAGATGGGCATTAAAAAAGGTAGGAAAAAAAGAAACGTTGGAAAGGTATGGGGATGTGGGAAAAAAGGTTAGAAAAATGTTGAAAAGGTTAAAAAGAAAAAAAAAAAAGGGGGAAAAAAAGAAAAGGACGTGAGAAAAATTTAAAAAAAAAAATTTTTAAAAACGTTGGAAAGGTGGGAAATTTTTAAATGAAGGTAGAAAAAAAAAAAAATTGGGGATCCCGGAAAGACGAGGAAGCAGGGACAAGGTGGGAAAACCATCGGGCCCATGTTAAAAAGGGAAAGGAAGGTCTGAAAGCGGGGGGAAAACCCGTTTAAAAAAACATATAAAAACCTTTTGGGTTAAAAAAGGGGGGGAAATTTTTGAAAAAGGAAGGGGGAATGGGGGAGATGGAAAAACGTGGTGAACGTTGATTAATTTTGGGAAAAAAGTAGGAAAGGTGGACAAAAGTCAGGATAATGTTTTAAAAATTTTGGGAAAAGTGAGGAACAGGGGAAAAGGCATAAAATCTTTGGAAAAAGTAAAAATTAAGTTGGACAAGAAAAAAAATCTCAGTGAGCCCCCAAAATTTTTGGAAAAGACAGGAAAATTTTTGAAAAGTTTTTTTTTTTTTTTAATGGAAACGGAAAATTTAAAAGGTTGGGGGGTTTAGGAAAACGTTGGGAAGGGTCGGAAAACATTAAAAGGGACAGGGAAAAGTTGGAAAGATAGGATTTAAACCAGTTGGAAAGCAGGAAAGCTTTTTTGGGAGGGTGGGAAAGATTTTTGGGAAGGTTTTAAAAAAGGTTGGACAAAACAGTGGGAAAATCTTTGGGGAAATTAGGAAACGGTAGAAAGATGGGGAAAGGGTTAGAAAGGTTTGAAGATTTTCGAAAGGTGGGAAAAAATTTGGGAAAACTTTGGAAGGTTGGGCGGGGAGGGTAGGGAACAGCCCGGAAAAGTAAAAAACAGTCTGAAAAAGGCGGAAAAAAAATTAAAACAAAGGTGGGGAAAGAAAAGGGAAAATAGGGGGAAACCATCTGAAACCCCATCCCCCAGTGACTTTTTTCCGGGGGTCAAAGTGAGTGCCCAACAAAGGAGAGGGCCCCGCCCAGTTGGGTGTTCCCCAACGCTGACTGACCCGGGGGCCCTTGTGACCCCCACACGCTGGCCCTCTGGGGGGGGAACCCCCCCTTTTTAAACCCCATTCCCTCCCTTCCGCAAAGCTTGACCCAAAAGTTTAGCCCGCGGGCCCTGAGCGTTTTTGGGGGCAGAACCGGGGTTTTACATCACTGAGGGGGTTAAAACCCAAAAAGGCCAGGAGAAAGGGATAAAACCCGTTATGGTTTCTCGGGTTGAATATAAAGGGGGTCACAAAACCTGTGAATCCCCCGGTGCATTGGTTTTTTTTTTCTGTCTTTTTGGGTCTGTCTTTTTTTTTTTAAATTTACAATTTTTGGGTTCCCTCTTTTCCTTTTGGGTTGTTTCTTTCTTTTTTTCTTCCTGTTTGGGGGTTTTTAAATTTCCCTTCGGCTTGAAAGGTCTCTCCCCTCATGCTTTCATTTGGTTATTTCCCTGACCCCATCTTTAGCGTCTCAGCAATTTTTAAGTAGTAAAAAAGTATTTGTGTGTATTTGTATTTCCCAAGTAGCATTAGTGGTAGTGGGGGGGAGTTGCGTTAATTTGTTGTATTTAGTTAAAGAGGGGGGAGAGGGAAAGCTTTTTCCCAAAATAAAAAGGGCCATCTCGCCTTTTTACTTATGTTTTTTCCCATAAAAAAATTTATAATTTTCCGGTAAATTTCACGCAACTCCTGTCGCTTTGCTTTTCCCTGTCGAAAGGGGCTTCCCACTCCACCCCCCCCCCCCTTTTTCCCCTTACCTCCCCCCCTCCCCACCCCCCCACCACCCCCCCCCCACCCGCCCCTTAAAATTCGCTCCTACCTCGTTGCCCCCGCTCCCCCCACTCTGCCCCCTCTCAGCCCTTTTGTCTCAATCCGGATCATGGCAAAGCCCTCAAAGAAAAAGATCTTCCCGAGGTTTGGGGCCCCCCCTAAATTTACATTGGATGTCCCACGAGTTAAAGGAGAGAGAGAGAGGAAGAGGGACGAGAGAGGAGAGAAGGGGTGAATGTGGGGGTGGGGGTTCGGGTATTGGTGGGTCTGACCCCAAATGAAGGTTAGGCGGGGATAGGAGGCCCCGGGAAAGGGTTTGGTTTGCTTCCCCTGGTCAGTGTCCGGGCCCTGGGGCTTTTACGGGGGGGCCCCGTTTTACCGGGTGTGTTGTATTTCCCGACTTTTTCTTTACCCAAAATCAAGATTTAAAGGTTTTTAAAATTTGAGAATTCCGAAAACGATGTAGGACATGCAAATGAAATGGGTGATTGTTACAAAAACGCACGCCCGCCACACGCGCGCGCGCGTGCCACCCCAAACAACCACCAACACCACACCGCGCGGGCGCGCGCGTTTTAAGCACGCACGGAAACTCACGCACGCAAAAGGGCCCGCACACACCCGCGGGTTGCACGCACGCACACACAAAACCACACCACACACGTGCGGGGCGCCAACACGCATTCTCTCTTTTATCTCTCCTCTCTAAACTCTCTCTCTCAACTTTCAATTAAATCGTGTTTTATTTCGGGCCTGCCTCTCTCTCTCCTCTCTCTCTCTCCTTTCTCTTTTGGGGTGTCTCTCTCTTTTCCCCTTCCTCTCTCTAAAAAAAAACCCTGAAAATTGAAAAAAAGGGCACCAGTTCTTTTCAAATTGATTCAGCCTCTCTCTCTTTTTGGGGTTTCTCCCCCCGGCATAACTTCACTTCCTCCACTTTTCCCCTAAATTTCCCCCTTTGTTCATCAAGCATTTTAATCACGGTTTTTTTAAGTCCCTTTCTTGCGTTGGGTGCTGGCGGGGCGGGGGTGGAATTTTGGGGGGAAGGGAAAGCCACGGGCCCCGGCCTTTCCATCCAAAAAACAGACAGACAGTCGGGACCCTCTGTCCATTTGTTTGGTCTACCCATCCAAAAAGGGGTCATGTTGTTTTTAGGTTTTACTGTTAACCCGGGGGGGGGGGGGGGGGGGGGGTTATCCCTGGGGCCCCCCCCAAAAGCGGTGTCCGCAAAAGCTTTTGTTTTCCCAGTCTTTTTGGGTTTGGGAATTGTTCACATATTTTGGTGATTTCAGTGGTGTTTTTTTTTTACAGGGTGTTTAACGCAGGGCGGTGTTTTTTTTTTGAAGTGGGGGTTTGAATGTTAAATTAGTGATGCTGGGTTTGTTTTTTTTTCTTTTTTTTTTTTTTTTCTTTTTTTTTTTTTTTTTTTGGGGGGGGGGGGGGAGGAGGGGCGGAATGTGTATGTACTTTTCCCTTTTCAATTTGTTCCCCAAAGGGTTGGGGTTTATGGCTATTCAAAAACGTTTTTTTTTGGGGGGGGAAAAAAGGGCGGGGGTTTTGGGTTTTGGAGTTTTTGGGGTTGGGCCGTTTTTTAAAGGGTTTGTGACACTTCTCCCTCTTCTCTTCTCTCTTCTCCTCACAAACCTTTTGCATTGGGGGGGTATGGCACGGGTTTGGGGTATGTGTCTCTCTGTGGGTTGTCTGGGTGCCCGAAGAGAGAAAGGAGATGGGTGAAGGAGGGGTTTTTGGGGTTTTTGGGGGAGTAGTTTTTTGGTGGGGGAAAAATAAAAGGCAAGAAAAAAAACATAACACGCAATGTTTTTATCTGTTTTTTTTTTTTAAATTCTTCGTAATTTTCAAACCCCTTTTTTTCTTGTTCCTTCGTTTTTTTTTCCCCCCCCAAAACCCGGGTGCAGAAATTTGATTTTCCCCGGAAACAGGTTTGTGTTTTGGTGTGGGTGTGTGTGTGTGTGTGTGTTTTGTGTGTGTGTGTGTGTGTGTGTCCCCGTGGTCCCTTTCCCCCGCCTCGCGCGTCCCGTGGTTTTTGTGAGCGCCCCGCTGCGGGTTGTTTTGGGTGCTTGCGGCGTGCGAGCTTTGTGTATTATTTTTTTGAGTTTTTTTTATGTGTGTGTGTGGGTGTGTGTGTGTGTGTGTGGGTGTGTTTTGGCGCCCCACGCGCGCATCCCGTGTGTGTGAGGGGCCCTTTTCGTGCTTCAAATCGTTTTCTTTTTTTCTCAAGGAGTTGTCTTTCCCCGTTTAAACCAAAGACTTTATCGGACATTGTAAAAAAAGCGAAACTTCGGAAACAAACTTAAAGGCGTGCCCCAGATTAAGTGATTGTGTATTGTGTCACACATGTTTTACCTCGGTTTTTACCCCTTGTTAAAATTTTTCTTTTCTTTTTTTTTTCAAATGGGACACCCCAAAAAAATTTTATTGGAAAGCAAAACCTCTAAAAAGTGTGACCAGTAGAGAATTTTCAGAAAAGTTTTTGGAGGGGGCACTCTTTTGCATCCTCTTATTTCGGAACTCCTGTATCACCTTTGTCTCTCTTTTGTTTTCCCTTTTCCTTCGTGGGCCGGCCCCTGGCGGGCGGTTGTGTGTGGGTGTGGTGGGGGTGTGTGTGTGCCCCGTTATTTTTCCTTTTCTTGGGGTTTTTCCCCTTTCCCGGGCCCCTTTTCCCTTTTGAATTTTCCATTTTCTCCCTTATTTTTGGGTTTTTTTCCCAGTATAGCACTTTCCCCTAATTGTCTTAAACATGCCAAAAGGGCCGGTGGCCCGTTTTTAAAATTTACTGTCGCCTTTGGAATTGTTCGCAGCTTTTAGCTTTCCGTGAAATTTTGGGTTGACCCGAAAATTATTTGCGGGAAAAAAATTTTGTGTTCGCGCGAAACTTTTCCCGAAAATTTTCCAAATAGAAAAATTGTTGCTGTCGTTTTAAAATACTGTCGCTCAAAATTTTTTTGCGCCAGTTTTTTTTGCGACGGGCACTGTAAAAATTTTGTAGTCATGTACTGTCGCTTGCGACACATTTTCACGTGAAATTTTACTGTTGGAAAAACTTTTCCCTGTGAATTTGGGCGCAGGTTTAAAAATTTCCAGGGGACGTTTTTTTTTCCCCAAAAATTTAAAAAAACTTTCGCCGGGGTTTTTTTGAGGGGCAAAATTTTCCACAAAGAAAATTGAAAGCCTGCCTTTAATTTAAAATAAAAAAATTGTCGAAAAGTGTTTATTTTTTTCTTAAATTTTTCGCAAAAGTAAAATTTTTCCTTTCGGGTGTGTGGGGGTTTTTTGGGGTTTGGGGTGTGTGTGTTGTGTGTGTGTTTGTGTGTGTTTGGGACGTGTGTGTGTGTGTGGGGTGTGGGGGTTTGTGTGTGTGTGGGTGTGTGTGTGTGTGCTGTAAAATTGTGATGTTTTTATAAATTATCGTGGGCCCTTCAAATTTCCCCGAACAACGAAATTTAGGGGAAAGATTGGGTAAGTTAGCCCCCAAGAAATCCCAAGCCCTACCCCCTTTCACTAATTTCACTTCTCCAGGTTAATTATTAAAAATTTTTCCCAAAAACGGGTTTCATATTTTTCAGCCTTTAAATTGGCTATCTTTTTTTAAAAAATGTTTTTTTAAAAGAAAAAATTTAAAATTCTTAAAAAAAAGGAAAAACCCCCGTTAGACACCCATTTGGGTTAAATGGCCCCAGGGTTGGGGTTTAAATTTTGGGCCACGGGCCTTTTTTAAATTGACACGCATTAGTCAAAAACCCAAACCAAATTGTTTGCCCTTTTGGGCCCAAAATTAAGATGTTTGGTTTGTTCGTAATCCTTTTTAAAAGGACTTTTTGGGTCCAAAAAATTAAATAAACAAAAATTAAAAAGTAATTGTTTACCCCTTTTTTTGGTTCAAAACCCGAACAAAAAAACTTTCTTTGATTTCAAAAAAGTAATAAAAGCCCAAATCGCAAACAGTTACTTTCCGTTGTCTTGTTTTAATTGCATTTGTTCTAGGGCATTTTAATTCTTTAAATTTTACAACGAGTAAATTTGCCCTTTTTGTCAAAAGAAAAAAAAATTTTTCCCAGGCCTTTTAATGCAGAGTTTCCCAGGCTTTCCTTTTTGGGCTTTTTTTTTACTGCAGCCCTTTTTTAAAAGGCCCATTAAATTTTTGCCCCAAAGGGGGGCCGTGATTTGAAATAAATTTAACTTTGTTTTTTTGGGTTGAAAGGTTTTCCCCTTTTTTTTCTACAGTTTTTTTTTAGGGTTTTTGAAACAAACAACGCAGAAAAAAAAACAGCACGTACGTTCAAAATGGGTTTTTTTATTTCGCTCGTTTTTAGGCCTAAGGGGATAAAATTTAAACATGGTTTTAAAATGTGGGAAAAATTAAACCCTTTATTTTTTAAAATATTTTTTGCTTTGGAGGGGTTCTTTTAAAGAAGGGCAAAAAGAATTAATGGTTTGAAAAAAAAAAAGAAACATTCAAAACACCGTCATTTTTTGGAAGGGTTTTTTTTTAAATTTGTGGGTGCCTCATACGTGCATGCTTTCATGATGATGGCACGCGGGGCGCGCGCCCCGAAAACGCACACACAACCACACCAAAAAACCCACATAGGCTTACCCTAATTTTGTTTAAAGAGAAAAAAACAAAACCCCCTTTCAACTTCGAATGAATTTGGGTTTTAAATTTATCACGTGGCTTAATTGAGCTACTGGCCCAAATTGCCCTTTAGGGGGGTTTTTTCTTATCCATTTTTTTAACCCTGGGCATTAAAAATTTTTTACCATGAAAGCCCCATCTTTTAAAATTACTCTGTTTTTTTGCTTAAGGGCCCTTTTTTTAAAATTTTTTGGGAAATTTGTTTTAAAAAAGAAAGCAAACAATTCCCCATTATTTTAGCCTTTTCTTTGATTTTAAAAGATCCCTAGGGAAAGAATTAGTACAAAATTTTTTTTAAAGCTTAAGTTTGGGTTTCCTTTCCCGCGACCAGCCCCCGGTTTTCTAGCCGGGAAGTTATGCCCTGTGACCAAAGTGCACACAAAAAATTTGAATTATCTCCCTCAGATTTTTTCAAAATTTGCAACCCGCCCAATTTATCTAATGGCCCCCCTTTTAACCCAAACTTCCCCTTTCAGGGGAAAAAAATCGAAAGTTAAACTAACCCTTTTAAGTTGGTCCCAAAATTTCTGGACCCAAAAACAAATTTTCTTTTAAACTGATGGCCCAAAAAAAACTTTTCATTTGGGGGAATTTTTTTTTGCAAACCCAGTTGGTTGTACCTTTTTTTTTTTTTCAAGGGGGGCCATTTTGGGTAATTTTTAAAAGTTGAGCTTCTGCATTGATTAAATTTTTTTTTTTCCCCTTTAAGAAAGGAAAAATGTGTAGGGCCCCTTTTTTTAAAAGAGTCACAAAAAAGCCCTTTTGAATAATTTATAATCATCCCTTTATCATCTTTTCATCATCATCATCATCAAAAATTTTTAAAATGCCCCTGGATCGTTTAAATTTTTTTGTTCAGCCCGCCCCACACACCCCCACACACACAAAACCCCACCCCCCACAACACGGGGCGCACGCACCCCACGGGAGCACGCACGCACGCCGCACGCCCCGGACGCACGCCCCACACCACCCAAAACCACACCACCCCACACACACACCAAAACATTCACACACCCCTGCCCACAAAGTGGATCTTGAAACCCCTGAAGTCTTGGGGGGAGAAGGGAAAAACCGAAAATTTTCAAAAGATGAAGTTCCTTTTTTTTCCGATGAAAGACGTGGTTTGTTTGTGATTTCCGCGAAGTTGAGAAGTAAAAAAGGTCAAAATTTGGCCTCCAAAAAGGTCGAAGCGGTTTTAAAAAGCTAATGACGAAAATTTATCCCTTTATCATTGTCATAATTTTTTCTTTGGGTTTGTGTACCACTATTTTGGCCTATTTTTAATGAGCAGTCCAAAAAACTGCAATTGTAATAAGTATACTATAAAGCCATGGAATACTCCATATCATTTTTGTTTTGTTTTTTTTTTGTTTTGTTTTTTTCTTTAAAATAAAATTTTAAATCAGAAATCAGGATATTTTAGGTAGAAGGAAAGGAGGTTTTTTAAAAGTTGGGGGTTTTAGCCCTGTAATGGGAAATTTTTATTTCCATAAAATAAGAATGCGGCCCATTATACGTTTTTTTGCTTCTCGTTTTTTTTCCATTTACTATTTCCCTATGTTTCCCTTTATTTTTCCGTATTTGGGGCATTCATGACCAAAGCCCTGGTTTCCCTTTTAGGGAATTTTATGGGGATTAAATATATGTTTTGGGTTTCCCCCGGCTTTGACCTATTCTTTGCCCCATCCCCTCTTGGCCCATCATACCTCTTCAACGGGTTTTTTGTCCCTCGGTATCTCTGACCTATCATTTCCCCCTTCAACGGGTTTGTGGGGGGCCCTCCTGTACTGTAAGGGAGTGAAAGATGAGGGAAAAGGGTTTTTTGTGTGTGTTTGTGTGCGTGTCGACCAGGCATGCGTTTTTGTTCATGGTGTGTGCGTTGTCTTCTCTTCTCTCTCTCTCTTTTCTCTCTCTCTTTTCTCTTCTCTTTCCCCTCTCTCTCTCTCTCTCTCTCTCCCACACACCACACACACACACACACCAAAAAACCAAAAAACACCACACACACGTAAACGCGGGAAGCGGGGAATTCACCAACAAAACCAAAAAACCAAAAACATTTCTGCAAAGACATTGTTGCGTAATTTGGGAGGGTTTGTGGGGAGAAGTCTTAAGGGTTCTATTCAATTGTCTAGGGGGAAAAGTATTTATCCACGGGAAGAGTTCAGAGTGGCTTTGGGGATGTAAAGGGGTAGCGGGGTTTTCCTAGGAAAATGAGAGAGGGGGAGAGAGGGGAGAGGAGGGAGGAGGGAGAGCGAGAGAGAGAGAGAGATTGGAAAAAGGAGGGATAAGAAAGGGAATGGGAAGGGGGGGGGAGAGACAGAGAATGAAAACGAGAGAGGGGGGGAAGGGGGGGGAAGGGAAAAGAGAGAACGAGAGGGGAGAGGAGTGAGAGGGGAGAAGGGGGCCGGGGAGAGAGGAAGAGAGGAAAAGAGAGAGGGGAACGAACGAACGAAAAGAAAAAGAAACTTTTTTAATGAGGGGGAAAAAACGGGAAAAAGCAAAAACATGGCTTTTTTACATCCCCGGGCCCCCCAATGAAGGGAATTTTATAGAAAAAAGCAATAACAACATCCAAAAAACTTTTCTAGAATTTGATTAAACATACATAAAAGTATTTATAGAAAGAAGAAACGGTTAACCCAAAAAAACAAACACAATTTAATGCCGGAAGAGAGAAAGAGAGAGAGGAGAGAGAAGAAGAAGAGATGGAGAGAGAGAGAGAGAGAAAAGAGAGAGAGAGGGGAGACGACAGGGCAGACAGCCCGGGCAGACAGGGCAGCAGGGGAATGAGAGGGAAAAAGGTGGGGGTGGGGGGGAGGGGGGGGTCATCATTTTAGTTTTTTGGAAAAAAATGGTTATTGGAAAGATAGATAAAAAATACAAAAGAAACATTATCACAACAAAAAAAAATTTTTAAAACATTTCTGGGGGGAAAAAAAAAACATTTAAACAGGCACCCCCTCCTGTAGGCCAAAAACCCAAAAATTTTTAAAATGACAAGCAGCACCTTTGGAAAACTAGATGAGAGAGAACCGGACTGAGAGAGAGAAGAGAGGAGAGAGAGAGAGAGAGAAAAAGAGGAAAAGGGGCGAAGAGGAGAGAGAGGGGGGGGGGGGGTTAAAAGCAAAGAATTGGAAAAATTTAGTCATTAGTTGGGTTTGAAGTGCCCTTTTAAAGTGTATAGCTGGCCCTGACATCAAGAGAGGGGGAAATGCAGTTCCCAAGGGAAACCCCCGGAAATTGTGAATGAGAGAGAGGAGAGAGGGGGAGAGAGGGGTTTTGGGGATTTTGGGGCCAAAAGAAAAAAAAAAATATATTTGAGAAAGAATGCTGTTGTTTCAGGCTCCAAAACACAAAACCCACACACACACACACAACACACACCACACACTCACACACACTTTTCACGCTTTTTCCCATACACGCACACTTTCTTTCAAGTCCCCGACAGAGGTGAGAGAGAGAGAGAGGAAAAAAGAGAGGGGAGAGAGAGAGGGGCAAAGAGGGGGGGGGGGGGGGGGGGCGGGAAGGCAGAAAAACCAAAATGGTAAGGGCAGTTTGATGGACAGGTGAAAAAATAAAGAGTCAATCAGATAGAGGGGGGGGCGATAAATAGTAGAATGAACGAGAAAAAACAAAAAAGAGACGAAAAAAGACCGACGTCAAGCAGACACAAATAAAAATTTTAGACGAAAAAGGCAATTGGGGCAACTGGGGAAAGTAAAACCATGAGAGGGGAGGTGGGGGGGAGGGACCGAAAAATGTCCCTTTGAGTTGTTTTTTTTCGAAAAAACTGTCTTGAGCCCACAACTTTTTTTTACGGCAGCAATTTTTTTTCATGAAAGGGTGTCGCTTTCGACATGATTTTATTTTTTGGCAGCCCACCATTTTATGGACATTTTCGTGAAATCCTGTCGCCCCCTGCCAAAATTTTTTTTGGAATTTTTTGTCGCCCGGCGTAATTTTTTCATGAACCAGCTGGGGTTTTTCCCGGGGGAAAAACTGGCGCTGCGACACGTTTTTAAAGCGCAGTATTATATTCGACCCGGCCCGGGATGGGGGTTTTTTTAAAACCACGGGAATTGTTGTTGGTTTTTTTTATTTGATTACATTAAAAAATAGGAAAATAGAGTTTCCAAAGTTGCTTTGGAGGTAGGGTAAAGGGTTGGGTGGAGGGGATGAGAATAAGCGGGAGGAGGGGGGGGTCGTCTCGTACTTCAATTCTCGGGCAACATTCCTTTGGGGGCGAAGCCTTTTCTTAAAAATGATGTTGGTCCCCAAACCCTTTTTTTTCCCTTTTGGGTTGACTGTTCTAAAGCACAACATTTTGACAAACGGGACCCATCCTTCTCCCTCTTTTTTTTCCGGCCCTTACCCTTCCCCTGGGGCGGGAAAATTTTTTTCCTTTAAAGCTGGGTGGACAGAGGGGCGGTTTCAAACCGAAAAACAGTCCGACCCGGGGAAGGTTTTGAACTCCGACCGTCAAACCCCCAAAAACCCCAAAAACGCTAAACCATGGATACAGCCCCCCTCAAAAACCAAATTTTTTATTTCGACAAACCTAAAAAAAAGGCCCAAAAAAAGTTTGGGGAGCTGGGGCGACCCCTTCGGCCCCGGCCCCCCCTTTTGCTGGGGAAAGGGGGGCGCAACCCCCCGGTAATGCTTCCCGCACAAACGCGTGGCCGGCCCCCCACGAGAGGGGGCCGCGTTTTTAGAAGCCAGCCCCCTGCCGGCCCTTTCCGTGGGTTTTCACCTTGCCGGAACCCCCCCCCAGGAGCCCGCAGGGGGGGAGGGGGTGAGGAACGGTGGGGGCAGGATCAGGGGAGAGTGGACGGATGAAAAAAGCGATAAGCTTTTTAAATTTATTGGGACGCGGCCCGGGGCCTTTTTTCCGCTGTCCTGTCCCCCCGGGTTTTTCGGGACTTTGTGAGGTGAAGAAGAGAGACCCGGGGGGCCCATAAGGTGAGAGGCTTCGGTTTTTACTTTGCCCGCACGTGTGGGGTTTAAAATGTTTTAGGATGACAAAGGAATTTCAACTTGGTATAAATTTGGGAAAGGACAGTAAAATTTTATGTAACCAAATTTTAAAAACCCGTTTTTAAAAGCATTGGCGGAAAAATTAGTAATCGTGGACACGTCGTTTTTAAACGAGTATCAAACTAGGGGTTTGTATAAATTTTTAGGCATTTCGCTTGGTTTGTTTGGGTTTGCTTTTTGGGAAATGACAATGTGTTGTTTTGTTGTTTTTGGGGGTTTTGTGTTTGGGGGGGTGTGGGGTTTGTGTGCGGGTGTTTGTGTTTGTGTGTGGTGTGGGTGTGTGTGTGTGTGTGTGTGTGGGTGTGTGTAAGGGGGTTGTGTGTGGGGGGTGTGTGTTGATAGGTCTGTTTCTTAAAGACATCGTTATTTAAAGTCGCTCTTTTTTGGGGGTGTGTGTGTTTTGTTGGGTTTTTGTGTGTGTGTGTGTTTTGGGATCTCTCTCTCTCTCTCCTCTCTCTCTCTCGCTTTTCCCCTGTGCCCTGTGTGTGTGTGGTTTTGGGGGTAGGGAAAGAGAGAAAAGGGAGGAAAAGAGAGGACTTAAATTTTTTCTTTTAAGTGATTTTTTAAAAGTTTTATCTTTAGGGAAATGCAAAGGAAATTAAAAATTTTTTATGTGAATGAAAAATGGAATGCCCAAATTTTCGTAAAAAATTTGGGAATTTGGGCAGAAATTTTTTGTACCAAACCCTTTTAAAAAAAAGTTTAAAACGCTTTTTATTTTTAGAATCGTGGAAAGTCAGTATAAAAGAGTTTTTAAACTATGGGGGTTGTATAAAAAATTTTTAGTCTTTTCGTTGTTTTTTTGTTCGTTTTTTACTCCCAGTTCCTAAAGGACAGGGGGTTTCTTTAGAAAGGGAAGAAAAAAAGGGTGTGTGTTGTTTTGGGTGTGGGGGGGTGTGTCGTCTGTCTTTTCTGTGTTTTCCGTGGTCAAAATGGGTTACACCGCTCCAGACAAAAAATGGGCGATCTTTCTGGGAAAAATTTGTAGGTATGTTCATTATGGGTCAAAGGTTGATGCCCCCGACGTTTTAGTTTACCGCTTTTTCTTCTTTTATGGGTTCTCCGAAAATACTTGCCCATCTTTTTGAAATTAGCAGGTATGTTCATTTTGGGTCAAGGATGATGCCCGATGTTTTAGTTTACCCCGTTATAGCCGTTACTAACGGCTGTAACAGCCTGTAACGGGTTTTCTTCTTTTTAGAATATATTAAAAAGTACTTGGCCGATCTTTCTGAAAATTTGTAGATATGTTCATTATTGGTCACAGATGATGACCAATGTTTTAGTTTACCGTTACACCGTTACTAACGGCTGTAACGGCCTGTAACGATTTTTCTTCTTTATGGAATATCTCCGAAAGTACTTGGTCGATCTTTGTGAAAATTAGCAGGTATGTTCATTGTGGGTCTCGGATATGCCGATGTTTTAGTTTACCCCGTTATAGCCGTTACTAACGGCTTAACAGCCTGTAACGGTTTTTCTTCTTTATAGAATAACTCAGAAAGTACTATTCCGATCTTTCCAAAAATGTGTAGGTATGTTTATTATGGGTCACGAATAATGCCTGATGTTTTAGTTGACCGTTGTAGCCGTTACTAACGGCTGTAACGGCCTGTAATGCTTTTTCTTCTTTT
>CM031614.1:54094094-54136594 GCA_018398815.1 Conus ventricosus
GTGGGGGACAAGGGGAATGGAGATACATTATTAGTGGGTTACAGATAAGTCAGCATAATCATGTTAGCTCAATCTCTTCCTCAAAAGGAAATCGACATACGGAGGTACGGAAGACAAATAACCGAAGAGCCATGAATGCAAAAACAGACAAAAATCACATGTTAGTGCGGCAGTTGTGTCGTCAGTTTGATGTTCACTGCCTTGGTCTGAAATACGAAAAAAAAAAAAAAGATACTGACACAAAGAGCTGCTTTGTCACTTCATACAAACTTGATTCACACAACTACAAACTGAACACAACAATGAATGAATAACAATCTATAATAAAGACGGCAAAAACAGACTGGACGTAACTTTAGTGTAATAGATTTATGCTGGAACCTACCCCCCCCCCTCTCTCTCTCTCTCTCTCTCTCTCTCTCTCTCTCTCTCTCTCTCTCCAAATTATCGTGCCAGCGCTAATTGGCAGGTGCGGAGGATTATGAAAGATAGCAGTTTCCAGGTTTTGAGTATCCTCTGATTTAGGTGGTGGTGGTGGTGGTGGTGGTGTGTGTGTGTGTGTGTGTGTGTGTGTGTGTGTGTGTTGTGTGTGTGTGCGCGCGCGCGCGCGTGGGAGTGTGTGTGTGTGTGTGTGTGTGTGTGTGTGTGTGTGTGTGTGTGTGTGTGTGTGTGTGTGTGCGCGCGCGCGACACCTGTGTGTGCGTGCCCACTTTTGTGTGTGTGGAGGGGGGGGGGGGGATATGTGGGTGTATGTGTGTGTGTGTGATTTTAAGAATTTAACTGCGAACCTAATGAATTTTTTATGATGGCGTTAGCGGGAGGAATTATTCCTTTTGTTATTATTGGTGTTGTTGTTGCTGTTGTTTTTTTGTTATTGTTGTTGCTTTTATTGTTGTTGTTATTGTTCTTGTTGTTGTTAATGTCATTGCTGTTGTTGCTTTAGCTATTAGAATCATACAAGCCTGGCCAAAATGTAAATCGAAAAATAAAAGAATGTTGTAGATTTTCAATTTTCGTGATATAATAAATCATGCATTAAGTGATTAATCAGATAAGAAGGCACATAAGCTACTTCGAGAGGCAGTATTCCTGTGATTGATGCTGTGATGACTATGATTACTATGATGATGGTAGAATCTGAATGATGATGCGCTGTGACAGATAACCAGACCTAGATCGCTTTTACCGGTGGATCGGCCAGTCTAGAGGTGTTAGCCTTCGGAGAGGGGCCGAGCGGATGCATTGAGGTCATCTACAGCACGACGTGTGAGACGACCTTCTTTGGTGGACGGCACGCTAGCCAGCTGCTCCTTTCATCTCTCCTGGAGGTTCCCGGACGTGAAGGTGCTGCAAACATTGGGATGGTTGATAACGATGATGCAGGGATGAGCGGTTCTTTCTCTGAGAAGATTCTGAAGCCATTCACACACATAAGACACATGCGAGCACAACAAAGAAAACGTATCGATGGTGCGTGAGGAGAAGAACGATGTGTCCTTTGGAAACCGAAGGATGTTCTGGCCTGAAGAGGTTCTGTGTACGCTGTGACAACAGTTAATTGAGGTGGGGTGCTGTAAGGGAGTCTATCTCCGGTTGGGAGATCAGGATCGTGCTGTGACGAGTTCTTCTTGCCGGACGACCCAGGGTCACCATGGAGGAGGGCAAGGGGCGGGTGAACGGGGTGAAGGAGCGGGAGCAGCGGCTGAAGAGGATGCAGATCGAGCTGGGACGTGCGCGTCTGGTTACCCGCCCTTGGGAGCTCTTCCAGCGACCCGTCAACATCATCCCTGCCCGTCACCGTGACCTTGACCCTGGCCTCGCGCCCTCTGACCTCCGCGAGGATTCGGACCCCAGTCTTCCTGCGGAGGAGGAGGAGGAGGACCTCCAAGGTGATGCGGACTTCAGTGCAGACCTTGAGGTCGACGTCCTGTGTCAGGCGGGGCACAGGAACGGTGTCCACGGTGACACGCTGGCACGTATCTCTGATGCCTCGCCAGAAGACGGTGACGTAATGACAGATGACGCCGACAGCAGTCCGGATGACCTGACGGGAAGGGTGTTCCTCACCCACGTGACTCTTTTCCCCACGCACTCCCTGGCTCCGGACGGGTTTGATTCCATCCCCCAGACCCCGTCCCCTCCCCAGCTGTCCCCGATACGTGAGGAGAGCATCTCCTACCCCTCCACCAGTGAAGACGGGGACGTGCTGTGGAAGGACAGCGGCTATGGCGTCACCAGTTTGGACGGTCTGTCCTGTCTGACGTCACCGGTGTCCATGACGTCAGGCTACAGCGAGGAGAGCGGTGTGATGTGGCCGGAGCTCCGGCATGATGTGGAGGTTGAAGGCCGCTCCCTGCACACCGACCCCAGTGTCCACAGCCTGTCTCTGGACACGGCGTCACTGTCCGCGCTGACACAGGACGGCGGAACAGAGGACGGTGAGCTGGACGTCACTGAGGTTTCTTATGACCTCACCGGTTCTGCAGAAAGCAAACTCAGAGACACAGCTCCCACTCACCTTACACTGAAAAGGAAGTACCATTTACCGAGCGAGGACCCTGACTCGCATTCTCCCCGGGACAAAAAGGAGAGGCAGTGGACGAACGAGTCGTCAGCCGTGAGTGAAGGTGATCCTGGACATGAGGAACTGTCAATCGTGAAGGAAGCGGAAGGCGAGTCCACAGCCTTGCTTGAAGGAGTTGCGACACGCCCCAGCTCTGACGTCAGAACGTGCGAAGACTGTGATAGTGAGAGAGACACTGCAGAAGCATCACCAAAGGATGTTGAAGCTTCTGCCTTAACTGGTTTGCGTTTTGTAGGAAAAGTGACGGACGCAGGTGAGACCGATGTCGGCGATGACACGGGTCAAGGAATCACAGCCGACACAGAGTTTTTTGGTGATCCGCCTTGTTTGCATGGACAACCCTATGAACAAACCAGTGCTTCAGCCATCGCAGGATATGTGACACGAACGGTTTCTACCGTACAATCTGTGAAAACAAACCTTACCAAAGACTGGTCAGAGAATCAAACTTTCCTGATCAGGTGGATTCTAGTCAATTGTGCAATACACACCCTTCGTCAGAGTCTTCCGGTCATTTCACAACAAACAGAGACACAGCACTCACAGTGTCACTGGCACCAAAGGTTGAGAGGTTCGGGGCGGATAGAGAGGGCAGTTCAGAATCTGGCCATACGGACAATGAGGCTGGTCACGACAGCAGCCGGGGGAGCACTCTTCCTGTGATGTCTTCATGTACAAGCAGTCAGACGAGACCTGAATCTAGTCTTTCCAGTCCTGTGTCCGAACTCTGCAGCACAGGAAATGATACTGAAACTGCTGAACTGGCGGACTATCTGTTGTACGATGACAGGGATCTCATTTCTTCTGCTTTGTGCAAGACGTCCAGCCTGGACGCAGACACAGAGCCAGAACAACATGATGATGTTACAGAACCTTACTCCGCCAAAGAAGACTCTGCAGAACTTTCAGACCCTAACGGTCTGAATGCCAACGCCCCTTCCAGTCCTCCCCTGCCTCTGCAGTCGACAATGTCTGTGTTTAACACTGTCTCTACGTCTGAACTATTGTCAGGTTCCTCCGATGCAAGAAATGTGTGCTGTGGTGACCCTCAAAGCATCCACGAGATGGGAGGTTCTTTAATGCCCGTTTCCATCGTCTTGAGGAGAACACTGACGCTGACAGACACGTGGGTTCCACGTCAAGACTTTCTTCTATCAGCGAGGACAGTGCCAGAGTGATTGCAGTGATGACCTCCCCGTTCCCCACGAAGCCGACGAGTGTCACAGAGTGAGGAAAGTGTCGCCTGCTGCAGAACACGTCACCATTGTGGAATCTGTCAGAATAAAGTGTAATACTGATGAAGCCCGAGAAGACTCTGCCACATCCGATGCTGGCAGTGACGGAGCAGAAACCACTACTCACCGTGTGAGCAATAACGGGGAGGACATCATGAAGACATTGGCAACAGAAAGCCAAGAGCTCAGTCCTCGGGATGTAGGCAGCAGCAACGTCATAATGAACAGCATGAAGAACGAAGAGGATGACGATAACAACCATCATTATCAACGCGGCACAGAAATGTCCAGTGGTATGACTTCAGACGATGTGGATATTTTTCCACCAGAAGAAGTCTGTCTGGCTGCTCTCCAAGAACTAGACACTGTCCTGCAAGGTAGTGGCGAGGACTCGACAGATCCCGAAACTAGCACCACATTTATTGACACCAGCATTGCAGTCACTAAACCAGACACTATAGTCAGTGGTATCACAGTCACTGAACCAGACTCTGCAGTCACTGACGTCACAGTCGCTGAACAAGAACATGCCGTCACTGACGTCACAGTCACTGAATCAGACCCTGCAGTCACTGACGTCACAACCACTGAACCAGACCCTGCAGTCACTGACGTCACAGCCACTGAACCAGACACTGCAGTCACAGACGTTACAGCCACTGAACCAGACCCTGCAGTCACTGACGTCACAGCCACTGAACCAGACACTGCAGTCACTGACGTCACAACCACTGAATCAGACCCTGCAGTCACTGAACCAGGCATGGTAGTCAGTGACGTTGACGTCATAATCACCAACACAGACGTTACGGAAACTAACACCAACGTCACAGTGACTAATCCGGAGTCAAGAGTGTCCGACACTGTCAGCACAGTGGCTGAAGCCGTCACCACGTTCAACGCCAAAGCCATCGCCGCTGACACTGATCCTGCCAGTGGTATGCTTACCTCTGCTGGTGCTTCCATCATTCCTGTGTCCCCTGTGCCATCTACCTGTACCACCCAACACCCACAAGCGGCGACCATCACCATCAGCACTCCTCCCACCCCACCTGCACCTCCGTCATCCACTCCTGCTCCACCTGCAGCGCCTCCTCCCCGACGTGCCGGCAGCGGGAAGAAGGTCCTGCCCACCAGCCGACGTCAGCACGGTAAGGCCAACAAGATCAGCCACCTGCTGGACAAGTGGATCGCCATGGAAACCACCGCTTCCGCCCCACCGCCGCCACCCCTCACCTCACCCACGTCCCTCCACCACGGCCATTACAGCGACCACCGATCACACTTTCACTCCTTCAAAAGGCAGCTGTCTCAGTCGACGCCCAACTTGGATGTGGCGGGTGGTTGTGGGTTCTCCGCGCCGTCTGTAGTGGCTGTGGAAACGTCTTCGGGGGACACGGCGCCACAGGTGAGGAAAAAGAGTGTGGCGGAAATGATCCTGTCTTTAGACAGCAATCCTGTGATATACGGCAGCACAGGAGACCTGGACTCTTTGGAGCCACGGTCGATGAAGGATCTGAAAGCGGCTCGTCCAAAATTGCCAGAAGCAGCTAGGAGAGAAAGCTTGAAGGTTCCTGACCCCTCCCAAAGTGATGACTACAAGATGGCTTCCCTCCAGAATCTCAACATCGTCCTCATCACGTCCGAGAACAGCGGTTCAGAGGACGACAGGACAGAGCTGTCCCCAAAGACACCGCCATCATTATCGTCCCCACCACCGGTAGGTGATATTCTCAAAGGATTCTCCAGCGTGCAGTCGTTGATCTCCAAGTTCAGCCAGGGTGATGTCAACAGCGACGGTGGCTGGACCTCGACGTCGCCCAGACTGGTGTCCACGAAACAGAGGTGGTCCTCCACACCAGGCTGCAAGGGTCACCACTGTCACCACTGTCACCTCCGCCACCGCCATCGTCACCGTCGAGCTCCCGGGCCTCAGGGTCTGACAAAGTGACGTCTCCCACGTCGTCAGTGGTTCACCGGTGGACGTCGGTCTCGTCGTTGGCGTCCCCACCTCGTGAACGTGGTGGATCGGTGTCATCTCAACCGCCCCCTCAGGTATCTCTGTGTCATTTATGTGCTCTTCTTTCTGATCTCATGTTGGTGCAGGGTGGGGCTCCTTTAGAATGGTTTGGTTTCTTTTTGTATAGTATCCTAGCAATATTTTCTTCTTCTTCTCCTTCTTCTCTAATAATGGTCATACAATCTACCAGAGAAGAGAGTCAGGTACCAGACTCTACAACTGTAGCGGCGCTGCCTTGATGAGAGCGAGACGATTGCTGTGTCCACCTATAAAGGCATCAATATGCAGATCGCCATGTGGGTGTCCGTGGCATTTTGGTCACCAGGCTACCAAACATGGGTCGATTAACCACCTCCTAGGCACCCATGACCATTTTTGATCGACTGTCAAAATGGAGTGGTGCTGTTTCTATTTGTAGATGTCTAGATCAGTTCACTCCTTTTGCGGCACCGTTTGAAACTTGATCTCTGATCGACCAAAAAGAAGCAAGTGTCAATGAGTGACTGCAGGCGGACTTTGAAACAAACTTAAAGAAAAGTGACCATGCCGCCATACGAACGAAACACGCAGATCACAAGACAAACATGACGTGTTTCGACCTCTACTGTCTTTTTCAGCCAAGACAAACAACATTCAAGGCAATGAAACCGAAGCACGAACAGTCCCTTATCTCCTCAAATGGGGTGCAGAAATATTGTTGGTCTTTTGATTAAAAAAAATGTTCTGTTTCTTTCGTTTGGCGGCTTAGCAACTGTTCTTTAAGTTTGTTTCAAAAGAAGCAAGTCTGTGACTGTAAGTTTCTATAGTATTTCTTCCAGCATTCACGCTGACTGGTACCTGAGTCTTAGCGTCGTTCCCAGTCTATTATTAGCTCATCAGTGTCCACTGCAACGTGTGGCGGACATGGGGCCGTACCTTTCACACTGCCGGGTCTGACCAGCAGAAGATTTCCAACTCTCTCCTTAACCGTGCTAACTCGGGAAGCTTTTGTCGTAATGTCATCACACTCGTGGCCCATACAGATAACGATGATCGACCACTGCAAGCCGTCCATTCAGCAGCGACAGAGAGGTAGTGAGCGGTCTGTTCAGTATGTGAACAGCCTGCGAAGGAACAGTCGGCAGACGATGGCATGATGCCAGTCTCGCCTGTGGGGTTCTGTAAATCTGGCTTTGCACTCCTTACGTCCTTCGGGGCATCTCTCTCTCTCTCTCTTCTCTCTCTCTCTCTCTCTCTCTTGTTTGTTTTTGTTTGGCTAGTCATTGCGACAGGGGTAGTATATGTGGGCTTCAAGTCTTAGTTTTGACTTTTATTTTGTGAACAAAATTTTGAAATGATGTATAGTAAATCCACCAGACAAGAGGAACAAATTACAAGACAAACTACGACGCGTTTCGACCTCTCAGGTCTTCTTCAGGCCAGATAAACAACATTCAGGACAATGGAAACGAAGAACGAGCAGTCTTTTGCTGTTGTGTTGGAGGACCGAACAGTGCACGTTTTTGCAGTTCTTTGTCTGGTTGTAGTGAACACGTCCCAAGGGCAGCTACAGCACGGCTTGCACACTGACAGTTTCACAGCCATCCTCCAGAGGCGTGGTTTATGGCTCGGTGGACCGTGACGATCATCACAGGGCAGACAGACACATGACAGGGGACTAGATGATTCATCGTGGTTGCATGCTTTCCTTGAAACGGAAGAATCCTGAGAGAGAGAGAGAGAGAGAGAGAGAGAGAGAACACTCTGATCATGTTTCGTATCTACTCCTCTCCTTACAGCCTGCCATTGTATGCATTTTAGGCGCCGATGTATGACCAGACACCGTTCTAGTTCAAGCAACAAACAGCTGGTAATTGGCAACGTATGAAGCAGTGTCAAACGTTCCGGTGGATTCGGTTTGAAATCTGTCATAGAACGATAGTGTTTTTTATCATGTGAAAGAAGAAGAAGAAGAGGAGGAGGAAGAAGAAGAAGAAGAAGAGAAGAAGAAGAGATAGAAATAGTCAAAGGAGGGAGGGAGAAAAACTTTTGTATCATGCACTAAAGCATATGACAATTATAGTCATTTCGACAATTCAGTACAATTCAAGTCAACTGAAGTGTTACTGATTCACAATCATAACGAGAGGAAATTCGCACAGAGAATGAAATCTGCGCACTTGAGTAATATTTGCATACATAAACCAACGTACAGAAGTACTAGATGCAGTCTGTTTGTTCTAGGCTTTTACCAAATTAGGAAGGAAAACGTTCACCTTCCTACGAACTATAACTGTTGAAGTGCAATACTTTCAAATTTGCTGACGGAAATCCTGATAACATAGAAACGATGTCATTCGAATTCTGTAATCGATAAATGGATTTATTGAACAGAGGACGTGGGAGACCTCAGCTTTGACAAGAGGCTTCCATGCGAATCAAACAGCTTTGCAACAGTACTAGGTCTCAAGGTAGCAAATGTCCAAATGCCACCGTTGCCAGTACATTAGCAAAAAAAAAAAAAAAAGAAAAAGAGAAAAAAAAAAACCTCCAGGTATGACAAATACGCACATTGTGTATGTGTGGTGGTCACGTGTGTCGCACGGTCGTGCCTTGTCGTGTATTGGCGCCTTTAGCTCTGGTATAAATTCTGCTGACGTGGACCCTGGTTCGGCAGGTCATCTACAGGTCATGTAGCTCTATCTCCCTCTCCCAAAGCCCCGCCGCCCCCACCCTGCTGTCCCCGGACCCTCTGGTTCTCTGTCTGCTTCTTGCTTCGGTCCGTGTCCATTCCTCTTCAGTCCCCCTGCTCCCCACGTCTGTCTCCCTTTTTCCCTCCTCAGTCTCCCGCCCTTCTGCCTGTGTCTCCCGCTCTCCCTCCTCCGTCTCCCATCGTCTCCCTCCCACCCCTACCTGCCTGCCTTCCCCCACCTCTGTGTCTCGGCACCTCACGCTGGCTCTCCGGGCACGGGCACGTGCACCCCGCTGTCACGTGGTGGTCCGTCCGGGGCACCGCTGCTGCTGCACCCACGCCCTGCCCGCTGCACGGCATTAACGGCACGCCTGCGTCACCCCGTGAGTATGACGTCACAACGTCCCCTCCACGTCATGCTGCATGAGCTGATGGGAGAGCTAACCGCTCACAGCGTTGTGTAGACAGTGTACGGCAGTAACCGGGGATATATGTGTGTATGCATGTGGACTGGCTTTTAGCTTGTGTGTAAAGCCCACCCTATTCCACCCTAGCTCCACCCTTCCTCCTCTTTCCCCCCTTCCGCCTCCGCCCCCCCCCCCCCCCCCCCCCCCCCCCCCCCCCCCCCCCCCCCCCCCGCCAAAGTCCTTCCTGATAGTCGAGTCTCTGACGCTCACATTTGCTTGGAGAGACGTTGGTGATATACACTACTTACTCTGTTCATGACTGCCATAATATTCAGGACTGCTATGTTAAATTATTCAGGACTGCCATGATATTCAGGACTGCCATGATATTCAAGACTGCCACATGTTAATGTGTGTAGGCTACATCAGAGCGTCACTAACATCTGGTGATTTCGCAGTTACAACTGATTCTCGTTGTACTTTTTGTTGTTGATGTGCTCGATTGTTGCTTTTGCATTATTGTTACTACTACACACTACTTCTACTACTACTACTACTACTACTGACTACTACTACTATTATTATTATTGTTATTATGATGATGATTATTATTATTATCATCATCATCATTATTATTATTATTATCATTAAAGCTGTTGTAGTTGTTGTTACACCGCTGTTGTATCTTATTCAATATTTTAGTCATGAAGCTAACAAAAAAAGACAGAACTATGTTTTTGGATTAGACGGGGACGGAGGTTTAGTGGCAGGAGGAGGGGGAATGTTTCTGTTAAGCAACAAAAAGACAAAGGGAGACAAGCAGTGCGACAGTCACAGAAATGATATTGAAGTTATGCCTCTTTGGCCATGCCGAGCAAGAATGGCTTGCATTTCGTCCCGAGGACGAATTTTTAGTTCCTGCTGCATCGGGCACGCATACAAAGCGTGGCGTGCGCATGTGTGCGTGTGTGTGTGTGTGTGTGAGAGAGAGAGAGAGAGAGAGGAGAGAGAGAGAGAGAGAGAGAGAGGAGAGAGAGAGGAGAAGAGGGAAAGAAGAAGAAAAGGGAGAGAGAGCATTCTTACAATATCAGAAGATTAACAATTATTCCAGGTATGTGAGTAGAGTATACACTTCTCTGGGAAGGTTTCAATAAAAATTCTCATTTCAGGTCTTGAAATATTTTGTAAAAGATGAACTGAGCAAACGTTAGAACACTGCAGGTTCGGGAGTAACAGAAAGCGTTTAAGAAAAATAGAAAATGAAAGAAAATAAAGATATCAACAACAACAACAAAACAGAACATGAAAGAACTCGGAAAAACAATGTAAATACTTGACAAGTGAACAGGAGGAGCACTGTGTAAATAGTGGGAGAAGTAAGGGCAAGTGAAAGAGGCACATATGAAAGACTTAAGAAGACCTAAGTGAGAGGAACAGGGAGGAAAGTGTGTGTTCTGGGGATAAAGTGAAATTATTGGAAAAGTTAGAAGGAGAGAAGTGTCAATATTTGCGAACTCAGAAGGTGGAAACCGTAGATGCTGGGGAAGAAAGAAAAAAAAGTTAAATCCAGGAAGTTTGTAAATATTGCGAAAGTAAGGAAGAAAAGTAGTATCAATGTTTGAGAAATACGAAGAAGAATACTATGAAATATTTGGGGTGTGACACCACAGTAAGGGAGAAAATGTGAATGTAGATAAAGTAAGAAGCGAGGAAAAAAAAATGTCGGTTTTAGGGAAGTAAGCAAAAATGAAAATAAAGGGGGGGGGGGGGGGGGAGGGGGTTGTGCGTAGTGATGTTTGGTTGTCGCTCTGTGTCAGAAAATTAAGTTGTTCGTTGCATGCTTCTGTCTGCTTCTGGTGTGTCTCAGTCAGAACATGATACAACTTATGTGTGTAAATGCCTTCACGCTTTTATTACTTTTATGCTTGCTGCGGTTCTTGTTCAGTAGAAACTTGCACGGAATGTGTACCAAGTATGGAACTCTTTAACTAATATTATCTACGTGTTATGTACAGCTGGTGGTGATCTGATTTATTCATATACGTTTGTACTCGCTATTCATTCGTTGCGTTAGTTCCTAACTCTCCAGTTATTCCAGATTTTGCCAAAGATGTTGACTTTTATCGACAATTTCCGCGTGGATTTGGTTTAAGATGTGGATTGTTTGTCCTTTCTGTCCTCCTTTGTTGTTGTTGTTGTTGTTTTGTCAAGATGAGAGTTCATGTCGTGATACGGATTTGGCAGACATTGCTCAGTGGGGACGTTGATCCACCTCAGTCACGACCACTGGTCGTTAATGAATGAGTTGGAGTGGCAGCAAGGTCGTCCGATGGATGAGCTGTCATTGTAGTCTTACCACGATGACAGAGGAATCGTTCGCTGTCCCATCAGTAGCAGGGGTTGTCTGTCAGAGGCGCAAGACAACATGAGACATAGATTCAATTTAACCAGTAATTGTTTTTCTTTCACCACCTGCTGTTCTGTTTTTGTTTTTTTTCTGTCAAAATTGTTGATGATGCTGAGCGCTGAAAACGTCTTTCGATGTGAAACCCAACAGAGGACATTAACCTCACCTGTTTAGAGGACCTGATCAGAGCTGCGACTGCCAGGCGTACATGCAGATCCCAAGCATTGCTCACATTTTCACATCTTCAGCACTTCGTTCTGCTCGTAGTCTGTCATGTCTGCGCTGATGTTGAATACCAGTGTGGGGAAAAGAAAGTAAGTGCGAACATGAAATAGAAATGCCAACACTACTCTTCCTGACTGCGTTGTGGAATATTTTATACTGCACCATTCCTACAGTCCATAAGTCGCCGAAGCTGTATTGTAATTAGCCTTTGTACACACGTAAACGTGGAGAGGGGGGGGGGGGGGGGTCGTCAACAGATTATGTCTACGGAGATCTCTAAAGATGAATGGGATTACATTCATGGGTCTGAGTATGTACCGGACTTGAGCAAGGTGAGAGTGAAGGCCCCCAGAGAGCGCCAGCAAAGGATCAGAGTGAGAGAAATGGGTCTACAAGGGCAGCGGTGCTGGGCAGGGTGAGACTCATCCCTCGCAGAGCGTCAGGGAAATGGACAGGACAAGAACAATGGCTCTGACAGAGCGCCATGGATGTGATGACAAAAGGAAAGCGTGGTAAGCAAGCGAGACTTACCAACACAGTGGCCAGTCAAAGGCGACTGTCTCCTTTTGATAGTTTGCTTCAAAGTACCCAGGGCTTGCAGTATCACTAGAGGCCAACAGAAAATACGCAAACTGTACAGTAAAATGCATTTTACAGAAAATATGCAACCTTTATAAAGACAAAAAATGCATATTTTACAGACAAATATGCAAGCTTTACGAAAGCGGACACTCGTGCCGGGTATCCCGAGAAGACACATGCGCATGTAGCTTAGATGTCACAGTTCTAACGGTGAAGCCAGTCCTTAAATAGCAGCAGTGGGGGCGGAGGGAGGGGGGGGGGGGGATAGGTGGGAGAAGCACAGGCCAGTGTGCTGTCTTTGCATCGATGACATCTCTCTCTCTCTCTCTCTCTCTCTCTCTCTCTCTCTCTCAGACAAAACGTGTTCTGTCCCTTCACACAGTGAGTCCCGTAGGGACTCAGCTTGCAAAGCAACAACAGCAGAAAAACATATCAAACACAGCATAACAAAACATTCCAGACTTTCGTAACCTTAGATGTAGAACACCTCACACAGAACACACAGACCAACATATACCCCCATATACAGACCTACATGTACTCTCACCAGTAGGAGTGCTTGACTCAGCATCTCTCCGAACAGAGGATGTTTACAGGCCACTACATGTTTGCTGAGTGCGCGTCAGTTGAAAACAGTATCCTACTCCGGCAGAAAGGTGCATAGGGCACTTCTCTCTATCTTTGATAGGTCCATATTCTCCGAAATGATTGCCGCTCCTTGCTGTGAAGTTGCAATACATTCCTTAGCGAATTACGCGGTGCAGATAAACACAGCTGTCCTCTGTATGGGTGAATAAAGGGAACATTAAGCGAGATAAGAAACGTACAATGAGCAATGAAACGGGAGGTAACTTTGGCCCCCATGATGAAGCCATCCAAGGCACATAACTGCTGACGTTAGTTTGCTGCTTGGCACACGTGCGGACGAGAGGCATGCAGAACAAATTGAAAAAGAGCCAGCTGCAATGAATATCCTGCAGGCCGAGTTTTCTGGGCTGGTTGGTTGTGTTCTATCAACGAAAACGCACTTAGGCCAACAGTCACTAAGACTTCTGGAAGCACGGGGACTGTGGAAGTTTCCAGATCATTAGTTAACCGTACAAGGATCCTGAGGTATTCTGGTGTTCATTTCAAGAGCGGTGACAGGCACGTTTGCTGAATATGACATTGAATGGTGTGGGTTATCTCCCGCCTTGATGCTTCATATTTACGCGTTCGAATGGTGTACATTCCAAAAAAAAAAAAAAAAAAAAAAAAAAAAAAGGCACACGTGTAAATATTGCCCTGATGTGGACGATTTTTTCTTGTTATGAGGCCACACAATAAGTGGGGAACGGTAGCTGAAGAGTGCTGCAGGCAATAACTTCCGCCAGTTGCTTCCGGTTATGGTGCCCAGTTGGGATGCAATTCATTGTGTGTGTGTGTGTGTGTGTGTGCGCGCGCGCGCGCTCGTGCGTGCGTGCGCGCGCGCGTGCGCGTGCCTGGGTGTGTACATGCATGCGTGTGTGTGTGTGTGTGTGTGTGTGTGCGTATGAACGCGCGTGCATGCGTGCGTACGCACGTGTTTATGTATATATTTACCTGAGTGACGGCTTCCAACTCCTCAGTCTGCTTCAGTGTGCCTGATCTCGTTTGTGTCGTGTTAGCCTGGGTATTGTCAGACTTCGCAACGGGAAGACGAACACAACAGGGTACACTTACACCCGCCCATTCTCCATCCACCCGCTCACCCTCCCACATATACATACTCGCGCACGCTTAGAGTTAAGATATCACACAAACAAACGCGCGCATGCGCGTGCTTACCGTAGGATGAAGAAGAAAAAAGAGATCATGGAAGAGCTAGTGGAGAGTTGCGTCTTGTTTGGTGTGTGTGTGTGTGTGTGTGTGTGTGTGTGTGTGTGTGTGTGTGTGTGTGTGTGTGTTAAATACAAGCTAAATCGTTAACAAATAGTTTCTATCATAAATTCAAATTAATATATAGCAAACATTTCGTATCTTAGGGGCACAGTAAACTGTGTAACAGTTGTTTAACCTCAGTGTAAACTCAACTGTACATTAGTCACTTTCTGATCTTTGTGCACAGTTATCTTTAAAACAATCCTGTTTCACTAGATGTGCACAATAAACTAGCTGGCAATCATTTCCCATCCAAAGTACCTAGTTAATTGTGTACCAATCATTTTCCATCCTTAAAGGCAAAACAATTGTGCAGCACCCATTTCTATATGGATGCCACCGCCAGTCTCTTCAGTCGCTGAAAATGCTTTCACACGTTCCTTGATTTTGTTCACCGGTCTGCACAAGCAAAGGAAGGATGGGGAAGGGACAGGGGGGGGGAGAGAGAGAGAGAGAGAGAGAGAGAGAGAGAGGAGTCAAAGTCAAAGTCAGAGTCAAAATGTTTTAATTGTTAGGCCTCTGGCCCATACAATGGAGGTACATAATAATCAGAGCATTCATCGTGCATTCATACGCATATCAACTGTACATTGTTTTCGTAAACTAAGTGACTTACATATATACATAGACAAATTATTAATTGTTACAAGATTTTCACATGAAAGCAGTAAAGTAAGTTTGGACAGGGATGGATTTTTAGAATACTTAGCAGGAATGAATTCATCTCTAAGTTCATTATATTTTGGGCATACAAATAAAAAGTGAGTTTCATTTTCAATTATGTTAGAACAAAAAGGACAATCCCTTTCATTACTGTGTACATTCGTTCTGAATTGTAGATAACTATGTTTAAGGGGGGACATACCAATCCTGAATTTAGCGAGACATCTTCGCAAACGAAAATTATTGATTTGACGTAAATACATTTTGCAAGATATAGTATCATTAAGACTCGAATAAATTTGGAAGAAATCATGGTTTTCCAGTGCAGCATACCATTCCTGACTAAACAAATCAATAAGCCTTTGTTTGAATTCTGAAATAAAAATATTAACATTTCCCACACCCTGGGCTTCCCACACAATCCCAAAACCATATCTGTATAACATATTTCTAAGAGAGAGAGAGAGAGAGAGAGAGAGAGATACAGACAGACAGACAGACAGACAGACAGACATAGAGGAGACAGACAGACAGACAGACAGAGAAAGAGGGAGAGAAAGAGAGAGGAAGAGACAGAGAGAGAGAGAGAGAGAGAGAGAGAGAGAGAAAGAGAGAGAGAGGAGGGGGGAGGGGTCGAACCTAGCTCACGTGGGCCCTAGCAGTTCGATTAATTCTCATTCAGGCTGATCGTCTTCAGATGGGTATAATCAACAAAGTAGATGGGGAGAGGATGAGGCAGTGACATGCCTAAAAAAACCTACACGTATACCACCAGAACGAGAACATGTCAAAATGTTGGATTTTTTTTATGTTGGGCACCAAGAGGGATTTTAGCCTGCGACTCCTGAATTTGAACCCGGTCTAGCAAGGAAGTCAGAGAGAAGACAGCCGCGCCCTGTGTGTGTGTGTGTGTGTGTGTGTGTGTGTGCGTTTGTGCTTGCATGCGTTTGTGCTTGCGTGCGTTTTCCTTGCGTGTGTGTGTGTTTGTGTGTTTGTGTGTGGTGTGTGTGCTCACGCTCGCGAGCCCGCGCAGCTGTTTACAGCCGCAGCAAAGAGCTTGGCAAAGGGGAGCACCAGAAGAGGGTGTGCATCATTTGTCTCGCTATTCTCGTGCCAGATCTGAAGGAATCCTGCTGGCTTGGCCCTTTATCTCAACTCTGTCTGTTTACTGACTTTCCTTGTCTTCTGCACGGTCATGCAGTGTGTGTGTGATGTGTGTGTGTGTGTGTGTGTGTGTGTGTGTGTGTGATGAATAGAGGAGAAAGCCGTGTAGCATGATTCTTTGTTGTTAAGTTTCTCCGTGCCAGTGCGCCGTCTCTCTCTCTCTCTCTCTCTCTCTCTCTCTCTCTCTCTCTGTTTTGGTATCGCTGACTGATGTAGGAAAGAAAACTCCTTCCAATCTGCACCGTCTTCTAAGTGGTTCTTTTAAAAAATGTGAAGACGAAATAAAGAGAAGGTGCATGAAGTACAGCGGGAAGAGACACACAAAAAATGCTCATGTAAGTGCATTAAATACGGCGAGTAGAAACGCAGTAAAACGCCCGTTAAAGTGTATCACACGCAGCGAGTGGAGACACCATAAAAACGGCCGTTAAAATGTATGAAATGCAGAAGTAGAGACACCAAGAAAACGCCCGTTAAGGTGTAACAAATGCAGCGAATAGACACACTAAGACTAACGCCCGCACTTTTATCCCAGCCCACTGGTCTTTTCGCCAATCGCAACAAAAATCGGCCGAGCGAGTAAAGAGGAACTGGCCAAAACGTTTAGTGCCACATGTAGGTAAGACACTTCATGAGTTGAGGGGGCAGGCTGGTGCTGGATGGAGAAGGGTACTGGGAAGAGGGACAAAGGCAGGAATAAGTGAGGGGGGGGGGAGGGGGCGGAGGAGAGGCGGGGTGCGGGGGGGGGGGGGGGCTGATGAAGGACAACACACATAGTAGCGCACACACACACACACACACACACACACACACACACGCACACACACACACACTCACACACACACACACACACACACACACACACACACACCACACACACACACACACACACACACACACTCACACACACACACACACACACATACACACACACACACACACACATTAGATATGATAGCTGAGGTCCTGATTTGGCTCCTAGTAGTCCGCTGGACCCTATAAACACTAACTAACTAACTAACTAACACACACACACACACACACACACACACACACACACACACACACACACCACACACACACACACACATTCACTCACTTACACACACCTCAACACACACGCATGCACACACACACTCACTAACACCCCCCCCCCCCCCCCACACACACACACACTCACTCACTCACATATGCTCTCTGTCTGTCTGTCTGCCTGTCTGTCTGTCTCTCTCTCTCTCTCTTCTCTCTCTCTCTCTCTCTCTCACAGACACACACACACACACCACACACACACACACACACACACACACACACACACACACACACACACACAGTCAGTGAGAAAGAGTAAGTGACAGAGACAGACACACTGAATAGCAAAAAAAAAAACAAAAAAAAAAACGATCAGCACAGCGCAGATGTTCGGTCTATTTCTGTGACCTAAAGTTCAAGCATAAAACCAAAGGCTTACTAAAGTATAAAAAGGCAGACAGCCAAATTCTGAACGAGAGAGAGAGCGTGAGAGAGAGAGAGAGGGAGAGAGAGAGAGAGAGAGAGAGAGAGAGAGAGAGAGAGGAGAGAGAGAGAGAGAGACGGACAGACAGACAGACAACAGGCAGATAGACAGACAGACAGACAGACAGACAGACTGACAGATAGACAACAGGCAGACAGACAGACGGACAGAGACAACAGGCAGTGTCTGTCTTGGAGAGAGTATGCAGGGAATGGGTCTTGTTCTAAGCATGCCCTTGAGCAGCAGCATCCCCCACAGTACCCCCATCAGTGCTCCTAGGTGAGTTATGTCATCAGGTAATAGGGCAAGTACCCCTCCCAGACCCTCCTTGTCTGTAGCGCCCTGGGGCTGGACGTTGTGAAGAGTCACTGTGGTCATGAAGACGATTTGTCTGGAGTAGCAACACCACACACACACACACACACACACACACACACTCACACTCACACTATTGGTGCTCCTATTCCATCCAGTTTTGAAGCACTGTCGGGGGTTTCTCTATAACGAGGGGTGGAAAGCTTCTCCGTGTTCTCGTTTCTCTGGACTTCTTACGGTTAATGTATCCTGAGTTAGAATGTTAGAGAATCAGCGGAGAAGTTACGGCACGTGTAGAAGGGAAAGGCAGATGGGGGGGGGGGGGGGTGCTGAAAGTGTAGGGAGGGGGGTACGAGTATGTTACTACCACAACATACGCTACTGGGAATGTATCTTCAGGGCTGTGTTCAGGGTCATTATTAGAGCACATGTGTCACACAATGCACATTATTATACTACAAAGTTAGGGAGAGAGGCAGAAAGGGGTGAAACGAGAGGGGGCGGGGACGGGGACGGCCGGGTCAAACATGCACTCTGAACTCATTTTTCGAATATATTTATTCCTCCATTGGTCTTAG
This sequence comes from Conus ventricosus, assembly GCA_018398815.1. Lineage (NCBI taxonomy): Eukaryota > Metazoa > Mollusca > Gastropoda > Neogastropoda > Conidae > Conus > Conus ventricosus. The sequence goes on from CM031614.1 coordinate 54,112,361, forward strand.
CGTTTGAATGTTGTTTAATCGTTTTAATTTTGTGACCTCTGTAATTGTCTTGGCCATGTGATTCGATTGTTAGTCTGTGTGTACCGTGCGTGTTTCTCCTTTCGTTCGTAGTCATGTGTACTTTCAGTTTCCTTACCGAGATTATACAGCATATCCAGATGGAAAGAGGAGAGCGAGCTGTTCTTCGTTCTTGTTGTTGTTATTTCTGACTATTTGCTGCCACCACCGTATAATGTTCTGCATGACGCCAGGCTGTCTTCAGTGTTGCCAACTCCAAAGCCGCCGCCACAGGTATATATCCCGTTTGTGCTGCTAACGCAACAGCCTGTTGAGAAGGAGCGAAACATTCCGAACTGTCAGAGGAGCGGTTATGTATTACACAACAACACAGCAACGTAAACTCTGGGATTGCAGTAAGAGATGGGGGTGGGTTGAGGGTTGGGAGGGGGAGGGAGGAGGGGGCTCTAGTGTGGTGGTGGAAGAACTAAGAAGGGCCATGGGAGAGGGGGAGGGAGGAGGGGGCTCTAGTGTGGTGGTGGAAGAACTAAGAAGGGCCATGGGAGAGTGGGAGGGAGGAGGGGGCTCTAGTGTGGTGGTGGAAGAACTAAGAAGGGCCATGGGAGAGGGGGAGGGAGGGAGGGGGCTCTAGTGTGGTGGTGGAAGAACTAAGAAGGGCCATGGGAGAGGGGGGAGGGAGGAGGGGGCTCTAGTGTGGTGGTGGAAGAACTAAGAAGGGCCATGGGAGAGGGGGAGGGAGGAGGGGGGCTCTAGTGTGGTGGTGGAAGAACTAAGAAGGGCCATGGGAGAGGGGGAGGGAGGAGGGGGCTCTAGTGTGGTGGTGGAAGAACTAAGAAGGGCCATGGGAGAGGGGGAGGGAGGAGGGGGCTCTAGTGTGGTGGTGGAAGAACTAAGAAGGGCCATGGGAGAGGGGGAGGGAGGAGGGGGCTCTAGTGTGGTGGTGGAAGAACTAAGAAGGGCCATGGGAGAGGGGGAGGGAGGAGGGGGCTCTAGTGTGGTGGTGGAAGAACTAAGAAGGGCCATGGGAGAGGGGGAGGGAGGAGGGGGCTCTAGTGTGGTGGTGGAAGAACTAAGAAGGGCCATGGGAGAGGGGGAGGGAGGAGGGGGCTCTAGTGTGGTGGTGGAAGAACTAAGAAGGGCCATGGGAGAGGGGGAGGGAGGAGGGGGCTCTAGTGTGGTGGTGGAAGAACTAAGAAGGGCCATGGGGAGAGGGGGAGGGAGGAGGGGGCTCTAGTGTGATTTACCTGTCTGACGGCGCGAAAAACTGTTTTCACTAGTCAGACAGGTAAATCACTCTTAAGATAAGAGCAAATCCCCCCCCCCCCCCCCCCTTATCAGTCATGGCTTAAGATTAATAGATTGTGGAATATTGCATCAGCATGCTTGGAATCAGGAAAAAGCAGTAATGAATAACGTATCCTACCGTGACTGTTTTGTGATCCGGGCTGGGGTAGTTCCGCCACCACTGATGATTCTCTGACGACAGCTCTCCATCTGTTCTGTTCTCTGAGATCTGATACCTGGTGAAGGACTGACTTTTTCTCTGATAGTTTCCTTACCGTGTCCCTCTGTGTGTCGCTGTTCTCTGAGACTGTCCAAAACTGGCGAAGGACAGGTCTGTCAAACTCCCTGACATTGTCCTGCTTTTCACTCTGCTTCTTTTCTCTCGTCCTGGTACCGTGTGCTGCAGGGTGAACTTTGCCCGACTAGCTGATGATGAAACCTACCCTGTGGTACATCCTTCTTTGGTGAGCAGATCGTCCTACGGTCCAGCGCCTCAACTGTTTCTTCCCCGCTTCGTTTGTGAATTATAACTTTGTGAAGACACGTTGAACACAAGATTCCTCGTTCTGTTGTGGTCTTCCTCATATGCAATGAAATCTTCAAGTTGTACAAGTTGTTCCAGATCTAGTTGTCCCACATCTCCTCGCCAGGGTTTTGTATTTTAGTAGGTATCAGTATTGAGAGTACTCTTTTCACGTGTGTGTAGAAATGCGGAGATGATCAATGAAAGCTAAAGTCTGGTCTTTGACGATGATATTTAACGCCAGATAGCTTTCCTCTTTGCTAGAGCTACTTTCACAGTGATAATCCGACCAGAATTTCTGGTTAAAAATCCTTTTGTCTGTGACATTCACACTCAAGGACTTAAACGATCTTGAACTGCAAGTTTCTAACCCCCTCTTGGATTTCTCTCTCAGTGCCCTTTGGTTGTGATAATGAGTTTGTTTTAACGGCTTTGGTTATGGTCATGACTTCTGTGTTAACGGCGCTGGACTCGCTGCGATACGCTTGAGCTGTTTTATCAGAGTGCTAAGCCAGACTGGTCACTCTCCCTTTTAACCAATGTCGCCAGCACAACTTAGGTGACCATAGCCTATAGCAGTTGCTGACTGATTCTTGACGACCTTTACCAGTTTCAAGTGCGCTGGTTTCTATCAAGATGGGTGAGAGCAGCAGCCTTGTCTAACTTCAAACGTTGTCATGAGCCATTCGCAAATGTTGCCATTGAACACAACTGTACATGTAGCTCTGTCATAAAATGACTGATGTGCCCATCATTGATGTTCGATTTTTAAAGATGGCCCATATACTGCGTGTTATACTCGATCAAGCCTTTTAGTTTGAGTCTAAGAACACACGATGTAACAGATCTCGCTCATTTTATAGACGTTTCTCCATACAATTCTCAGACTGAAATTCTGTTTAGTGGTGCTCATTTCTGTTCTAAAGCTATCGCTTTTTGTGCAATGACCACTTCCGTTTGTGCTTTCAGTCAACTGAGTACACAACCCAAAGGACGTGCTTACAAGCCTGGTGGTGTGACAGGTCTGATTCTTTAGCAGGTTTCCTTACTAGGAGTGTGTGGTTAGGAAAGACAGGTGTCCTCGGGTTTGGCCTTTCTCCAGTCTGCAGGATCGTTTCGTTGATGTCTGTTTGTGAAAGCTCTGGTCATACACAAGGCACCACCCCGTCCTGCCTGAAGCATTTCACTCGGCATTTGTCACCTTATGCCCATTTGTGTTGGAACAATTCACCGCTGTCTCTGCTTCACTTCCCATGATCGGGTAGACGTCGTCTTCGTGGTGTCACAGAGGACAGCTCAGTACTGAGGGACTCCCTCCCCTCTGTCAGGGCTATGAGGTTGACAGCAACGCTGGTCCAGTGTTTGAATATGCCTTTCTTAACCGCCAGCATGAAAACTGTAAGTGTTTATGGCGAAGTCAGGTGCAATGCTCTGACAGCTGGTCATTGTCATTGGAGAGCTCGTCTGACCTGATCATATGGTGGATGAGAAGACTGGATGGACATGTTTTGGTAGCCAGGGTATCCCCCCTCTCTCTCTCTCTCTCTCTCTCTCTCTCTCTCTCTCTCTCTCTCTCACTCTCTCTCTCTCTCTCTCTCATTACAGAAGTTCCAGACAATGTCACAGCTAAAGGAAGACATGGATATCAATTCTTACCCGGAAAGGCAGAAATATTTTCACTTCTATTCGCTGATGACATAGCTTTAATAGCTAAAACACCAGCAGGTCTGCAAAACCAAATTAAGAACCTACAGAAGCCTCAGACCGCATTGGACTAAAGGTTAATCTCCAAAAAACAAAAATCATGGTCTTTAGAAAAGGAGGATACCTTGGCAGACTAGAAAAATGGAACTACAAAGGGGAAGAAATTGAGGTAGTAAACAGCTACAAATACTTAGGTTTCACTCTAACGACTAAACTCTCAGTAGATATTTCACTTTCAGAATATGCAGGAAGGGCGAAAGGGAAAAATAGGTGAAATAATGAAAACAATGTATAGCTTAGGACATTTGGATATAAACATATTTTTTAAGCTATTTGATACACAGGTCAAGCCACTGCTACTGTACGCAGCAGAAGTATGGGGTTTGACTCGTTATTCAGCGGTGGAAAATATACATCTATTCGCATGTAAAAGATACATGGGGTGGGGAAGAAAACGCCAAACAACTTAGTATACGGTGAACTAGGAAGATATCCGATGAGTATAGATAGTTCAATAAAAGCAGTCAGATATTGGTTCAAATTAATGAAGATGACTCCAGACAGGATACCTAGACAGGCATATGAAAGAGAAAAAATAGAAATTGACAAACCACATAACTGGGCACTGGAAATTAAACGTTGCTTGGATACATATGGCTTCTCTGAAGTTTGGCTGAACGAAGGCGTAGGAAACGAGCAAACATTTATCATAACACTAAAACAAAGAATCATAGATTGTTACAAACAGAACTGGCATAACAAAATAGCGAACAGTGAACGATTTACTACATATAATACGTTTAAAACTATACACCAAACTGAAGAATACTTTCGCGCAATCACAATCGCAAAGTTCAGAAAAGCGTTGACAAGACTACGATTAGGAATAAACGAACTGCATGGCAATAAAAAATACATAGACAATGAAGCTATAACAACATGCCCCTTCTGCCCAACAGTAGAAACAGAAATGCACTTCTTAATGTGGTGTCCAAATTACAGGCAATTACGAACAAAATACATTTTCAAAACACTTTAGTAACAGAAACGCAATCACATTGGAAAGTCTGCTACAAAACGATAACACCGAAACCATAAGAGATATTGCAATGTACATCTTCTATGCCTTAAAAACCAGAGAAACCCGTATGTAATAGTAATACTTATAGGAAGAACAGAAACTCTAATCAGAAAACAAATTATGTTACAATCAACGTTTCAATCAAACGTTTTTGTCATGTTGAAATGTATGTTGCATACTCCTGTGGACGGGCCGAGGGCCTCACAATAAATGGCGCGGCGTGAAAGCGCGCGTCAAGAGTCACAAGAGTCAAGAGTCTGTCGGTATCAGCACATCATACAGGACAGTACAACAAAATGCAGTACAGTAAGAGGTGTATGGACGGGATACGGAAGGGATAGTAACTGGTTTGGCATGGGGAATGCGTAATCAATCCTTGATTGCTTGAATAACACTTTCATCTCTCTCTCTCTCTCTCTCTCTCTCTCTCTCTCTCTTTGTCCGTGTTTGTGTATGTAGTGTGTGTGTGTGTGTGTGTTTTGCGGGCGTACGCCGGCACGCCGGTGTCGTATATAATACTGTCGCCGTGGAATTGTATCGCAGCGATAGCATTTCACGTGAAATATTGTTGCAGCGACAATATTTGCTGGAAAAAATTGTCACGCGACAACTTTTCACGAAAAATGTCCCATAGAATATTGTAGCTGTCCATAAAATACTGTCGCTCGAAATTTTGCGACAGTTTTTTGCGACAGGACACTGTGAAATATTGTAGTCAGTGAATACTGTCGCTTGCGACACATTTTCACGTGAAATTTTACTGCTAGAGTTAACATTTCCTGTGAAATATGGTCGCAGCGTAATTTTGCGACAGCTTTTTGCGACAGGACACTGTGAAATATTGTAGTCAGTGAATACTGTCGCTTGCGACACATTTTCACGTAAAAATCTTACTGCTAGAGTTAACATTTCCTTTTGAAATATGGCGCAGCGATAATTTTTCATGACCAGCTGCAGATTCCCGGGGAAATACTGTCGCTGCGACACGATTTTGAGCGACAGTTTTAAATATACGACACCGGAGCTATCACGGAACGCGCATCACCCCAAGAAAATTGCTAATTAGAGACCGATGTCCACACAGGTGCATAAAATCCTTTCCCCCTTTGCCCTTTCCTCCACCCCCTTCACATTTTTCACGCCACTTCCCCACCCCCATCCCCCATACTCCAGTTCCAATCCCCCGTACCCTCCCGCTTCTCTCTCGTTCGCCTTTGAAAGGAATGAGAGAGGAGTGGTATGTGGGATATATGGACTTGGGGTTGTGGAGGTAAGACGGAAGACGAGGAGCGTGGCTAATTAGGCTTTGGGATGGGAGGGGGGTTTCCTTTGTCAGTCCGGTCGCTGCTGGCAGACCCCGACGCTATTGTTTCGCGCGGTTCGTGCAGTAACGCACGCCGGACGCAACACCTGAAATGGCTTTGTGAGCCTGTGGGCTGGGGGTTTCAGAAGGCTGAAGAGCGGAGATTAGCGCTCTTGCCCACCAAAATGCCCTTGCTGCTGTCGCGCAGGGTGTTGATGGATGCAGGAACCCTCAGGCGCAAGCTTGTTGGGGAACGAGAGAATGCCCTGTCCGGTCTGGAACGCGGGCGGGGTTGTTTATTTTTTGCCTCCTCTTTTCGGGTATCGAGTCTTCCAGGGAGCACTTGCCGCACGATCTAAAAACCCACAACCACGAGGAAGCTGCCCGGTCATAATCTGTACACAACAGCGTGGAAACGTGGAGGGAGGAGGGGGGGGGTGTTTTTGCCCTCCACTCCCCCCTCTCTCCCACTGGCTTTTTCAGTGCCAGTCGAAAAAAATGATTGGCTCGCTGGACAAACTGCTGAATTTGTCCCTGACAGATCCTGAGACAGCCACAGAAATGACAGCGAAGGTTTTTGTATGTCTCCGTTTGTCTGGATGTCATTGACAGTTGATCTCGCTGACAGATCACAAACCTCGTTGCATTCAGTGATCATCCATTCATGCTGCCTCACGTATATTCAAAAGGAAGCACAATATCAACTTGAAGCAGTTCAACACTGTGTCAAGACCACTGAAAGGCAAAGAAAAAGGCTGTGGGCGAGAGGCGGGATATGGGGGTGGTGATGTGGGTGCCCCGACACACCACGCCCCCACTCCATCCCCCACCCCGCCGCCAATTTCTGTTTAATTAGGGGTAGATTCCCACATGCATATTTGGGAAAGGCACCACGTATCATCCGGGATAGGCCTCATGTGCCCTCAACATTTCGTTTCTGTCAGCGTCTGGGGGGGCCCGCCCCGATGCAGAACAGTCGCGCGCGCGCACACACACACACACGCACGCACGCACGCACGCACGCACGCACGCACGCACGCACGCACGCACGCCACACACACACACACACACACACACACACCCCCACACACAAAACCGCTCACACACACATACACACACACACACGCTCACCCCACACATACTCGCACACACTCACACACACACACACACACACACACACACACACACACACACACACACACACTTCTTCTTTCTCTCTCTCTCTCTCTCCCCTCTCTCTCTCTCTCTCTCTCTCTCCACACACACACACACACACACACACACCCACACACACCCCAAAATTCTCTCTCTCTCCTCTCTCTCACACCTCTCATTTCTCTCTCTCCTCTCTCTCCCCTTCTCTCCACACACACACACACACACACACACACACACACACCCCACACACACACACAGAGCTTCATTTGATACATGAACCGTCCCTGTACTGTTACACAGCTACTTTACATCGGCTACTTTACATCGCAACTTTACATCACATCTTTGTCTTTTACAAACTTCATCGGGAACCATCTTCTTTCTTTGGAACCCTTTCCTTTATCGCTCCCCCATATTCACCTCCAGTTGAAGCGGTCAACACCATTTGCAATTGTTTCTCTGGGGAACTTGCTCAATATGAATTGTAACTGTACAGCATAAAGGGGTGGGGGTGGGAGGCTGTGGTCAAATAGTTTGCCTGCAGAGCGGACGACGTTTTAGGTCAAACCATTCGTGGGTCGGAAATTTTTATGTCTTGAAAAACCCACTCTTGTCCATCCAGCAGAAAATGAGGACTTGACTCAAAACTCTTTCAACGCCATTCTCTCATTGCCGCATTGCTACTACCTGCAGTCAGATGCCACAGGAGGGGCACGCACCACGAACGTGCTGTGATTCGCTTTTTTTTGTGTACCTTCGTTTTAGAGTTCCTCTAGTATGTTCATACTTGCAGAATAACCCCTTTTTGTTGCTTGTCTTCAACGTGGTGTGTGTACAAACGGGCGGGGTAGTGGTCGAGGAGTGACAGCTTTGTGAATGTAGTACCCTACAGCAGTCCGCTGCACGGCTGTTTTTCAGCTACCTGCCCGCTCGGGGTTAATGGCGATGAAGGGGAGCGGCGGAAGGAGGGGATGGTACCGCCTCCGTTTTGCCGTGCCCATACACGGTGAAGCTCTGACATTTCACTGCCGCAGGGCCATCAAGCAATGGGGCTTTAATTTTGTTTAATTGAACGACACACCCTTTGTATTGTAAATTTCGTTATCGTTGTATTCCATTGTATTGAATTGTATTGTATTCCGTTATTTTCCCATTGCATTGCGTTATACTCCCCTTGCATTGCATATTGCGTTGTGTTTTATTGTGTTTTACGTTCAGAATTATATTATAATGGTGTTTTGTGTTGTATGGGCCCTCGTATAGTGGTTTTTTTGTGTTGCTTTTGTAATTTGTTGCTGTGTGATTCTTTGTAATGTTTGTGTTGCGCTGGGGCTGAATGGGTTTATTGTATTGCACTGTGTTGTCCCTTTTGTTGGCTTGCTTTGTAATGTTATGTATTGTACTGAATTGTAAATTTCACTGTATTGCATCGTAATGTAGCGTAGTTTAGAGTACTGCAGTGAACCATACTTACTGTACTGTACTGCACTGTATTGATCTGTACAACTTCATCGTCATCAACCGAATTTCTCCGAATGAAAATCGGGCTGTTTTTTTCTCTGGCGTGTTGCCTCGTTCAGCGCCACCCGTATTTTGTTTCTTTCCTTTTCTTTTTCGTCTTCTTATGTTCTGTTGGTATTAATGGATTTGTGTGCAGTATTTTGCAAGGGACGAATCACTTCTTGCCGATCGTCTCTTTTGTTTTGGGTTTTCTCCGTGCTAGACGCTGCTGGAAAAGCCCTAGAAGACCATTTGCCGATCTCGATTCTTTCATAACGCTAGTTCTTTGTAGCATTTGTCGAATTCCGGATATCAAACTTTTTTTCCCCGGTTTGTCTAATCTGTCCCTTCTGTTTAGATAGGGATGCTTTGGTAGTGTAATTGGAACTATACAAAATATCTAAACTATATTTCACAGTCACACACACAGACACACACACACGCGCCGTGCGCGCGCGCGCGCAACACCCCATGCACATGCACCACACACGCACGCACGCACGCACGCTCGCCCCCGCTCGCACGCACACAACAAACACACTCAACCACACACAGACGCACACATGCATGCACGCACGCAGCACGCAAAGCACGCGCGCGCGCGCGCGCGCGCGCACACACACACACACACACACACACACACACACCCACACAACACACACACACACACCACACAAGGAGGGAGAGTGGGAGGGAGGGAGGGAACGGACAGAGAGGGCACTGAACACAGAATCGTTTATTTACATTGGCCATAGACCTCTATGAAGACGAAGAAACGGTATTCACTGTACAGAAAAAGTTAGCAATGTTTTCCCCGGATTTACCCTGCAAACACACGCAATAAAAGGTCTAATTGAGAGAGAGAGAGCCAGAGAGGGGGGGGGGGGGGGGGAGAGACAGAGAGAGGGGTGGAGAGAGGTTCACTTTCACCCCCCCCCCCCCACCCCCCCTCTTCCCCGTCAGTGATTTTTTACCCGTCTTCCGGAGCCGTGCCACGTGCTGGCGAAGCGCGTTCCTGATAGCTCAGTGGGTGGATTGGGCTTCGGTTTACTTGTGGGGCGGGAGGCGGAGGGGGAAACACAACACCCCGCAAACACCGGTACCTGTGGGTGAAGGGCATAAAGCGCTCCCCCTCTCTCTTCCTCTCGTGAAAAAAATCCGGTGGGGTAAAAAAAAAAATTGACATAACATCAGAAAATAGCTTGAGATGGAGGTAGGGGCGGAGGGGGAGGGGTTTTGGTGGCGAGGAAGAGAGGGGTGTTTGCGGGTTTTTTGGAAGAACATCGGAGCGGGAAAGGGTGCGGAAGGAGGATGAGGGAGCTTTTGGGAAGAGGGGGGGGGTGAAAATATTGAGCAATAACATGGCTTTCGTATCTAGTTCGTGTGTATTCGCGTTGCTGCCCTACCGATCTGGGACGTTTGTATTTGGTCTGAAAACATGTCAGAAAGAAAAAAAAGCCCTCAACAAGTCATTGCTCAAGATCCAACAAAAAGGATCATGAACACGCTTCGTGAGATCATCCACCCACCGTGTACTCCCATCCTGTGAACTGATCCGCGCAAGAACGCCAAGCTTCCGTAATACTTGTATAGAATGAAGTGTAAAAGCTAGGACACTGCAAACATCAGCGATGTAATTTACACCTGCGCCCCCCCCCCCCCCCCCCCCCCCCCCATCGTCCACCCCACCCCTTAAACCCCACCCTCATTCCTCCTCCGTCCTATTATTCTTCCCCGCGGCAACCAACTCTGCAGAATGCGTCCTCCAGTACTTACAATACGTTGACCAGTTTGTCACTACAAAAGAGCTGTTTAAAAGCAACAGAGCAGTTTTAGCAGAGCAGAGAGGCGTATCAATGAAGCAGTTAACGTAAGAGTAGTCCAACCGGACGCAAAAGTCTAAAGAAAAACACGAACTGAACACCTCATACTGTTAAGAAAAATACCAGTCTAAGGATCTCGAAAAACTGAAAAACGCTACTCTCTGGAAAACATCATCTTAAGAAAATCACTAACTGGAAATAGCTTCAGCAAAATCAGGCCAGCGGGCATAAAGCCTCTGCGAACAAACCCCCCCACTCCTCCCCTCGCCCCACCCCCCTCTGGAAATACACGATTGGGTAAAAGAACAGAAAGAAATGGCGGAAGAACATAAGCTTTTCTGGCGTAGGAAAACCCAAAATTCTCCACGAGCATGTCGTTCACCTGCATCTCTTTGTTTACTTGTCTGTCAGCAAGATGACGTAAAACTACCCGATCGATTTCCACTTAGTGGGAAGGGGAATGTTTTTTCAAGGACGAGTCTGTTGACCTTTGACGTAGAATCCGGAACAAAGGACGGATCCGGGATCCGGGATCATTTGGACTTTGAGGAGGTCCGCGCTCTCCCTAATGGGCCCCTTTTGATTTAAAACAGGGTTTCCAGGAGGATAGTATGTGAAAGGGAATTGGGCTGAAAGATCTTGAAAAAATATCCCGGGGGGCATAATTGGTATGGGTGCAATTTTGGCGGGAGCGAAAGCACGTGCCCCAGGATCCTGTGTCGGCAAAGTGTTGGTGGCGGTGGCTGCAGACAGTAAACAGCCACATGTGGGGCCCCTAGCAGCGGCACTGCTGCCGCCGCACGCCTCGGACTCTGGGAAAAAGTGACAGTGCGGGGGCACGTGGATAGGGAAGCTGATGACCAGTGGTTAGGTATACTGTGACTGCTGACAGATTGGAGTGACGACTAGCTGGGTGGAGGTGGAGGGGGTGAAACGGCGACACTGCAGCGGGGAGGGGGGTGGGGGCGGTTACACTGCAGCGGTGTCACCGCCTCCTTTACCCTAAAAGGAGTCGCAGTTGATACCCCTCACCCGTGTTCTAACACCCCGTTTGTGCGCTGTTTGTGTTTCTAAAGTCACTTTTCTCCGATTTTCGATTCTCTTTTCCTACTGATTTGTTCTTTCTCCAGTGTTTCCTTTTTGCCTGGTGACGGAGGATTCGGGCATAGTTCAGTGAAAACAAGCCTATTCGTATGTCCGTTCCAGAAACTCGAAAATGTTCTTCCATTTTCCCCCCGTGCCGGGTGTGTAGGCGGGTGAGGAGTGTAGGAAGAATCTGACCATGTCAGCACACTTGTTACTCTCTGTAGGGCGGCTGTGGTTCTTGTCCTACATCGGTCGTGGCTGAGAGTGATAGCACGAACAATCTGTCATACCCTTTGTCTTTAGGTCGAGAATTTCTGTCATTTCTAATTCCTTGTTGTTTGTTTGTTCGTTTGCGTGTTTGGCTTAGCTTGATAGTTGCAGCTAGGTTTTTGTATGTTTTGTGTTTCTGCCATTTCACCGTTCTTCCAGTGCTTTTCTACTGTTCATGTTTTTCCCCCGTCCTTAAATTGTCGAATCCCATTTCCTGATACCTGTAATATGAAGCATTATGTCTATTGTATTGGAGAGTACTCGTTATCGTTCATGATTACTTATGAACACCTATATCCAGGAGCCCTTATTGTTTTCCATAATTACTAATGAACACATGTATTGGAGCTCCTCGTTGTTAATCATTAATGAAGCATATATTGGAGAGTCATCGTCGTTACTCAAAATTTCAGATGTGTTCATTGTAAACACAATCCGTATTTATTTATCAATGGATGTGCGTACTTAAGTTCTTACATGTAAGTGAGTGAATGATTTGACCTTAATAGGCACAGGCTTGATTTAAATGGAGGACAACATAAACATAGAATCTGTGAGAATTTTTTTTTAAATGCCAGTGTTCCTGTTGCTTGTTTTTGATGTTCAGTGTGACCCTTGAATAAAGTAAGAACATTGTTAAATTATGATCTTCGTAAATGTATGTGGGTGAAGTTATACAGATTTTAATGCAATCCCTCGTTGGTAGGTCCCTGTAAGTTAGATTAAATGTTTCAGGTTGTTCAGTGTAATGCTTTGATAGCTGTTCCAGTTGTGAAAACACACGTAAAAGAGTAGATTCCCCCTCCGTTCCTTTCCTTCCGACAAACAATGAAGAGCTTCATGTCCCTAAATCGAAACAAAAAGAGACATTTCCGTTGTCCTTTCGGCGGTCGTAATCCTGGATCCGTTTCTGATCATATCGTTTTCATACGTCCTTTTCTATCTGTGTTCGAATATCTCTTTGTCTTGGGAGGCCATCTTTAACAGTGTTCCATCCTTTTTACCCAGTTGTTTGACGTGCAGGGTCATGGGTCATCACAACAGGTAGGGGACAGGTATGTACGTTATGTGGCTGATCAAATTCCGAGCACTTTGAAATTCCTTTTTCAAACTCCGAGCTCTTTGAAACTCCCTTTCCAGATTCCGAGCTCTTAGAAAATTCCCTTTTCTATTATTCTAAAAACAGCAATGCCTACCTCAGTCCAGACGTATGTGACGAAGATGTTCCTAGCAGTCCTGTTAAGTCACTGGAAATGTCTCCACTGTGATTTTCCAAACTTGATATGTAAGGCCTCAGCGGCAGTGCTTTGCGACAATGGGCCCATTTACAGCAGTTGTATTTGAAAACAACCTCTCTGCTACTTTCTTCAGCATTTGTTTTTGGTTCAGTCTTATTATTTCCCTGAAATTCTTGTCCCTCTGGAGTTGTGTTTCTTGTGTTGTCTGCTTGTGGGAATCCGAGTCCTTCTCTGACGTTTTGAGAAAGCAGCCACTGTCTCCGTACAGGGGCCTTTGCTTTCATCCTCTTCTGTTGGGTAGTTTGTCTGTTGTGACATGAGTACACAAAACTGTTGAACCGATTCTTAAGGAACTTGCAGGTTAAATGCAAATGTAATCCAGGGACGAACCTATCCAGTCCTGTGGCTCCAGGCTTCATTATGTGCGATTCCCCCCCCCCCCCCCCCCCCCAAAAAAAAAAAAAAATCAGATATTCATGATATACCAATTTTAGCGAAAGTTGATGGAAAGACAGTGTGGCCAAAGGACGAATTCTTCAAGTTTGGTCCGGATCCGTTGAACGGATCTAGATCAAATTGGGGTTGATTTGTTGGTGGTTAGATTCTGTATTTTGTAGACAAGAGCTATTCCGTTGTGCCAGACATTCATCAGATGGTTTGTAGACAAGTGTTGTTTGGGCCGTGCCCTGGTCAGGGTGTGATTCCATCACCCACGGCGGGTTTGTCCCTGCAGGTACTGGCAGTCCTGGTACCCGTGTAGTCCCTTGCCAGGCCTCGTGTTGCACGTGTCTTAGTGCTGCCACCGACTCACTTCGCTACCAGAGGAAGAAGACTGGGAGTATCAGCTAGTGCACGGCTCCACAACGAACTCTGACCCAATACGACGGAACACCCTTTAGCTTTCGACAGACCCTTTTCGAAGACTGCACACCTTTGTGTGATCTCTCCACCTGTGGATTTCGGTGGACGCTGCTTAGAGTGACTGTGGACAGCTGTGGATTGGTGCTTCCTGTTTGGGCAGCGGTCATTTCGGTGTCCTGTTCACGGAACAGTCACAGCCACTGTATCATTCTGTGTGTGCTATCCCAACGACTACCACCTCTAGCTGATATTTCCAAAGATCAGTAGTAGGTTATTCCCTATACGTTGAGAGGCAAACCTTTTCTTAGAATAACGAATATATTGGGTGTGAATTGATGCTGGTTCTAGAGAACCAACCACGTCAGTCGTATTCCTGATCTTCAGCATCACAACAGGAACAACAAAAACTTTTTTTTCAAAAAGAGTATTGCCCAATCAGATCAGTTAGAAACCCTCTTCTTTTCGGTGACCAATAGCAGCGCCTCATTCTCACATGCCTCCCACCACCACCACCACTCCTTCCTAACCAATCCAAGCGCTCGAGACATTGTTAGCACCCACAACTTCCACTTCTCCCCCCCCCCCCCCCCCCCCACACACACACACACAAAAAGATGGCGCACAGCCGTGGGCGCCCCTCCGGGGGTCAGAGCATCATCAGCATGCTGTCTGACCGCTACAAGGAGCCCGACACGTCCCGGACCAACATGGTCGGGACAGCGTTCGGGCCGGGGGCGGGGAAGCCACGCACCCTGTTCGGGCAGCCCGGGGGTGGGGCGGGCAGGACGGTGACGCAGCAGCGCACTGAAGAAACCACGTATTCCTTTTCGCAGGAGGAGGAGATCCAGCAGGACGGCCGCACCGTGTACAAGACCAAGGAGGAGAAGTCCTTCAGCGGTGAGTAGGCGGTTCTTTCTCCCAACGCTCCCGTGCTGTGTCCTCGTCCATCTTCTTCTTGGTGACTGTGTGTGGTGGTGTTTCTTTCTTTGTGTTTGTCGTGAATGGCAGTGTCTGGTAGTGAAGTACATGTTCCCCTGTTTATGTTTGTCGTGAATGGCAGTGTCTGGTAGTGAAGTACGTGTTCCCCTGTTTATGTTTGTCCTGAATGGCAGTGTCTGGTAGTGAAGTACGTGTTCCCCTGTTTATGTTTGTCGTGAATGGCAGTGTCTGGTAGTGAAGTACGTGTTCCCCTGTTTATGTTTGTCGTGAATGGCAGTGTCTGGTAGTGAAGTACATGTTCCCCTGTTTATGTTTGTCCTGAATGGCAGTGTCTGGTAGTGAAGTACATGTTCCCCTGTTTATGTTTGTCTGAATGGCAGTGTCTGGTAGTGAAGTACATGTTCCCCTGTTTATGTTTGTCCTGAATGGCAGTGTCTGGTAGTGAAGTACATGTTCCCCTGTTTATGTTTGTCGTGAATGGCAGTGTCTGGTAGTGAAGTACATGTTCCCCTGTTTATGTTTGTCCTGAATGGCAGTGTCTGGTAGTGAAGTACATGTTCCCCTGTTTATGTTTGTCCTGAATGGCAGTGTCTGGTAGTGAAGTACATGTTCCCCTGTTTATGTTTGTCCTGAATGGCAGTGTCTGGTAGTGAAGTACATGTTCCCCTGTTTATGTTTGTCCTGAATGGCAGTATCTGGTAGTGAAGTACATTTTCCCCGTTTCTCATATTTTCGGCTAAAGTTAACTAAATTTGTAATCTATTCTGTCCGTCTGTTCCTCTGTCTGTCTGTGCTTGTCTGTCTCTGTCTCTGTCTCTTTCTCTTGTCAAAGAACATGTGTGTGAATGTATTTGCGTGCGTGCGTGCGTGCGCGCGCGCTTGTGTGTGTGTGTGTGTGTGTGTGTGTGTGTGTGTGTGTGTGTTGTGCGCATGATCTTTAACTCTCTCTCTCTCTCTCTCTCTCTCTCTCTCTCTCTCTCTCTCTCTCTCTCTCACACACACACACACACACACACACCACACACACACACACACAACATACTCATACACATACACACGCGCGCGCGCGCGCGACACACGTAAACATATGCTCTTTTCCCTCTTGCTCTGGAATAGAGATGTAACGCTAAATATTTCAGCTTTATCGTTCACAACCGGGACACGCCTTCCCTTCACGTGGTTGTGGAGCGCCGCCTGTTCTCAGAAGGGCTGCAACGATATTTCAATCACGCTGCAAAGAGTAATTCTGCAGGTGTTTGAGAATCACACCCCCAAGGAGCGAAGTCATTTTGAGGGGTACACTCGTTCTGTCAATGTCCAACCCGCTTACAGGGTTTTTTTGTTTTTGTTTTTTTGGTTTTTGTTTGTTTTGTTTTATTCTAATCTTCAGATCTCTTACGCCTAGTGTTTCCAAGAAATCGACACCTCGAAAGCTTACATTGCATGCTTCACTAACATGAAGGTTCAAGCGCCGGATATTGCGGACCAGCCACGAAAGAGTCTGCACTGACGGAGGACTTCGACAAGCATCCTGTTGTAGTTTACTCCCAGCCTTACAGTTCCTCAAGCTTGGTGCGTGGAATCTACGTCCAACGTTTCAACCATTCGTTTACCGCATCTGCCTTCATACTGTTAGGAGCTGTGTGTTCTGTAGGGATGATGACTAGGATTGACTCTTTCAGCGTGTTTCTGAAGTGTGTGGATGTTCGCCGAACCCGAGGTCCTCCAGGGCTGTTCGTAAGGAGTCGGTCCCACTAGCGCTCCGAAGACATGAAGCTATGCCGGTAGAAAGCTGAAGTGCTGTAGAAGTCAGACTCAAGAGTTTCTCTCCTCAGCCCATTAGTGGCACTTAGAGACACTAGCTATAAAACTGCCGGGTGAATGCGAACAGTGTTTAAGGAAAAGCAAAAGCTCCGTACACATATGCGTGCAACATTGTCGGTGGAGCATGGTATGACACACAAATGTGTATGCAACGTAAAGAGCTTTTGAAAACGAATCCATAAACAGTATGCCTCCCAAGCCCAGACAATTATTTCTTTCAAGTAAAAAGGTTTCAAGCTGCACACATCTGGTTCTTTTGTCAAAATCAATGGAAAGTGGCTCAGAAACCATGCTCGTCTCTTCAAGCTTCATTTTCTGAATTTCGTCTTGTCGAGAGAACTGGATGCGCACGACGGGTAGGAGCGACGCCTCACACCATTGATAGAAGTGTCTGAATGAAAACCTTTTTTTTTTCCAATTCATCCCCGCCTGGATTAGCCTTTCATGTGCCCTGTCAGTCTGCTCTCGACGAGAAGTACTGGTCTGCTTCCGAGTCTTTCAGAAAAGGCAAAATTTGGTTCGCTTAAATGATTGGGCAGTGTACGTACATACATGGAGACCTGTTGTAAAATGATTAAGAGAGTTTGCCTGCGTAGCCCGTGTGCGTGAGTTCTAACAGCTTTTCACGGCTTTCGTTTTCTTTCTTTATTTCTGCGTATGCAGGCTGATACTCCTGCGGCAAGGATTAATCCAATCTACCCAACAAAGGGAGTGGAGTTTTGTGTGTATAACCTTTTTTTTAATCCCGCCATTAAGGCAGCCATACTCCAGCTTCGTGGAATTTTTACGGCTTGAAAATCCTCTCTGTCCGCCCAGCAGTAAATGGGTACAGGTCAGGAACTGTAAAGCTGCAGAAGGAAAGGGATGGGTTCAGCCTGTGAGTAATACCATGCCCGGAAGTCTTATAGTTGTCTGCGCGTACGGTCATTAGGCAGTGTGTGTGTGTGGTGGTGTGTGGGGGGGGGGGGGGGGGAGGTTATCTCAAACATCATATGCATACAGTTTGTCCATCTGAAGCAAGCAATTTATACTTTTTGTTGTTCTTAAATTTTGCAAGAGCAGTTCGCTCGATAAAGATGATCTTGAGTGAAGGGATAAATGGGGGAAAGGAGATATCCTACTGAACGGTTTTCATTAATGCTGATTGTTTTCATTAATGCTGATTCAGTTATAAATTTGATCTCACAGAGTATTTATCAATTTACAAATGCAGTGAAATGAAAACACTGAATTGCACGTGCAAAGCAGAAGCGCATGCAAACACAAAAAAGATCAGCTGAATGTAAAAAAAAAAAAAAAAAAAGTGGAAATGCCGGCTTTGTCAAATGTGAGCCTACATGGGACGTTCTACTCGTAGACTTCATCCGTTCAGCGACGTTTGGTAAAGGTACATGGATGTCAGCTGGGTCGAATACCAGAGTATCGGCAGGTATCTACGTTCATATTAAATTCAAAGCATTATTATCTCACTGTTTCCGTTTGGCCAATGTTTTATTCTGTATTGATTCATGATGACTTGAATTTCTTTAGTCGGATAGGCAGCATTCATGCAGAGTGCGCGCGCGCACAAAGCACGATTGAAAGGTCAGCTGTGCGAATGACCTAACAGTGTGGCTTGCGTGTGGGTAGCTACGTCCGACGGGTGTGGTACGTCTGAACACTTAACAGAAGAAATATCTCCTAGGTTTGCGGGCCGCCTTAGCAACACCGCTGTTTTGTGTTGGCCTTGTAACACTTCATGCTGGCTCGGATCGCAAACGCAGCTGTTTCGGTGTGTTGTTGGAAAACCACTATTTCACATCATCGTTTGGTTATACCTGATGTTATACTGTACACGCAGTAAACACCGCAGTGGTTTCTGCATATGCTTGGAACACTGTTGTTTCACCATATCCGTGGTAACATGTCACAGAAGCTGGGAATCACCTGTCTTACAGGGGTCTTGGCAACACTGCTGTTTTGTCGAACACTTTGTATCATCCGGTTGAACGGTGACATCTGTTAACACCAGTCTTACATCGTATCCTTGGAAACGGTTCGGAGTCCCGGGCAACACGACTGTTGGAAAGAAACTTCGGTGGAACTGCTGTTTCATGGTATCCTGGGTAACAGCTCACAGAACCTCTGCTTCAAAACAAAGTTTCCTTTGCAACACTACAGTTTCATGGTCTCTTTTGTAACACCACTGTTTTGTGGTTTCCTTGGTGACCCCACCGTATCATGGTTTCCTTGGTAACGCCACCGTTTCATGGTTTCCATGATGACACCACAGTTTTGTGGTTTCCTTGGTAACCCCACTTTTCCATGGTTTCCTTGGTAACGCCACCGTTCCGTAGTTTCCATGATGACACCGCTATTTCATGGTTTCCTTGGTAACCCCACTGTTTCAGAGAAACCTCGCCCTTGGCCCGGAGAAAACGCATCCACTGCACCTAAAGTATCGATCAAGACTGTCAGTCTCACACCCGGTAAGTCAGCTTGCGCCAGCAGGTGGACTGGACACTCCACGGCAGTGTGGCTTGGAATGGCATGGATATGAAGCACGGTTTGTTCTCTGTACACGTGATATGTCATATGATAGGTGACTAGTTTCAGATTCCCTTCTACACCCCTGACAGGAACCAGCTTTTTCTCATGAAGCAGACCTCGTAGCCTTCCTGTCGTTTAGTTTTTCACAGTTTTGGAGGCTGATGACTAAATTTGTGAACGAATTGTAATATTTGACGGAAGACTTAATGCCTGTCCATGCCATACTGCAACAAAGCATGCATGCAAACTGCAGTTCAAAATTGCTCAGGCTTTTGCAAAGCACATGTCGCATGATGTATCACGTGTACACTGGATGTTCTGTTGAATACGACGCGAGGCTTTGAGTGAAGAACAACATCTTTGGCCTTGAACCTCCGGTTTTCTTTCCAGCTGTTTCTACTCTTCATCGTTGTGTGGTTTGGATTCCCACTGTCCGGCTGTACGTGTTCTTTGTAAAAAAAAATTAAAAAAACGTTGCTTCCTCACGACCTTTTTCACTTCCTGTCTGCGAGCACTGCTGTTGTACATTATCTTTAGCAACAACCATGCTTCAAACATACTCTGATGAACACCCGGTTTCACCGTTTCCTTGATAACAGTCCTGTTTCATGGTGTCCATGGTGACGCCATCCTTTTAAGGTATCACTGTTGTTTTTACAGTATCTGTGGCAACACTGTTGTTTTGTGCCGTCGTGGGTGGCCCTGCTCTTTCACAGTACCCTTCGTGACCCTACTGTTTCAAACTACCCTTGGTGACACTGTTCGCTGCCTGCTCTTTCACAGTACCCTTCGTGACCCTACTGTTTCAAACTACCCTTGGTGACACTGTTATTTCGCTGCTGTTTCAAAGTGTCCTTGGTAACACCGATCTGTCTCGGTGCAGCGATTGTCTTGTTGGTAACTACACTGTTTCACAGTATCCTTGGATGATCATTCAAAGCATCTTCGGTAACACCGCTGTTTCGCAATATTCTCGCTAACACTGCTGTTCTGTTGTGCCCTGAGTAACACCATCGTTTTGCTCTGTTCTGGGTAACACCACTGTTTTACTGTGTCCGTTGTGACGCTGCTGTTTCACAGTATCCTTGGTGACGCTGCTGTTTCACAGTATCTTTGGTAAGCACGCTGTTTCAAATGTTCGGTGATGCTGTGGCTTTATGGTGTGTTTGGTGAAGCTGTATTGTACAGTATCCTTGGTGACACCCCTGTTGTACAGTTCCCCGGTGACACCCCTGTTGTACAGTATCCGTGGTGATGCTGCTGTCTTGCCATTTCCTTGGGACGTGCAGTTAACAGACTCTGCTTACTAACACTGCCTGCGGTCTCATGGTTCCCTTGGCAACACTGTTCACGGTACCCGTTAGCAACGTGGTGGCACCCCTTTGGTAATTCCACAGTTTCACGATCTCCTTGGTAACGCTGCTGTTTCAGAGAAACCTCGGCAATGGCCCGGCGAAAGCGCGACCCTGCTCCCAAGGTGTCAATCAAGACCATCACTCTCAGCTCCAGTAAGTCAGCATGCTGACCCTTCCTTCCTGTGTTTGCTGGACTCTCGACACTCAGCTGTGTGGCTTGCTTGCAATGGCATGCGGACGATGCGCGACGTGTGTTGTGTGCACGTAACGTTGTCTCGCCTGACTGTGTGTGTTCGGTGAAGGAAATCAGTCATCATCTACTGATGAGACTGAATCCTTTACTAGTTGGGACTAGTATTTGTGTTGCAGAATTGTATACATTTAAAGTTCATGTTGGAAAAAGGGGAGAACTTTTATTACAAAAAAAAAAAACCTTAATGTCATATGACATGTTACATGCTCATTGAGTGTCCTGCAAAGGTACGAGGGTCGAGTTTGTTGGAAGGAAACATGCCACGTTGGCCTTGAACCCTCGCGCGTGTCACGTGACTTTGGGATTTGGAAAAATTGAGACTCGGGGGGAGAGAGAGAGAGAGAAAGGGAGAGAAAGAAGCTTGTTGTTTGACCTTGCATGAAACTTGTCGATGTCAGTTTAACCTTGAATGCAGTTTGGCACTGTCTTTCGTGTCTGCTTCCTACTCTTCAAACCCTCCACCGTGTGCAGGAAAGAAGAAGGGAAATGGGGGGGGGGGGGGGGGGGGGGGGGGGATGCGGAGAGGAGAGAAACTCCCACTCTAGACTCATCCATCTCTTTTCGCTTCACGGCTCCCCCCCCCCCCCCCCCCCCCCCCCCCCCCCCCCCCCCCCCCCCCCCCCCCCCATCTTTCTACCACCTTGGCCCCTCTTCCTGCCCCGTGGTTTGCCTGCCAAAGTGTCTGTTGCCTGACTGTGCACTTTTTTTTTGCTGTGTGCTTCAATGTTCCGGGAGTTTGGATTCATTCTGCGAGTCCTTTTCTCTCTTTCTTTGCTAAACTGCCAGATGGAATTCTTCCCGTCACTCTTGAACATATTGTTTTGCCATCCCAGAGAGAGAGCGCGACAGAGAGAGAGAGGAGAGAGAGAGAGAGGAGAGAGAGAGAGAGAGAGAGAGAGAGAGAAGAAGAAGACAGACAGACAGACAGAAGGACAGACCGCAGACAGAGACAGAGAGACAGACCGCAGACAGACAGACAGATATACAAACACACATACACGCACAGAGAGAGAGAGTGACGTATAGATACACAGAGACAGAGAGAGAGAGAGGTGGGGGGGGGGACAGAGAGAAGAGGACATGAGTGGAGAGGAACAACTGTATATTATTTCATCAAGGTGCATACATTATGTGTTGATTTCTTGGGACGGGTTAATAAAAGCAAAAAATTTGAAACTCAAGCAGATTACCAAACTAGTTACTGGAGACTAGATAAAAGTTGTTTTTCTCATAGTACTCGATAGTGTGAGAAATAATGTGTACTGTCAAAGACCTACATGTAACTATGCAAACACGTAATTCAATGCATGCAGAACAGTGCGCCGAACAAAAATGGGAGCATCAACCTCGGAAAACTGGTGAGCACTGCTGCAAGAAGTTGATAAATTATAAAGGACTGAAGATGGAACTATCCACGTGAACGATGCACGCTACTTGCAGACGAGAGTTCCGTTTCTGGGAACCGAGATGCAAACTGGCAGGAAAGGTCTGCAGTGTTCTCCACACAAGGTGCTCGTCCATGCGGCGGACGATGAGGGGAAAGAGGCAGGGCGGAGATGTGGACAGGGACTGAAGAGGATCTGAATACCATTGTTGAAGTCAGTGAGGAATTGTGGGGAAGAACAAAACGAAGAGCAAATACCGAAAGCTCTCTGAGGAGACACGGTGAAAGAGGAAGGAGAGGAAGAAATGAAAAGCAAAAGACAACCAGCCCAGCCCAGACAAGACAAGACAAAAATTATTTATGTACGAAGATGATAGATAAACACTGGTGTGCTTTTTTTGCGTCCAGTCCTAGCCCTAAGTAGGGTCAACAATGCCAAGTAAGACAAGGCAATTAATATAGAGGCACGCGAAAAAGGTCAAAATTAAGAAAATACATAAGTGTATATAATAAAATGAAAAATAAATAGATGAGTAAATAAAAGAGAGAGTCGAGAGGAACGAACAGCTGAGGAAATACAGACTTACTTCCAGCTTCCAGTTCGGTGGGAAAACAGCCTCCAGTCAGACAAACCGACGCAACTCAGGGCACTGGTGATCTTGCTGGACAAGCAGAAACAACTGCATAGGAAGCAGACCACAAGTCCCAGCCAGCCTGTCCAACCTGACAAACAGACGGTCGGACGGAAGAAGAAGCTAGCCAGAGAGATCTGTGAGAGGTGGAGAGGTGAGGTGGGGGGGGGGGGAGATTGAGTGGACATTACAGTATAGGACCAGGGGGTTAAAGTTGAAACTTCGTTAGACCTGCAGCAGAGGACTGTCTTGAGGGATGCATCGGAAAAGCGCGAACTCCAGTCAATTTTCAGATTAAGCGCATGTCGAAAAGAGCGAGTCTGGAATCTTCTCAAGAACGAGTTCAAGCGCTGGAAAGCAAATGCTTAGTGACTGAGTTTTCCCACGGCTTGGTCAGTGTCTTCATTTCCCTTCCTTTAGAGTTTTTGTTTCCACTTAAGTCAATAACTGACAGTTTTAACTGATGAAATATAGTTTTAAAATGTATATGAATATTATAAATAAATATTGAAGACCCTGGTAGTTTTTTTTCTTTTCTCCGTCGCTTTTGAAAACCTGGAATGGAAAACGTGATGCATTATTTCAATTTCAACTGAAGGGAATTCCAAGTGAACTTCACGTTTCAGTTCCGAATACAAAATTGAAAAAAAAAAAAACTCACATACAACCGTGCGTGATGCAACGGGTTCACAAAAAGCAGATTCATCATTTTGGTTGCGTAAACGGGAAAACCATGTCCGCGCTTGTTGACATTGACGGTGACGTTTGAGGCTCGTGATACTGACCTGTTCGCGCTTTAAGACATCCGATCTTGATATTAACCGTGCATCAAAGCATAGGTGATCTAATACATTAGTAAGAGTAGGTGTTGTACTGTGTGCTTGGTAATAGAGGGTGAGGGGTAAGGGTAGGGGAGAAATTAACCCCAGAACCCAATGTTGTGGTGGATTTGCAGTGCATGAACGTGCGCTTTTGGTGGCAAAGTGGCTGCTTTGGGCGTGTCTGTGAAAAGGTGGCTGTTTGGATGTTTCTGTGAAAAGGTGGTTGATTGGGTGTGTCTGTGAAAAGGTGGCTGTTTGGATGTTTCTGTGAAAAGGTGGTTGCTTGGGTGTGTCTGTAAAAAGGTGGCTCCTTTGGGTGTGTCTGTGAAAAGGTGGTTGTTTTGGATGTGTCTGAAAAAGGTGGCTCCTTTGGGTGTGTCTGTGAAAAGGTGGCTCCTTTGGGTGTGTCTGTGAAAAGGTGGTTGCTTTGGGTGTGTCTGTGAAACGGTGGTGGTTTTGGGTGTGTCTGAAAAAGGTGGCTCCTTTGTGTGTGTCTGTGAAAAGGTGGCTCCTTTGGGTGTGTCTGTGAAAAGGTGGTTGCTTTGGGTGTGTCTGTGAAAAGGTGGTTGTTTTTGGTGTGTCTGAGAAAAGGTGGATGCTCTGGGTGTGTCTGAATAGCAGGCTCCTTTGGGTGTTTCTGTGAAAAGC
>CM031614.1:54141594-54146594 GCA_018398815.1 Conus ventricosus
AAAAAGTCTATTTCTGTATGGCCCCAAAGGGAGGGAAAATACCGAAAATCCTAGGGGTTTAATTTTTAAGGCTTTTCTTTTCCACACTTTTTTATTTTTTTTAACAAATATTTAGGTGCGCTTAAAGAAACCTTGGGGGGTTTGAAAAATTTTTGAACGAATTTTAAAGCTAAAACCAAAGCTTTAATTTTTTTTTCCCTTTTTGGCACCGCTTTTTCTTGCCAAAAATTTTTAGAAAATTTTAAAGTTTTTCCCCCCTTTTTTTTTTTTTTTTTTCTTTGGCCCTTTTTTTAAAAGTGTTATCCCTTTCCAAACTTTAAAAAATGGTTAAAAAGGGATTAACCCCCGTTGAATAAAACCAAATGAGTTTTTTCATGGGAAAACTTTTAACCCTTTTTTAAAAAAGGATTTGCTAAGGTTACAAGCTCCCGCCTGATAAAGTTTTTGTGGTAATTTATTTCTCTTTTGGGTGTGGCTTTTTTTCATAAGTAAATTTTTCCACAACACAATCATCCCGGCCCTATTGTACAACGTAGCTTTTTTAGTTACTGGTTTTTGGAAAATCATAACAAAAATTAATTTAAAATGGGGTTGGAGATATTTCAGAACCTTTTGGGGGAAAACCCATCCCAATGGTTTAAAACTGGAGTTTTTGTTTTGTACTCCCACCCCGGTTTAAAATTCTTTGTGTTTAAAATTCTTTAATTTAACTGTTTAAAATTTTCCTGAAAACCCCAAACGCCTTCAATTTGTATAACAATCCAGCTGCCTACCCTATCAAAAAGCTTTTTTAAAAATAAAGAATTAGCCCGGGAAAACCCTTTTCCCTTGGCCAAAAGATATTTGATTTGAATTTGTTAACCCTTTTCGAAATTTTATCAGTGGTAGATCTTTTCCCCTTTTTAAAGCCTGCTTGGGTTTTGTAGGTATTTTCTGATTTTTTTTACAAAAAAAGATAAGTCTAAATTTAAATACAATTTTTTTTCCTTTAAATTTTTCAACATGAGAAGTCCGAGCGAAAAGGTCGATAACTGTCGATGTTTGTGACCGGCTTTCCTTGCTTTTGGGTGTGTGTGTGTGTGTTGTTGGGGTGGTGTGTGTTGGTTGGGTTGGGGTGGTGGCTGGCTGTTAACCCTTGTTGTGTGTTTCGTGTTGGTTTAACCCTATATTCCCCTCCCCGCCCACTTTTCGTACGGGAATTTTGGTTTTTTTAGAAAATTTTATTGTTTGCCCCAGTTCCCCCCATTTGTCGCTCTTTTTCTTTTCTTTTCTCTTTTTCCTCTCTCTCTCTCCCCTCTCTCTCTTCTCTCTCCCCTCTCCTCTCCTCTCTCTTCCCCAGGAAGAAAGGGCAGATTGGAAGAAAAGGCACTGCCTAAAATTTTCTATCCTTGGTAATAAAGTTTTTTAGTCTTGAGTTCTCTCTCTCTCTCTCCCCTCTCTCTCTCCCCTTCCCCTCTCTCTCCTCCTCTCTCTCTCCCTCTCGTTGGTGTTGGTTTTGGGGTTGTGGGGTTTTGTGTGTGTTGTGTGTGGTGTGTGTGTTGGTGTGGGTGTTGTTGTGTGTTTGTGTTGTTTTGTGTTGTGGGGTGGGTTTTGGGGGGGTTTTTGGGGTTTTTGTGGATGTGTGTTGTGTGTGTGGTGTGTGTGTGTGTGTGTGTGTGGGGGTTGGGTGGACAGAGACAGGGAGAATGGGCAGGGATGCGGGAGGATAAAAAGTCAAATTTGGGGGGGTGGTTTTTGGGGTAGTTTACATCCCAAGGTAAGGGGGAAAAACGGGTCTGTCAAACCCAAATAACTCTAATTCAAAGGCGCATGAAAGGGAATTTTGAAGGCCTTTGCCAAGTACACTGGGGGGGGGGGAGGATTTTGGGGGGGGGCCCCAGAAAAGGGAAGAAGGGTTTGGGGGGAGAGAAAGAAGGAAGGGGAGGGGAGGGGGGAGAAGGGGAAAAGGGAGGGGGGCCACCGTGGTATTTAAAAAAAAAAAAAACCCCGGGCACATAAGCATAGTTTTCTTTTAATAGTTAAAAAAAGGCCCCATATAAAACCCCTAACTCCTCAAATTTTTAAAAAAGTAGGCTGTGTTTAATTTTGCCCCTTTTATTTTTTGCCTGTCACCCAAAAAAAGTTTCTGTTTGCTTACCCCCCTTTTTTTTTTTTTTTTTTTTTTTTTTTTTTTTTTGGGGGGGGGGGGGGGGGGGGGGTTGTAAAAAAAAAAAACCAAAAAAAAAACGTTTTTAAAAAAAGACTAGTTTCAAAATTCCCAAAAAAAAAAATAAAAAAAAAGCAAAAAGCATCGCGGAATGTCCGAGGGCGGGCCCGGGACCAATTTCTATAAAAGCAAGTGCCAAAAGTGCAAAGTTTTCTTCAAAATAAAAAGGGGGAAAATTTCTCTCGGAAAGGGGGCCGGAGAAGTCCCAAAAAAGAGGAGCCCGGAAAACGGAAAGAGGGCCATGGATGGATGGCCCTTTAACCCCTTTTTTTTTCCTCTGACAAAATAAAAAAATTCTATTTTACATTAAAGAAAAACTTTAAATTTAGAAAAATTTAAAAACCCCCAAAAGAGGATGGGACAAAAATTTTCCCTTTCGCGGAGTGAAAGCCTTTGGGAAAAATTATCAATAACTGGCGTCCCGGGCCTTTTCGTGTTTTGGCATCTTTTTTAGAACAGAATCCTCCTTTTGGCCGAGGGAATAAAATCAGGTCTCCAAAAATAAAAAACGAAGATCGAACCCGGATTCATGACCCCCAAGGGGAATCTTGGGGGTTTGGAAAGTCCTTTTCGACTGTATAACTATTTGAAAAAATTAAAAAAGTTTGCCCGGTAAATTGACATGCGTGGACTTTTAAAGGGGGTTCGGGGCTTTGGGTTGATCATTTGTACGCCTAAAATATTTGGTTTCGGCAATGACATGATTCGATGGCCCAGGCTTTCCACAAAAATTTATCAAAGCTAGTAAAACAGGGGAATGGACTGTGCTAAGATGGTTTATTGCGCCACCTGGGGATGCAGGCAGGGAAATCATTGTTACACTACAAAACATGCGTATTGTTGGTTCTAATATACGTGCGTTATGCAAACTGCACAGTATTACTGCATTTTGTTTTCAGGAATGATTTCAAAACCTTTTTTTTTCAACAACATTGCCACTGAAATGGCCAAAGTGTCACCGCTGAATAACTTGTCTGGAAATGATGATGCATAAAGAACAGATGAAACTTTAATCTTACTTGATGCAGAATTGAACCATTTCAGTTCGCACAAAGTAAGATGAAATGTGCAGGTTTTTCCCTTTTTTCCCTCCTTGAGGGGAGAGGGGGGGGGGGATAGAGAGAGAGAGGTGGGGAGAGGGGTGACAAAAAGACAGGCGGGACGGGACAGATAAACAGGCAGACAGACGGACAGATAGAGGCGGGTGGAGGGGAAAAGGAGGTAGGAGAGAGAGAGTGAAGAGGAGAGAGGAGAGAGGAGAGAGAGAGAGAGAGGGGAGAGAGAGAGGGGAGGGAGGGAGGTGAGAGCAGACAGACAGACAGCAGTTTCTTCAGCTCACTCCTCCGATTTGGCACGATCATCGACTCATGTCATCACACGCAGGGGGAATGGGGTCGCCCAGAGGAGGGCAAAAGAGCGTTAGAAACAAACAACATGACCCCGACATTGCTTCATCCATCTGGTTTTTTCTTATCTTCTTTTTCCCCCCTTTTTTTTCTTCAGCTGCCAACATCACCTTACTAGGCCCACCTTGCACCCCTCACTTTACTTTGGTCGAGCTGTTTGGATTTTTCTTTGACTCCGAAGAACATCAGATGCCGGCGTGCATTTTTTTTACAAGAGCAGCACGCGCTTTTTCTCTGATTGGCGGAGTGCCCGGGTTGCCGCGACCGAATCCCCCTTGGGTCGCGCGCAGAGGCAACGCACGTGATGACGTCACGTAGTTTGCGCTTTTGCTGACGAGGTTGGTTTGGGACTGTATGTGCGTCCTGGCCCCCTGGCTTTGAGGATTTAATTCAACAGAGTTCACTCCCCTACTTCCACAAACACCTTCTCCTTACACCCCCCCTCCCCCTCCCCACCTCCTCCCCTCTTTAACTATCCTATCTTCGATCTTCCCTTCTCTTCCGTCTCTGTCTTTCCGTGGCCTGATTCATAAGTTAATTAAAGTGCGATTCCATTATTGCCATCATACTCTCTGCAGAGGTTTAGTCGTCCCGTCAGTACTTTCTCTTTTAGCTTGTTCAAATCAAGGCCGGCAAATAACCAATTACCAATTATACTATGAATTACCGATGCTCTCTCTCTCCTCTCTCTCTCTCTCTCTCTCTCTCTCTCTCTCTCTCTTTGTCTCTGTCTCTGTGTCTGTCTGTCTCTGTCACTCTCTCTGTCTGTCTGTCTCTCTCTCTCTCTCTCTCTCTCTCTCTCTCTCTCTCTCTCTCTCTCTCTCTCTCCTCTCTCTCTGCTCTTGCGATGTATTCATTGTTGTACACGTGTTGATCTTTTGTTCTATGCAATGTTTTCTTCCATATATTAACATACTTTTCCTTTGTTTGGGGGCTGGATGAAAAAAAAACACTGACTTGTGCTTATTCCTTTCCCTCAATAAACATCTCTCTTCTCTCTCTCTCTCTCTCTCTCTCTCTCTCTCTCTCTCTCTCTCTCTCTCTCTCTCTCTCTCTCTCTCTCTCGGCTCATACATCTGTCTATCGGTCGTCATGTTTTCGGCGTAACATATGTTTACTTCTCTAAAACGTATATATACTGTTTAAATCAAAGCTAATAACAGAAAAGGCAAGAAGTCTCTAATGTCCTGAAATGTATTCTGCTTTTCCAGGCCCCAAAGGCGATGGACAACCAGCACAACTGACAAGTGAGTATATCAACATCACATCATACAAACAAATAAACAACTCTCTCTCTCTCTCTCTCTTCTCTCTCTCTCTCTCTCTCTCTCTCTCTCTCTCTCTCTCTCCATATTTTAAATGTATGTATGAATATGTGTATGTGCGTT
>CM031614.1:54151594-54179094 GCA_018398815.1 Conus ventricosus
CTGCAGAGAGACGGGTTCGGACCTGGTCCTGGACAGCCACACAGGCAACAAGATGTCAGTTCTGTCTGTCTGTCTGTCTGTCTGTCTGTCTCTCTGTCTGTCTCTCTCTCTCTCTCTCTCTCTCTCTCTCTCTCTCTCTCTCTCTCTCTCGTCATACTGTTTCTCCACTCCTCTTTGTCTCTGTATGTATGTCTGACTGTCTCTCTCTCTCCCTCTCTCTCTCTCTCTCTCTCGCTCGCTCGCTCGCGCGCGCACGTACGCACACACACACGCACGCACACACACGCACGCTCGCACGCACGCTCGCACGCACGCACGCACGCACGCGCACACTCACACACACACACACACACACTCACACACACACACACACACACACACACACACACACACACACACACACACACACACACACACAGGTGTCGGACCTGTCGTTCCGTAAGCGGCGGGCAGAGTTAAAGGGAAATAATCGAAGCCCTCCTCCTCTGTCTAGACGTTTGCGCGATTATCCAACTTGTTGTTTACATACTGATGCTTTCTTTTTATTGTAGTTGTAATTCTTGGCATCAAAGTTCTAAAGCAGCTGATGAACATTACTGATTCAGTGTCTGGTTCTTGCAGCTGAAATCGAAAACGTTTATGACAAGTCTCAAGTAGTTTATATGCCATTTTAAGCCAACTTCACATTAATTGTGCTGTGTGCAGCGCGCACGCGCGCGCTTGTGTGTGTGTGTGTGTGTGTGTGTGTGTGTGTGTGTGTGTGTGTGTGTGTGTGTGTTCACTTTCTATAGGAAATATTTTCTTCGTGATGTTGATGTCTCGAGTATTTCTGAGGGAGGGAGAGGGGGTAAATGAAAATAGAAGGCACATAGAGTGTGAAACAGAAATATTGTGCCCACCCTCCACCCGCACCCCTCTTCCACCAGTAAGTATACCAAATGCACCCTCTAGTGAGTACACAGTGTAGTGGATAGTAATGGCATTATATAATGCAGTGAAGAGTTTCATAGATTTGCATTATCGTCCTTTCAAAGACATCTTGAATGACTGAAGATACGTTGTTTCAGTTTTTGTTGTTGTTGTTGTGTTTTTCAAGCTAGCTGCAACATTGTTTGCCTGTAAGCTAAGTTATTGTTTTCACAAGTTTAAGGTTGCCCACATGTTAGACGTGTTTTAACGTTCGTTCGCTTCGCTAAATTTCATACTGACCGTAAAATTCTTTTTCGGCAAGTGTTTTTATGTTCCCTGGGTTGTTTGTTACAATGACGGTATTGTTGTTTAACTGTAGTCATTACAACAGATGTAGGCCTGTTGTTTTTTTTTCTTAACAACTTTGAGGCAGTTCGTGGGTTTCGGGTTAAAACAGATGTGAATTAAGCAACAAACAAGTAGGGACTTGTTCCCACAAGAAAACAAACACACACCCATACTCCAAAGGAATGCTGCTTACGACACCAAATCGCCTGAGCAGATATGGACAGCACAGAGCACACAGAGCAAACAAGGAAACATACTAATAGGGGAGTGCAGATAACAGACGGGGCATTCACAGGGAACGTCAATAACACACGGGCATACTAACAGGGAACGCAGATAACAACGGGGCATATTCACAGGGAACGTCAATAACACACAGGGCATACTAACAGGGAACGCAGATAACAGACGGGGCATATTCACAGGGAACGTCAATAACACACAGGGCATACTAACAGGGAACGTAGATAACAGGGCGGGGCATATTCACAGGTAACGTCAATAACACACAGGGCATACTAACAGGGAACATAGATAACAGACGGGGGCATATTCACAGGGAACGTCAAAAACACACAGGGCATACTAATAGGGAACGTAGATAACAGACGGGGCATATTCAAAGGGAACGTCAATAACACACGGGGCATAGTAACAGGGAACGTAGATAACAGATGGGGCATATTACAGGGAACGTCAATAACGCACAGGGCATTACTAATAGGGAACGTAGATAACAGACGGGGCATATTCACAGGGAACGTCAATAACGCACAGGGCATACTAATAGGGAACGTACATAACTGACGGGGCATATCACAGGGAACGTCATAAACGCACAGGGCATACTATAGGGAACGTAGATAACAGACGGGACATATTCACAGGGAACGTCAATAACACACAGGGAATACTAATAGGGAACGTAGATAACAGACGGGGCATATTCACAGGGAACGTCAAAAACACACAGGGCATACTAATAGGGAACGTAGATAACAGACGGGGCATGTTCACAGGGAACGTCAATAACACACGGGCATACTAACAGGGAACGTAGATAACAGACGGGGCATATTCACAGGGAACGTCAAAAACACACAGGGCATACTAATAGGGAACGTAGATAACAGACGGGGCATATTCACAGGGAACGTCAAAAACACACAGGGCATACTAACAGGGAACGTAGATAACAGACGGGGCATATTCACAGGGAACGTCAAAAACACACAGGGCATACTAACAGGAAACGTAGATAACAGACGGGGCATATTCACAGGGAACGTCAAAAACACACAGGGCATACTAATAGGGAACGTAGATAACAGACGGGGCATATTCAAAGGGAACGTCAATAACACACGGGCATACTAACAGGGAACGTAGATAACAGACGGGGCATATTCACAGGGAACGTCGATAACACACAGGGCATACTAATAGGGAACGTAGATAACAGACGGGGCATATTCACAGGGAGCGTCAATAACACACAGGACATACTAATAGGGAACGTAGATAACAGACGGGGCATATTCACAGGGAATGTCAATAACACACAGGGCATACTAATAGGGAACGTAGATAACAGACGGGGCATATTCACAGGGAGCGTCAATAACACACGGGGCATACTAATAGGGAACGTCGATCACAGACGGGGCATATTCACAGGGAACAAGGACATATTCGCAGGGACTGTGGACAACAGATACGACAGATTCACAGGAAACGTCGACAACTTAAAGGACATATTCACAGGGAGTTACATAACAGACGAAGCCCAGATACCATACAATGTCATATTCACAAGGAGCGCAGAAAACAGACAGAGCGTACTTACAGAGAACATCTTCAACTCGTAAGGCACATGAACAGGCGGTGTAGATAACAAACAGGGCATATTCACATGGGATGTAGACGACAGACGGGCATACGAACGTTGAGTGTAGACAGCAGACGTAGGATGTTCAGAGAAAACATTGATAAGTGACAGGACATATTCAGAGGAGGAGTAGACAACAGGCGAGGCATATTCTCAGGGAGTAGAGATAACAGACATATCATTATAACGTGGGCTGTCGATAGCAAACAGGTCATATTTCACAGGCATGATAGGCAAGCAGATAGGGCACATTCACAGGGAGTGTCAAAAACAGGCAGAACTTGTTTACACAGAGCGTAGATAACAGACAGGGATTGTCGATAAGAGACATGGTACATTCAAGGGGACTGTAGTCAACAGACAGAAATTATTGGTGACAGAGAGAGAATATTCACAGGGAATGTAAACAGCAGACAGGGCTTATTCACAGTAAGTAGTAGACGAGAGACTGGGTGTATTCACAGGAAATGTTACAACAGACAGGGCCCAGGGTACTTTTCTCAGAAAATCTAGAGAACAGACAGGGCATATTCACAGGGAATGTAGATCACAGACAGGGAATACTCACAGGGAACGTAGATAACAAGGTACATTCACAGGGCTGGTAGATACCAGAAACAGGGCACATTTACCGGGATCCGCCATGTCTGTTGCACGTGCCT
The DNA here is from genome assembly GCA_018398815.1 of Conus ventricosus. Lineage (NCBI taxonomy): Eukaryota > Metazoa > Mollusca > Gastropoda > Neogastropoda > Conidae > Conus > Conus ventricosus. The sequence continues at coordinate 54,155,402 of CM031614.1, forward strand.
CAGGTTTCTCTCTCTGGGTGTCTGTCTTCAGTACCAGTACCAGCAGACCATCACCACCAAAACGGTGGAGCGAAGTGGAGGGCTCCAACAACAACCGCAGATCCGTCAGATACAGCAGCAGTCCGTGTACCAGCAACAGAAGCAGCCCGTCTACGGCCAACAACGACAGCAACAACAACAACCTGGCTACGGGCAACAACCACAGCCACAACAACAACAAACCACCTACACGCAACAGCAACAGCAAACTACTTATACCCAACAGAAACAGCAAACCAGTTATGGGCAACAGCAACAACAACCCGGCTATGGGCAACAGCAACAACAACCCGGCTATGGGCAACAGCAACAACAACCCGGCTATGGGCAACAGAGCTTTGTGCAGATGCAACAAGCCGGCTTCGGACAACAAAAGCAACCCAGCTATGGACAACAACAACAACAACAGAAACAGCAACAACAACAACGACCACAACCGCAACAACAACAACAACAGCAACAACAACCCAGCTATGGGCAACAGAAGCAACAGCCCAGCTTTGTACAGATGCAACAAGCCAGCTTCGGACAGCAAAAACAGCCAAGCTATGGACAACAACAACCACAACAACAACCACAACAACAACAGCAACAACAACCCAGCTACGGGCAACAGAAGCAACCCAGCCATGGACAACAGCAACAGCCCAGCTTTGTGCAGATGCAACAAGCCAGCTTTGGACAAAAACAACAGCAGCAACCCAGTTATACACAAAAGCAACAGCCTGCCCGCGTGCAACAACCACAACAACCACAGCAACAGCCCAGCCGCGCGCAACCAAAGGAACTCGGCTACACACCACAGATCCAACCCAGCTACACCCAACAGCAACAAACCATCCCTGGACAACAGCAACAACCCCGCTACGGGCAGCAGCCACAGCAGCCACAGCAGCCCACCTACGGCCAACAGAAACCTGCACAGCCACAGCCGCAGTCGCAGCAGCAACAGCAACAACAACAACGATCCAGCTACCAGCAACAGCAGGTGACCTATCAGCAACAGCAGCAACGAAGCGGTCAGCCGCAACAGCAACAGTCTGCCCAGCAGAGCGTGTCCACCTTGCGCAGCGAAGTGTATCGCCAGGGCCAGCCGTCCGTCGCCACCATCACCACCGTCACCTCCACCTCCTCCACCAAACCCGCTCCCGCCCCCGGCGAGCCCTTCCCGTGGGACGAACCAGAAGAAGGAGTGCACGAGAACGAGCCGGAAGTGCGGACCGACCTGGTGCGCGAGTCGGACCGGAACTGGCAAGCGGAACTGCCGTCGGTGGGGCAGGCGCGGAACCTGAAGCAGAAGTTCCTGACGGGGAATCTGGAGCACCGGCCGGCAGGCTACAAGAAGGAGTTGACCCCGCCCAGCATGGCCAGCGGTGGAGTGTTCGAGAACGAGCCGCTGTACAACCCGGACGTGGTGCACTATGGGGAGGAGACACAGAGGGAGGCTCTGCCCGAGCACGGCACGGCGCGTTACATGGCGCATAGGTGAGTTAGTTACCAGAGAGAGAGAGAGAGAGAGAGAGAGAGAGTTGGATTTTGTTATCGATTGAAATATATGTCTTATAAATAGTATTGTAAAGACTGTCTATTTGTTTCCAATCTTCTTGTCGTCCTGCTTCCTTTCCCTTCTTCTTTCCTTCCATTCTTTCTTCTTACGTTGTCTCTCTGTCTGCCCATTTCTCTTCTGTGTCCGCTCTAACTGGATGTAGCTTTTCTTAGCATGAACATGCGAAAGACATTGAAACACTTCAACAGTGTTTCTTTTCAGAATAAAATCTGTTTCCCTCAGTGAGTGAAAATTTAACCGAGAGGATTTTTTTTTTACAGATCAATGTTTCTAAAACATCTTTGCATTTTTTGACCGTCCCACGACGCTACCGCCGCTTTTGAACAAACGAGTGTACAAATGATTGTTAATACCAACTGTCTGGAAATCAGACCACAAATGGATTCAGGTACCTTGAATATTAGGCTAGAATAGGTATCAGAACCAGAGACTGTACAGGGCACGCAGACACACATTTCAGCATGCTCACACTGGACTTCAGCTTCATGTGGAAATAGTAGCCGCCAGAACGTCGAAGCCTGAGGCACAAGACATCATGTTGAGCCGATAGTTGGCTTAGAGCTTGACAACTTCTTGTGAGCATACGTCCACAGTCTCGCTGTCTGCTCATACAATGTTTTCAGACTGGAAGTCAGTTATGGGCCTCACATTAGTATGGACCCTGCCATTAAATACTTAATGCTTACAGTCGTGTGGAAGAACCTACACTCGCCATCACAGTGTTAATAACAATATCAGTTATGCTGGGTTTTCACCCCCCCCCCCCCCCCCCACTGTCATGAGTCTCAGCCCCTTCTCACCGCCTGTGTGCAGATTCAAGGAGATGGAGAAGCCGGTCTACCCGTCAGGCGCCACGCCGGGCCAAAGGCAGATCACCCCAGACAGAACCACGCGCGGAGAGTACGTCTCGGAGCCTCGCGGCTACGTGGAGACGTACGAAGGCCGGCCCGAGTCCGGCGTCTTCGAGAGCGAGCCGGTGTTCCTGGATGACGTGGTCAAGGCCGACGAGTACGAAGACGATCGGCTGCCGGAGCGTGGCCTGGCCCGCAACATCGCCGCGCACTTCCGGCAGGTGGGCAGCTACCGCCCGCCTCCCGCGCCCTCCATGCCGAAGGAGTTCACGCCGCCCCGGGAGGATGGCACGATGCTGCAGGGCTACGGGGTGTACGAGAACACGCCGCAGTACGACCCCACCGTGGTGCACGCCGAGGATCAGCAGCGAGACGTCCTGCCGGACCGGGGCATGGCGCGCACCATCGTCACCCGCTTCCGCACCTGGAGCTCCGGGGACAACACCCCGAAATCCCCGCGCACCAAGAAAGAGTTCACCCCGCCCAGGGACGGCGGCGGGGTGTACGAGAACGAGCCGACCGAGTTCATCCCGGAATACAACCTCCGGCCGGAGAGCGGCATCCTGGAGAACCAGCCCGAGGTCCGCTACGACGTGGTCCGGGCCAACCAGCCGCCGCCCCACGAGGTGGAGTTGCCCGAGAGGGGCCTGACCCGGAACCTGGTGAACAGCTGGCGCTACAAGGAGTCCAGCAGCTCCCACGTGACGCCCACGGGGTCGGGCCGGATGAAGGAGTTCACGCCGCCCCGGGAGGAGCCGCGCGTGCTGGTGTACCGGGCCTCCTCCGTGGGCTACGACGGCTTCGGCGCCAGCGCCGGCAGCGTGCACCCCTACGACCTGCCCGGACAGTACCAGCCCATGGTCAGTGCTCTTAAGGGGGGCTTCTTTGAGGTGGGGGGTGTGTGTGTGTGTGTAAGGTGGCGGGGAGGGGGTAAGGTTCGTTGGGAGATTTAGGGAGAGGGTGGTTTGGCTGACTGGATGGTGGGTTGGTTGGTTGGTTCGCTCGTTGTTTTTCGTTGCGTGGTTTCCTCTTGACGTGATTGTATTGTGTCGTCAGTGTTTGATTCCCCCCCCCCCCTCTCTCTCTCTCTCTCTCTCTCTCTCTCTCTCTCTCTGTCTCTCTCAGTCGGTCAACCTGTCTGTCAGTTTGTCTGTCTGTCTGTCTCTCTCTCTCTCTCTCTCTCTCCCCTCTCTCTCTCTCTCTCTCTCTCTCTCTCTCGCCCGTTCCACTGCTGTTCCAGTGCAGGAGACAACAGGAGATAACAGTAATTACCGTCACCACACTCTACCCGCAGCCACGCTATCAGTTTACAGACATCCCGTCGCTTCCCGTTCACGCCTTCTCCTTCACCAGGATATCGGTGAGCCCCACAGCAGGTCTTCCTTACACAGGGCCAGGAAGTCACAGTCTTCAGCGGTCTGTGCCCGTCATTCTGTCCGCTACGGAACGTCCGTCTCCGGTGATGAAATCCCTCAGTTCCGCTCGGCCGTTCCCTCCAAGATGGCGTTATGGCTAGTCACGTGACGATAGTGAATGACGCCTCTCTCTCTCTCTCTCTTCTCTCTCTCTCTCTCTCTCTCTCACACACACACACACACACACACACACACACACACACACACACACACACACACACACACACACACATGACTGCACGCGTGCGCGCGCGCATACACACACACACACACATACACACGCACGCACGCACATGTATATAAGCGCTCGCGTGCACACACACGCACACACACACACACACACACACACACACACACACACTGTCGCACATCACATTCGCACTGGAGTAAGCTGTGAAGCTTATTCTTTAAACCCTCAATAAAGATAAATTTGACTTCACACACACACACACACACACTGTCGCACATCACATTCGCACTGGAGTTTCATTTATTCATGGTGAAAGTGCGCGTTGCCTGTTCTTGACTGTTTCCGCCCTGAAGGCGACTGCACTGACTGACGGAGCAAGCGGCTTTGGGGCCCAGCTGCGATCAGTGTATGATTTTTCACATGCTAAACCAGCCATGCTTACCTGAACGCTTCCGGCTAATCGAAGCACAAAGCAGCCGTTTTGCACATGTTGTCACACAAAACAGGCGGCAGGACATTTTGCCAGCTGTCACAGACCGTCAGCACGGACAAGACGCCCAGCAGAAAGATAATGTACACAGAAAGTCAACATTTCGTTCGAGAGAATCGATGACAGAGGTTTCGCGTGCACAAATGCCAAATTCGTCATTTCTTTTTTAAGCATTTCTTTATTGACCAATCATTAAACTGAAGTAGCAACAAGCAATAGCTTATGATGTGTTCAGTGACGAAAACGATTTACAATAAACACATCGGCGGAATTGCAATTGTCAACGTTGATACGAAAAGGAAAAAGAAAAATGCGAAGTATTGTGTAAGGGGAAAAAATGGAGAAAATCTTAAGAGAAATTAAAAAGAAAGGAAAGGAGAAAGAACGAAAGAGAATAATCTTACAATAAAAGCAATCAGACAATCTACACAGCAAGTATAATGATTCTTTTATGCACCAAATTCAGTTATACCTTTTTTCGGAATGTCAAGGTTATTCTGACTATCATGAAGTTAGGTTGGAGGAGAACTAACGTCAAGCGTGTGGGGACAAAAAAATAAACGTCGGTGCCAATGCTGAGCTCCAACAAGGGCTGGAGACCATCCTGGATTCTCCCCTTTCTGTCATGGCGGGAGGTTTGAGCAGCAAGAGACCCTTCAAGGTCAATTATCTAGCAGAGCAGACAGTTAGAGAGACAGAAGATCCTCCAAAGGTTAATCATCTAACAGAGTGGACAGTTAAAGTAGCAGGATGCTCCTCCAGGATCTTTCTCTAACAGAGAAAGAACGGTTAGAGCCACAGGATATCCTTCAAAGTCAACCGTCTGGCAGAGAAAGGACGATTAAAGAGCAGGAGACCCTCCAAGATTAGTCCTCTGACGGAGTGGACAGACGGGGCCGCAGGTGATCCTCCATGGTCAGTCCTTTGTAAAGCCTGTCAGCCAGGGGAGCGTCATTGACCAGCTACAGCAGGTTTGATAACCTGCATCAAAAGCATAATGTCTGCTTGCCAGAAAGAACTGTTTCCCAGAGTGGAGAACGCTTACTCTGGACAAATTGTCACACACACAAAAATGACTCTCCGGCCACTTAGTATTTCTAACTTTACCAGGATTATTTCCCTTGTTCAGTTAGCTACACAAAACATTAGACACAGACGTCCACCAAGGAAAAGGTTTATCATACCTCGTCTCCAGTGTTTTCATCACATGCGATCCCTGTGGATGATTTTCAGTGATGTAACTCCTTCAAACCTCTTCACCATGCTTGTGTACAGTCATGAAAAGACCTCTCGTAGATTCAAGTTAGTCCATAAACTATGTATCATTACACACTAGCAACCAAAGGTGTATGTGATTTCAAATAGCCTGACTCTCCATACATTCCAGACTCACCATAATAGCCTGGCTCACCACAACAGCCTGACGCACCTTTAGTAGCCTGACTCACCATAACGGATGGCGAACGGTTGGTGAGGTCGACTGTACGTGGCCAAGCAAACAAAAACATTGCTTCGTGACTGACTTCGGTCGCTGTCCTTTTCAACAGATCCCATCGCTAGCAGTGTATGTCTGATTTAAGAAAGGGTTTTGACAAATATCGAAGAGCGTGTAATAAGCGTATTTTGTGTTGAGGGATTCCTTTTTAAGTGACGGCAGCTCTGGCACTGTTTGATGTGAAATGGTGTCTGCAAATGTTCATGCGTATTTTGTTCAAATGGTATCCTTTGGAACAAATTATCTCTGGCACGTCTTATTGAAAGCAGCGTGCAGTGTTGAAAAGGGGATTGAAAGAGATGTTTACGTATGTGTGACGAACTGACCATGAAAAAACAAAATGGTTAAGTCAGACGCGCGCTGTAGTGAGGTCTCGCTTTCTCTGAATTGCTTTCGTTTTCTTTTCCTTCTCTTCTCTCTTTATCCTGTTTCATTGGCGTTGTTTCCTTTTGATCGTTCATTCTGTTCTTTTGTGCCTCTCTTTTGTGTTCTTTCTTTAAATCTCGCTCTTTGTCTTTCTTCCTTCCTTTCTTTCCTCCTTCCTTTCTTTTCTCTCTTTCTTTTTTTTCTTTCTTGCACTTTCTTTATTTTCATTTTCTGTTAATTCACCTTCCTTGCTTTCCTCCTTTCTTCCTTTCTTTCGTTCTTTCCTCTTTCCTTGCTTTTTTCACATTCCTTTCTCTTTCTTCCTTCGTTTCGTACTGCTGTCCTTCATTTCGTACTGCTGTCCTTCATTTCGTACTGCTGTCCTTCATTTCGTACTGCTGTCCTTCGTTTCGTACTGCTGTCCTTCATTTCGTACTGCTGTCCTTAGTTTCGTCCTCTTCGTTCTTTCTTCTTATCATCCCGCCTCTCATATTTCATCTGTCTATATTCCTCTCCTTCATCCATTTTTTTACAATCTTCCATCCTTCTTTCCATTCTTTCTTCCTTTATTCTTGCTTGTTTATTCCTCCCCTTCTTCCTTGCATTCTTTCTATTTCCCTTTGTTTTTATTCGCTGTTTCTCCCCGCCTTTGTTTTTTATTCGCTGTTTCTCCCTGCCCTTCTTCCCTCCTTCCTGTCGACTCAGCCCAGATCTGGCTCAGAACAGAGAAGGCCAATCGATGTTCCCTGTCCTATGATGGATGATGATTATTGTGTCGGGAACAATTTCCGGTATGTGTGCATTGTAAGTGTCCGTTGCAGTGACTACCATCCTTCATGTTCGTTATCATCGTCACTACTGATCGACTCTATCATCGTTATCATGATTATTGTCAGCTTTATCATTTTCATCCTCGTCGTCATCACAGTCATCATTATCATCACCAGCATTGTCATCATTTTCGTCATCGTCATCACATTTTAAGGCGATCAGGCTTGCTGGCGCAAATTACTCGGGGAAGTACACTACCCTCCTAACCATCACCACCCCCTTTTAACCTCATAAATCCTGTGGTGTGTGTGTGTGTGTGTGTGTTGTGTGTGTGTGTGTGTGTGTGCGTGTGCGTGCGTGCGTGCGTGCGTGCGTGCGTGTGTGTGTTGTGTGTGAAAAAAACCTTTTAAAAAAAACTGCGAATCAACGGAGAAATGTCATTATTACTGACGGTGCTTCATAACTGTTCGTTTTTCTGCATTTTCAGCTTCGCATGGCAGTACAATGTGAACCCCCCCCCCCCTCCCCCCCATCCCCAACAATTCATGACGTCTGAAAACAGATAGCTTTGTCTCACGTGCATACGCACAGGTGACATTGCCCATACAGTCGGCCTCCTTTTCAAAAGATCGTTTTGTAAAGAAACGGAGATAGACTGCAGCTATACCACAAAAAAAAAGATAAAAATATGGAAAAACGAGGCAATATACAAATGAACACACCAAACCGGCAAGTTGCAGACAAACGTTTATTTTTGTACACAGTACACACATGCGGGTTGTCGACATTTATGTCTTGTTTAGACGTTAAAAAACAACAGACTTAGAAAAGTAGCCAACGTGGGAAAGTGTCCAAAGATGCAGTCTCCAGACGGTTAATTAAGACCAACCCTTTTCACCGATCCCAGCCTACAAGGGACATAACTCTATCGTCTGTCTCTTGACCCGTTTTCTAATGTCTTCACCCCCGTCACAGTCACTGAATAATCACGGTTGTCACTCGGAACGTGACAATTACTGTTTTTATTGTCCCCTACTTTTATACTGTTGCATAATGCTTTTAGTTTTTAAGCACTTTTTTCCTCTCCACATTTTCCTTTTGTTCCATTTTACTACCCTTCGCTGGCTGCTTTGGGGGTGCTGTTGGATTCTTTTTTGAACCCTTGGTGATGAGAACACCACAGAATTATGGACTTTGGTGTGTCTCTATTTGACCCAAGAGCACAGACACAATCAGCCGTGTCTCCCTGATGAGTCCGATCCAGCGGACGAAAGGCCTAGGAGCAGGCCATACAAATAGATCTGCCTTCAAAGGGAAGTACGATGGTTCCCTCAGGCTGCTAGAGAAGGGTTTCTCATATTTATAATATATTCCCCCCTTTTTTTCATCTTTAATTTTTTTTTTTATTAAAATTCAAATTTTTTCCAAGTCATTACTATAATGACTGAAGAATTGTTAACCTGCACTTGTTTTCTCCCACTATTTAATTGTTCAGCAGTATAATGTTTGTCAATCAGTGGGAGATTGCATCTCTTAGGAGATCCAAGTAAAGGTTGTTCTGTACAATTCTTAGCCACTCACAATGCTTGGGTTATTGAACAGCAGAGCTGACCACTCACACTGTTCCATATCTTTTGATCTCCCTTGCATCCTTGAATGGGTCCTCAAGCATAGGCTCAAAGATTGTCCCCTACATTTTATACTGTTTGCATAATGCTTTTAGTTTTTAAGCACTTTTTTCCTCTCCACATTTTCCTTTTTGTTCCATTTTACTACCCTTCGCTGGCTGCTTTGGGGGTGCTGTTGGATTCTTTTTTGAACCCTTGGTGATGAGAACACCACAGAATTATGACTTTGGTGTGTCTCTATTTGACACCAAGAGCACAGACACAATCAGCCGTGTCTCCCTGATGAGTCCGATCCAGCGGGACGAAAGGCCTAGGAGGGAAGTACGATGGTTCCCTCAGGCTGCTAGAGAAGGGTTTCTCATATTTATAATATATTCCCCCCATTTTTTTTCATCTTTAATTTTTTTTTTTTTTTATTAAATTCAAATCTTTGCCAAGTCATTACTATAATGACTGAAGAATTGTTAACCTGCACTTGTTTTCTCCCACTATTTAATTGTTCAGCAGTATAATGTTTGGTCAATCAGTGAGAGATTGCATCTCTTAGGAGATCCAAGTAAAGGTTGTTCTGTACAATTCTTAGCCACTCACAATGCTTGGGTTATTGAACAGCAGAGCTGACCATCACACTGTTCCATATCTTTTGATCTCCCTTGCATCCTTGAATGGATCCCCAAGCATAGGCTCAAAGATTGTCCCCTACATTTTATACTGTTTGCATAATGCTTTTAGTTTTTAAGCACTTTTTTCCTCTCCACATTTTCCTTTTTGTTCCATTTTACTACCCTTCGCTGGCTGCTTTGGGGGTGCTGTTGGATTCTTTTTTGAACCCTTGGTGATGAGAACACCACAGAATTATGGACTTTGGTGTGTCTCTATTTGACACCAAGAGCACAGACACAATCAGCCGTGTCTCCCTGATGAGTCCGATCCCGCGGACGAAAGGCCTAGGAGGGAAGTACGATGGGTTTCCCCCAGGCTGCTAGAGAAGGGTTTCTCATATTTATAATATATTCCCCCCTTTTTTTTCCATCTTTAATTTTTTTTTTTTTATTAAATTCAAATCTTTGCCAAGTCATTACTATAATGACTGAAGAATTGTTAACCTGCACTTGTTTTCTCCCACTATTTAATTGTTCAGCAATTACTGTTTTTATGTCATAATTACATTTCTCACAATGATAATCTTTTGATTCGACTAGGTTGCCTTAGAGGTCAGTCTACGAGTCAGCAATTTTTCCCTCTGTCTCCATGGTCTCTGTCACGTGACCCGCGGACATGCCGCGGGGGAGGAAAGGAAATGGGGGGGGGGGGGGGGGCTAAGCAGCAGTAATTGAGCGGGCCGGGCTTGATGAGTGCTAAATGGACAGGTAAAAGTCGGGTGCAAATTGGGCAGTGGCGATCCAGGTGTGAACCGCAGCCAATCAGGCGTGAATTGGGCTGGAGGCAGCCAGGCGTGACGGGAAGCCAGTCCGGTGTGATGCGGACAGGGGTGGTCGGTGGGAGTTCCATTCCCGTTTTTTCTGGCCTGCTGGGGTGGGGGGAGGGGGGGGGGAGACTGGGCGTCATGCGAGGTGCTTTTAGTTGGAACTCTCTTTTCCTACTCTTGGCTAGTCTGTCGCTCGCCAAAGCTACCGTTTCCTGCTACAAAAACTGTATGTACGCACACACACACACACACACACACACATGAGCGCGCGCACGCACGCACGCACGCACATGCAGGCATCCACGTACACACACATAACATACACGCGCGCGCGCGCGCGCACACGCACGAATGCGCGCACGCACGCGCATGCAGGTATCCACACACACACACACACCACACACACACACCACGCACGCACGCACACACACACACACACACACACAAAACACAGATAGAATGACAGACAGAGAGAGATAAATAGATAGTGTGTGTGTGTGTGTGTGTGTGTTTGTGTGTTGTGTGTGTGTGTGTGTGTGTGTGTGTGTGTGTGTTTGTGTGTACCAGCTACAAAGTGTCTTTGTTACTTTGGCATGAAAGTTACACTCATGACACACACGCCTACCGGTTTTCAAATACAACAGTACTGTTTTCATGGAGATCAATACACCGCGGTGGTTTTTTTTTAATCATTGATTTTCTCCCCTAATAGGGTAGTATGGTTAGCTTGTCTCCCCTTATAAGGCCAGTGGGGGTTTGTTAGGCTGTAAACAGCGTGCCTATTTCCGAAGACATTAGTATAAACTTCTTTTGTTTAATGTAAGATTGTCGTGGCGCCGTTGATCAACAAACCAAAATCGATCTTAGTCTTGACGTAATGACAACGACAAAGTATTCGAGTTACGGAAGAAGTGTAAGGCTGTTCATTTGATCACGTGGCTTGATAAAGGCTTTTTTTTAGAGGACAACGGGGCGAGTGGGAAAGGAACGTGAAACGGTTCCATATGCCATGGTGTGATTGGTGCCTTCAGGGAATGTAAGAGTTTATAAATCCGCTTCAATGGCCAGGTTTTGATTGGTTGATCCCGGGTCGTGTGAAGATCGGTCAGGTGCGTCCACTTCATATACCATTCTTAGTGGTGGCTTGTCTATAATTAGCCCGCAGTACATCACGTAATCACCACCTCTCTCTCTCTCTGTCTCTGTCTCTCTCTCTGTCTGTCTGTCTCTCTCTCTCTCTCTCTCTCTCTCTCTCTCTCAGTGTGTGTGTGGCTGGCTGGCTGTCTCTCTCTCTCTCTCTCTCTCATGAAAACAAGAGGCTTTACCCCCATTCCATGGGTACACCCTGTGTCATGACTTGTGGTTACGTCCCATTAATTCATAACTCATGGCTACATCCCTTCTCATGGCTCGTGGCAACACTTCATTTTATGACTCATTCATAGCTGCATTCCCTGTCATGGCTTCATCCCATTCCACAACTACATTCTGTTTCATTACTCATGTCTGCTCCAACCATGTCGTGACCAAAGGCTGCATTTCATGACTCACCACGTACAGTTTCGTGACTGATAACTATACTCCATTTTATGACATGAGCACATTCCAGAACATGACCCGTGATCAAACTTCATTTGATGACCCATGACTACGTGTTAATATATATGACTCATCGCTACACTTAACTTCGTTGACTCATGGTTAGACTCCGTTTCACGAGTAAACCCCATTTCAAGACTGATGACACTATTTCATGTCATTACTCATAGCTACTCTTCATTAGACTCACTGCTGCACCCCATTGTATAACTCATGGCTACACCCCATTTCTTGACTCATGGCTACACCCCATTTCTTGACTCATGGCTACACCCCATTTCTTGACTCATGGCTACACATTATTTCATGACTCATGGCTACACCCCATTTCTTGACTCATGGCTCAACCCCATTTCTTGACTCATGGCTACACATTATTTCATGACTCATGGCTACACACTATTTCATGACTCATGGCTGCACACTATTTTATGACTCATGGCTGCACATTATTTCATGACTGATGGCTACACATTATTTCATGACGCATGGCTACACATTATTTCATGACGCATGGCTACACATTATTTCATGACTGATGGCAACACATTATTTCATGATTCATGGCTGCACTCTATTTCATGACTCATGGCTACACTTATTTCATGACTCATGGCTACACATTATTTCATGACTCATGGCTACACCCCATTTCTTGACTCATGGCTACACATTATTTCATGACTCATGGCTACACACTATTTCATGACTCATGGCTACACATTATTTCATGACTGATGGCTACACTCTATTTTATGACTCATGGCTACACCCCTTTCTTGACTCATGGCTACACATTATTTCATGACTCATGGCTACAACCCCATTTCTTGACTCATGGCTACACATTATTTCATGACTGATGGCTACACATTATTTCAGGACTCATGGCTACACTCTATTTTATGACGCATAGCTACACACTATTTTATGACGCATGGCTACACATTATTTCATGACTCATGGCTACACGTTATTTCATGACTAATGGCTGCACATTATTTCATGACGCATGGCTACACATTATTTCATGACGCATGGCTACACATTATTTCATGACTGATGGCAACACAATTATTTCATGATTCATGGCTGCACTCTATTTCATGACACATGGCTACACATTATTTCATGACTCATGGCTGCACGTTATTTCATGACTAATGGCTGCACACTATTTCATGACTCATGGCTACACATTATTTCATGACTAATGGCAGCACACTATTTCATGACTCATGGCTACACACTATTTCATGACTCATGGCTACACATTATTTCATGACTCATGGCTACACATTAATTCATGACTCATGGCTACACACTATTTTATGACTCATGGCTGCACACTATTTCATGACCCATGGCTACACTCTATTTCATGACTCATGGCTACACACTATTTCATGACTCATGGCTACACACTATTTCATGACTCATGGCTACACATTATTTCATGACTCATGGCTGCACACTTTCATGACTCATGGCTACACATTATTTCATGACTCATGGCTGCACACTATTTTATGACTCATGGCTGCACACTATTTCATGACCCATGGCTACACTCTATTTCATGACTCATGGCTACACACTATTTCATGACTCATGGCTGCACACTTTCATGACTCATGGCTACACATTATTTCATGACTCATGGCTGCACTCCATTTCATGACGCATGGCTACACACTATTTCATGACTCATGGCTACACACTATTTCATGACTCATGGCTACACATTATTTCATGACGCATGGCTACACTCTATTTCATGACTCATGGCTACACATTATTTCATGACTCATGGCTGCACACTTTCATGACTCATGGCTACACATTATTTCATGACTCATGGCTGCACACTATTTTATTACTCATGGCTGCACACTATTTCATGACCCATGGCTACACTCTATTTCATGACTCATGGCTACACACTATTTCATGACTCATGGCTGCACACTTTCATGACTCATGGCTACACATTATTTCATGACTCATGGCTGCACTCCATTTCATGACGCATGGCTACACACTATTTCATGACTCATGGCTACACACTATTTCATGACTCATGGCTACACATTATTTCATGACTCATGGCTACACATTATTTCATGACGCATGGCTACACTCTATTTCATGACTCATGGCTACACACTATTTCATGACTCATGGCTGCACACTATTTCATGACTCATGGCTACACATTATTTCATGACTCATGGCTACACTCTATTTCATGATTCATGGCTGCACATTATTTCATGACTAATGGCTACACATTATTTCATGACTCATGCTACACATTATTTCATGACTGATGGCTACACCCTATTTCATGACTAATGGCTGCACATTATTTCATGACTAATGGCTACACATTATTTCATGACTAATGGCTACACATTATTTCATGGCTCATGGCTACACACTATTTCATGACTCATGGCTACACATTATTTCATGACTGATGGCTACACTCTATTTTATGACTCATGGCTACACACTATTTCATGACTCATGGCTACACATTATTTCATGACTGATGGCTGCACACTATTTCATGACTGATGGCTACACTCTATTTCATGACTGATGGCTACGCATTATTTCATGACTGATGGCTACACATTATGTCATGACTAATGGCTACACATTATTTTATGACTGATGGCTACACATTATTTCATGACTGAGGGCTACACATTATTTCATGACTAATGGCTGCACATTATTTCATGACTGATGGCTACACATTATTTTATGACTAATGGCTACACATTATTTCATGACTCATGGCTACACTTATTTCATGACTAATGGCTGCACTCTATTTCATGACTAGTGGCAGCACCCTATTTCATGACTCATGGCTACACATTATTTCATGACTAGTGGCAGCGCCCTATTTCATGACTCATGGCTACACATTATTTTATGACTAATGGCTGCACTCTATTTCATGACTAGTGGCAGCATCCTATTTCATGACTCATGGCTATACCTTGTTTTATGACTCATTCCTACACTCTATTTCATGACTAATTGCTTTACTACACTTTATGGACTCATGACTACACGTCCCTATCTATTATTGCACTGTATAGAAGAACCTTGTGATCAGAACAGAGCGTCACACACACACACACACACACACCACACACACACACACACACACACACACAGGCCGGGTTTCCCCAGGGAGAGAGACCACACAGCCATAGTACAGCGCCACCCGTCTGTGTTCAGTCTGCCTGTCAGTGCTGTTGCTGAGCTTGTCACTGGGGACTGGCCTACATAGTCCAGCGACGTAAGGCACAACTCAGCGTAGTACCCTGGATTCTGTATCCGTCTGGATTTTCACAAAACGTGCTCGCCTCACGAGACCAGACGGTCGACTGTCTCCGAAAGACTATCACCCAGACCACCAGCAAAGGAAGACTGGAGCCAAGGAGCTGGAATAGGCCTACCATTTCCCAAGCGAGTGAGTTGGCTACCGTGTGGTCAGTGTCGCACGGATCCAAGGTCGGCAGTATGTGTGTGTGTAATGATGTCCATGGTGGCCGCACGAATCATTTCAGTGCCACCCGTACACACACTGCTTCCGCGTCCGCGCTGCTGCTCGAGTTTTGTGGTCGTTTGTCGCGGATGGGGATTGGTGACGGTGTGGATTAAATTTGATGAATCACACACATAGCCCTGCCCCCCCCCCCCCCCCCCCCCACTCCTCCCACTTCCCTTTCTCCAGCCGTCAACCCTAAGGCCTTTTCCCCCTTCCCGCATCGATCGATGATCATGTAACGAGCGGGAGGAGAAGAGGAGGGGAACAAAATAGAGGGGGGGGGGGGGGGGGGGGGGGGGAGGAGGCTGCGGCACTGCCAGCTCTGTCCACTGCTTGTGTCAGTCGGAGAGAAGGAAAAAAAAACAGATGGTGTAGGGGGAAGGCGGGGGGGGGGGGGGGGGTGAGGCGTGATGACGGCATCGTTGCCAATCTGTCCTTTAAAGGTCTGTGGCCCCTTAAGCTGCGTGTTTATGACGGCAAGAGGCTGATGTCTTTCCTCAGGAGGTCTGACCCCGTTGCACGTCTCCCGGCAATCGAACCGCTTTGTGTCGCCGTGTAGGCAGGGGCTGGGTAGGAGAGGGTGAGAGAGAGAGAGAGAGAGGAAGAGCCAGCATTGATCGTTACTGATGGACAGCTGAGCGAAGAGAGAGAGTGTGTGTGTGTGTGTGTGTGCGTGCTACTGAACTGGGGAGAAACGAAAGCAGCAGGCAAGCACCAGGGTGTTGTGTGTTGGAGGTGACGATAGGCCGGGAGTGTACGTGAGTGAGTGAGTGAGTGAGAGGCGAGGGGTAGGCTATGGGGCAAGGCTGCACTGCTGAAAACTTGCCGTGCTATTTCTAGTTCTGTTCTGCCGGCGCGCGATTGAAGCGCTTGCTTGGCTCATCGTCTGATTTTCCTGGGTTCCTGTGCTCTCTGTCGCTGCCCTCTCCATCCTGTGCGCAATAATGGCCGTTCTGTGATGGTGCTCGTCCGTGCTTGCCCTCTGACTTCGAGCAGCTGGCACACAGGATAGTAGTTCCAGGGGGGAACGTGTGTTGTTGGCACCGATTGTACCCAGACCGGTTGTTTCCTGTGAAGGAGCCAGACACAAGGCTGCTACAGTTTCGGCAGGTAAGCCTGCAAGTTTGGCAGTTTTCTTAACTTGTGACGTTCGACAAAACTGCCTCGATTCCAAAGCCTCGGCGAAACAGATGGTGGTGAAAGGAATGTGCTTCGCTTTTCGAAAGGCCGACTCGGGGGAGAAAAAAAAAGGGAGGGGAGCCTCTCTCTCTCTCTCTCTCTCTCTCTCTCTCTCTCTGCTGGTTCGTCCGCTTCAGTAATTAGATCTATTTGGCGTGGGGTGGAGAGAAAGAAAAAAGGTGGGAGGGGCAGTGACGGGGTTGGGGGGGGGGGGGGGGGGGGAGATCAAGCCAGCTGAAACTCGGCTGTGTTGGCGAACCACATGTTGCCCAAGTAGCATGGGAGGGGGTTGGGGTGGTACGGGAGCGGAAAAAAAAAACAACCTTGCCTTTTCCTCTTCCCACCCTCTCCCCTTCCCGCCCGTCAGCTCTTCACTTCATTTCACTACCAGTTTTTCAGACAACCTTTTCTTCTTCGACAGCTGTATGTATGTGAGAAATACAGAGGCTGTGCAGTAAGGTTTGGGAAGGTGTGTGTGTGAGACAGACAGACAGAGACAGACAGAGAAAGAGACAGAGACAGAGAGAGAAGCAGTTTCCTTCAATGAACAGCGAGTGATCAGTCCATGCTTGGTTGGTTTTCTGTGTCAGCTCTGCATTTGTAGAATTGCACGCGAATCATCAGTTTAATTTAAACGTTTGGCAATCAAGGAGTTGGCCCACTCCAGTCAGTCGTACCGGCGTCGTGTGCTTTGATGGGCCTGATTTGAATACAGCTGTGAACGACGAACACGGCACGTGTGTGAATCCTTTCAAACGGCAGGTTTCAGACGAGACACTGTGTACCCTTCCCCAAGCACTCCAACACACACACACATTCACGAGTCGCACCACACACCACTCCTCATCCAATCCCAGCGATAGCAGCTCAGCAAGCAGCAGCAGCAGTAGCGACGGCCACACGTGTAATGATGGTAATGTATGTGAAGTGTGTTACAAAAGAAAAAAGAAAGAAAAAAAAGGAAAGAAAAGCGCGAGTGTGAGGAGACTGGTTTCAATCTATATTCTTTGCTCCGTCCGTGCTCTACAGTTCACAGTGGAAGTGTGTCGACGCGTGGTATTTTGTCTTCCCTAACGGAGAAGGAGATTCATTCGTCTGCCGACTCGTGTGTGCGTCTGTGTCTGTGTGTGAATTGATTGAGTCCAGGCTGCTCTCAGCACAGTGCGTGTGCCAGGCAGACGTGGGAGATGAATCCGAGCCGTTACAATAATAACACTCGGCCCCCGTGAGAACAGATCAACTCCGGACAGAGGAAGTTGTCCGTTCAGTCTCCCCCCCCCCCCCCCCCTCCCCCTCCCACTGAGCGAAATGCATATTCTGTGTATTTTCGGGCTGGCTCTGAGTAATGCGAACGAATGATCGGTAATTAACAATGATGTGTTCATGCGTGATTGACGACGGTCGGTGTGGAGGAAATCTATCTCTCTCTCTCTCTCTTGAGCATGGTGGAGGGAGGGGCAGGGGAGGGGGGGGGGGGGGTCACCAGACTGGGTAGCACCAGAGTAGTGGAAAGCCTTTCCACTATCTCGGGTAGCACCCATGTGTGCGTTGTCATTGATGTGTGTGTCAGTGCGTACCACATGTGTGTCTGTCTGAGTGAGTGCATGAGAGAGAGAGCGAGATCGAGAGAATGCATGCGCGTGTCGTGTGTATGAGAGACTAAGGGAAAAAACTGTCAAGTGGGAGGATTGTGTATTTGATATATTGGGCGAGAAGGGAGGAAGTGGTCAGGAGTGTTTGGAGGATGAGGAATACGTACCTGGGTAAATGATTATGGTGTGAATCTGCAAAAATGTGACTGATCTGCTTGGAGCAGTGCAACGATTAGAGGGGGAAGGGGTGGGGTCAAGTCTCTGAAAATTTTACAGCTCTGCTTGGAGCAGTGCAATGAGTTGGAAGGAGGGTGTGGGGAGGGGGGGGGGGCTAGTTTCTAGAAATTCAATTCTCCTTGAAGCAGTGCAACGTTATTAAGGGGGAGGGAGGAGGTGGATTCCAATCTGTAGAAATTTCACAGTTCTGTTTGATGAGCTTGAATGGTTAGATGGAGGGTGCGGGTTGAGCGGGGGGGGGGGGGGGGGGGGGGGGGGGGGTGTAGAGGAGGTACTGGGAAAGATCGCGAGGAGGCGGGGCTGGGGGACGTGGGCGCTGTAGATGGTGGGGAGTTTGTTATCTGGAAACAAGATGAGAAACAATGCGTGGCGATCTCTAGTCTCTTTTGATGCTGAAACTGCAGAAAGAAAGAAGCGATGGGGAGGGAGGGACGGAGTCTGCAGAAATTCTGACACTGTGTATATTCTAACATGTACCTGCTTCAAGCAACGTGGTACGGGGTCAAAAAAGAGTGGTGGTGTTTTTTACGGGAGAGAGCACGCTCAAGACAGGAATGTGTCGAGGGGAGTGTAAGTGGGAGTGAGGGCAGTGGGATGAACGTGGGGTGCCAAGAGAAAGAGCACTGTTCAAATCTGGAGTAGATCGCGCCAGGGAACAGAGAGAGGGGGGAGGGGGGGGTGGGGAGGGAGTGACCTGTGAGATTAGAGCACAGAAGTGGAGCTTGGAGATGTGGTGAAGCTCTTTCATTGAGGAGTGGGGATTTCGGGGGGGGGGGAGGGGGGGGGAGGGAGGAGGGGGGGGGACTTGGGGGCGGAGAGGGGGGGGGGGGGGGGGGGGGGGGGGGGGGGGGAGTTCGTGGACGACGGGTAAGCTACACCGGTAGCTGATTTTTGTGTGCTGATGGAGTCTGATTGAATCGAGGATAATTATCTCTCCCCTGACAGCCAGTAATCTATCTCTGTCCCTGTCTCTCTCTCTCCCCCCCCCACCCCTCTCTACCTCTAACACACATACATACTCTCTCTTTAACACACCACCACGCACCACACACACACAACACACACACACACACACACACACACACACACACACCATTCTCTCTCTCTTTCTCTCTCTCTCTCTCTCCTCCTCTCTCTGTATTTCTCTAACACACAGACACAGTCACAACTCTCTCTCTCTCTCAGTCTCTCTCTATTTCTTTAACACACAAACACACACACAGTCACAATTCTCTCTTCTCTCACTCTCTCTCCTCTCTCTCTCTTCTCTCTCTCTCTCTCCTCTCTCAGGAAGATATGAAAAAATTATGTGCCAGCAGAGGATTGTGAGGATGAAGAGAGAGTTGGGTGCAACACGCTGTTCTAAAGATAGTATCATTAACAATTTTGGAAAGTCCCTACTAGAATTTTGTTATTTGTTTGATTTAGTTATTGTTAATGGATCTGTTGACAAGGATGTTGATGGTGAATTTACTTTTGTTTCATCTCAAGGGTGCAGTGTAATTGACTATTTTATAGTATCTGATGATTTGTTGAACTTGTGTAATTTACATGTTGGTGATAGTCTGTATTCTTCGCATCTAACCAGTTGAACTGTTTTGGAACAAAAGTTTACCAGCAAATGATAAGCAACATATGCCAACACGGATCATAAGAGAAGAAAGATTATATGGTCAGATGATTTTGTTTGAAACTTACCAACATGAACTTGATTCTGAAGAATTTATGGAGTGTTTGAATCGTGCGTATCAGAATCTTATACAAATAATAGTAATACTGTAGAAAATATTACCAATGCTATTTATAGTGCAGCAGCATGTATGGTAAAGAATGGTGGGGAGTAATGAGAAAAAATACAATGACTGGTTTGATAGTGAATGTAAACATAAAAAGAAGGCAGTGGAGAGACTGTTACAAAGCTTTCGGAGCTCTAGCTAAATCAGTAGAATACAGAACAGCGCAAAAGGAGGCCTTTGTTAAAAGAAAGAAAAGAGTACTCTGACCTCAAAAAAGTAAAAAAGAAGAAATGGGATGAAAACAAAATTAATAAATTGAAACAGTCAACAAACAACCCGAAACAATTTGGTCAGCTATAAGAACAATAAATAAGAAAAGTATCGTATACAATGAAATCAGTTTTCAGCAGTGGTACGATCACCTTTTTTAATGTGTTTTAACAACTTCGATAGTCATGATCAGGAAGATTTGGAATCGGCTGACTTAATTGATGAAGTCGAAGAAGAGCCATTATTTAATGACCCTATTACCAGACAAGAAGTTTATTAGTGGTATAACATAAGTTAAAACATGGAAAGAGTGCCGGGCCAGATAAAATTGTTAGTGAAATGTTTAAAAATGCAAATCCAGCCATACTTGATTTCCTTGTAGCTTTGTTTAATTTTATTTTTGAAAAAGGAATTTGCCCAGAAGAATGGCCCAAAAATCAATCATCGTTCCAATCCATAAAAAGGGAGACATAAATACACCAGACAATTATAGAGGAATAGCTTTAACAAGTATTGTTAGAAAAGACATATACATACATATTAAACAGAAGATTAACTGTGTGGTCTGGAAATGAAGAAAAGATAATAGAAGAACAGGCAGGCTTTAGGAGAAACTATAGTACAGTGGACCATATTTTTACGTTATATGCGATGGTGCAGAAATATCTTCTGCAAAACAGTAAACTTTATGTGGCTTTCGTAGACTTTAAAAAGGCATTTGATTCTGTGAACCCAAATATTTATGGAACATTTTGAGAAAATCAGGAATTAACGGAAAATGTACAAAGGTCTTAGAGGAATATATGATTCAGTCTTGTCTTGTGTCCGTGATAAGGTATGTATTCAGAATTTTTTAGTTGCCCACGAGGGGTAAAACAAGGATGCCTATTGAGTCCTCAGTTATTTCATTCTTCATTAATGAATTAGCAATTGAAATTAGTTAAAGGAGGGGAGGCACGGTATACAAATGATTCCGAATGCTGTTGAAGTCTTTCCCGATGTTGTTCGCAGATGATGTTATTCTTCTTTCTGACACAGTTGTTGGTCTCCAAAATCAACTTAGCATTTTGAAAAAGGAAGCGGACAGAATGCAGTTAACGATTAATCTTGAAAAAAACAAATGTCATGATCTTTAGGATGGGTGGGGCACCTGTCCAGACATGAAAAAATTGGTGCTACGGGAAGAAGAAATAAAAGTAACAAATAATTAAAAATACCTAGGAATGATATTTACAACTAAAAATAAGTCTTAATATGGGGTGGTCAGAAATGTATAAAAAAGGGAAAAAAGGAGTGGTACAAAAAATAAGATCATTTAAGGAAACTAAATACAACTGAACCGTCGATATTTTGGAAAATTTTTGATTCGCAAATTGAGCCTATGTTGACGTATGCTGCAGAAGTCTGGGTTTATCTGATAACTTCCAAATGGAAAAAGTTCACACATTTGCAATTAAACGCTTCATGAATATCCCATTGCATTCCTCAAACAAAATGGTATATGGAGAAGCAGGCAGATACCCACTTTATATACGCACCCAACTGAAATGCATAAGATATTGGCTAAGATTGTTAAAATTACCATTGACTAGGTTATGTCGACAAGCATATGAGATGCTGTTACAACAGCATGAAACAGGAAAATGCAACTGGGTGACAAAGGTAAAAAATGTTCTTACTGAAAACGGGTTATGGCATAGTTTGGTTAAGTCAGAAGTGGGAGATGATAAATTGTTTATTTCGGAACTGAAAGATAGGCTAATATGTATATTTCAGCAAAACCTGGCACTCACAGATGGAAGGAAAAGAAAAGTATGATGGTTTCTTGAATTTAACAGCAACCTGCAACCAGAAAAGTATTTACTAGTTATAACTCGTAAATGGCATAGAGATATGCTCGCTAGATTTAGAACTAGAACTTTAGGTTTAAATGCAAATAAAGTCGGTTTATGCAAGGGTTACAAACCGATAACGTATGTAAGTTGTGTACAATGAATGCTGTGGAAAATGAATACCACTTTCTTTTCAAATGTGTTGCATACAATGAAGTTCGCAGAAATGTAAATTATTTCAGGCGCCTTTTATAAACAGACAAAGTGTTTCTGAAGTCTTAATGATTGACGATGAAGAGCTCTTAAGATCTCTGGCTAAATTTATTGCCGAAGCGTCTAAAATTAGACAGCTTTTGCTTTGAGTACAAAGTTATTCAATGTTCATGACATGTATTGTTTAATGCTACCTTGGTTAATGTCTGAAGTTTTGATTTTGTCTTGACAGTCGTTTTCTTAAGTTTCAATCATACTGACGAAAACGAGCATATAATCTATGCTTATTCTAGAAAATGAATGTGGTAGATAAAGGAATTTTTGCTACAGAGGTTTGTAGCAAACACCATTAATAAAGATTTCCTTTCTTTCCTTCATAGACAGTGGACCCCATGTCATTAAGGCTCCTATGCTGTTGACATTAAAGGTTGTCATTGTCATTGTCTCTCTCTCTCTCTCTCTCTCTCTCTCTCTCTCGGTCGGACACGTGTATTTGTGGGAGTGCGCATAGAACAATGAAAGGCATTCGGCTTTTGCTGCTGTTTTCTCCTCTCACACATTCTTGTTTGAGAGCTGAGAATGACTGAACAATGCGTGCATTGCAATGTGTACCAAGTGTTGAGGCAGATCGCTCCTTCAAACACTCATGTCAACATACGTAAATCACAGCAGTTCACCGCTTTTGTGGCGTAAACCGACCATCATGTAGAATGGTAAGAAACTGACTTTTGGCAAGATGATGCGATCTCACTCATGATGTTATGAATCACGTCAGACTGAAATCACAACTCCATTTTTAACCAAAGCTGAAGAGCGTGCAGACGAAAACTGAATCTGTCTATACAGTGATTAAAGTCTTGTCAGTGGCTTTTGTTTGCCGAATTCGAAATCTAAAAAAAAAAGAAAAAGAGCAAATGAATTAGATATTGTATGTTTGCATTCAAGAGAGAGAGAGAGAGAGAAAGCGCGCGCGCGCGCGTCGTGTGTGTGTTGTGCTTGAGAGAGAGAGAGAGAGAGAGAGAGAGAGAGAGAGAGAGGCAGGCTAGAAGCTAACATGCCTATTCAAGACAGGGCTTGTTTCCGTTAAACACATTGGCACATACAGACAGCGCGCGCGAGCGCACACATTCTCTCTCTCTCTCTCTCTCTCTCTCTCTCTCTCTCTCTCTCTCTCTCTCTCTCTCTCTCTCTCTCTCTCTTCTTCCTGTCTTCCACTTCTGCTG
>CM031614.1:54184094-54204094 GCA_018398815.1 Conus ventricosus
CGACCACAGGTGGACAGATGAATCCTTTGTCTGATGGACAGATGATGTTGGTGTCTGTGGTCTTCTGTCTGCACCCCCCCCCCCCCCCCCTCTCTCTCTCTCTCTCTCTCCCTGAGAGTTGTGCTTTTCCCACGTTTGTTCTGTTCTAACGGGAATGTTATATAAAGCCTGGAACGCACTGTCCGTTGAAATTTCGTTGTTTTTGTGTTGTATTATTGTCGCTTTGAAATTCCTCGAAACTGCAGGAGCTGTTGTTGGCTGTACGTCAAAGTTTTTTTCAGGGTGTGTGTGAAAACCGGGGAAACTCCGCATGGAAACAATTTTTTTGTTTGTTTCTGCCCTCTTCATGTGGAGGAGTCGCGTCCAGTGTGTGACACTTTGGTATTTCCTCTTTAAGTCATATTGGTTAAAGACGAGCCGACTAAGAGAGTCTCATCTGTGTGATAAAGCAAGTTAAAAACGGAAATATATGAAGTTTTTCACAGTCGCAGCAGTTTGTTTAACTGATTGTTAATGACGACTTTGTTGTACCTTTTACATAGAAATTGGTCTTGTCGTTTAGAGAGCAGAAAACACGATAATTTATTTAAAACATGTCTCAAATTTCTGCCGGAGTTTCTTTTCTGTTTTTTTTTTTTTTTTTTTTTTGGGGGGTGGGGGGGGGGGGGGGGGGGGAGCAGTTAGTACAAACAATGTGTTGAGTCGCCGTTATTGATTTGTTACCAGTATTTTCTTTTCACCTCGTCCTTCTTTCAAAGAGAAAGACAAATGATTTCTTGGCACTAATACTGCAAAACATGCACAAAAATTCATGTCAAGATTGCCGTTGGAACTATTTTTTGTTATTTTTAAGCAATTTCACAGCTTGGTCAAAAAACAAAAAAAAAGAATCGGTAAAGACCTGAATTTGCTCTTCCGCAATTATTCTTGTAACTAATGAAAAGTTCACACTTTATCCAAATAAAGGAATCGGTAAACGCCCTCTGAATTTGCTCTCGATTTCCGCAATCATTCTTGTTACTAATACACCATTTTCACTTTACTCAGGTGAATGAATCGGTAACACCCTCTAAATTTGCTCTCGACTTCAGCTTGTAGAACGTGCTACTTTGGCGGACGGTGTGAGCCAGGCTTTAGTTAAGTGTTGCAGACGACCGGCCGAAACTGTTGCCGCGCTTTGCATTGGCAGGCTGAGCATGCCGCGTGGTTCAGTGTGAGCGGACTGACTGACTGACTGCATGGTCTGTGTGTGTGTGAGGCGGCCTCCGGGCGTGCGGCCACACGCCACAAGTAGGATTTTGCCACTCAAACACTGGATCATCCATGCAAACGTTTTGAAGTCTACCATAAATTTGAACCATCATGTAATGTTCAATTGATGCTTGATCTAAAGAACAACTCCCCCACCAAGTATTCCATGTTTAGGGGGATCTTCACTGATGAAATCACAATCTTCAATTGCATGACCTTCCCTTTAGTCGACACACATTTCAGGCCTTCGCGCTCACCCGTGATACTATCTTTGCGCCAGCTTCAAGAGCCCAAAATGATCCCATTCCTTTCATTTTAATCTGTCTGTTTGGAACCACTTGGTGTTTACCTTGAGTGCCATATGAAGAAAATTCAGGAACATCAACTTGCAGACACAATGTAAACAAATTCGCAAAACGATCCGATTGTTTCTGTCTATAAATACTCGACTCCTTAAACAAGGCCTAGGCGCATTCATTTTTGGTGTGCAGCCTATGGAGAGAAGGACTCATTTGCCCGCTGCTGGCTTGGCTTCGCTTCAACTTGTGCAGGGGGGGGGGGGGGGGTGAGGATGGGGAAGGTGTTAGCATGGAGAACATGAGGTGGGGGGGGGGGGGGGGGGGGGGGTTGTGATGAGGCTGACGGACCCTTACTAAGGGCCTTGGATGGGAGGAGGCTGCGTGTTTCGCGTTTCGCTTGTAACTAGATTTGGTGGTCTGTAACTGGTAGTGTGGTGATGAGTGTCGGCGGTGCGTGTGTGGGTGGGTGGGTAGGTGTGTGTGGCGCGCGCGCGCGCGCATGTGTGTGTTGTGTGTGTGTGTGTGTGTGTGTGTGTGTGTTGTGTTGTGTTGTGTGATGTGTGTGTGTGTGTGTGTGTGTGTGTGTGTGTGTGTGTGTGTGTGTGTTGTGTGTGCGGTGTGTGTGAGCGCGCGCGCGCGCGTTGTGGCAAGCTTCATGTGTCGGTAAGTTCATTGCGTAAGTTCCTAATGACGAAAGCATCAGAGGTCGTGAACACACAGACGGTGGCTATTGGCACTGACGTTGTGTACAGTGGTGACATCACCTAGGCTTTCTGAAGTCTGTTCCTTTCTTCCTCCATCACGCTTTTTGGTCCGTGGTCCAGGGGTTTAAGATAGGCCCAAAAAACGCAAAAGTGTTGCCCATAACACTCTTTATTTCTTGTAAGAATAGTCAAAAAAAAACCATTAAACCGAGAGGGAGAGAGAGAGAGAGAGAGAGAGAGAGAGAGAGAGAGAGAAACTCAAATTTTAAAATGAGCGTAAATAGGAAACGGGAAAACTTTTTTACCCTTTGCTTAAAAAAATAAACCCCTGAATAAAAAAAGGAAAAACAATACATCGATTTGACAAAATTAAACACAGAAATTTTTAAAAGAAACAAAAAAAAAAAAATCCACAACAAAACAATAAAAACCCAAAAAATGTCTTTTTTTTTTGTTTGTTTTTTTTTTTTTTAAAAAAAAAATAGAAAGCAATCTCTTTTATCCCTTATTGAAACACACACACCCCACACACCACACACAACACAACACACACACACACCCGAGAGGAGAGAGGAGGGGGAGTGAGGGGAGGAGAGAGAGGGGAAAAGAGAGAAAAAATTCGGGGAAGAAAAAAATTTTGTGCTTTTCATCGTAAAATTTGTAAATTGCACAAACGATATTGTAGTCAAACACAGCCGGACCATCAACAAATTTCTTTTAAAGCTCAGTTTCAAATGGGTTTAAACCCCATATAGAGAGGGCGACAGCGTGGGTAAGATTGACCGTTCAAATCAAAAACCTTTTCAGCACAGAACGTCGGGAATCCACACGCTTTTGAATCCCATCAGGGAAAAATTTAAAAAATAGATCCCCCCGTTCCCCAAGCTGCTGTGGTTTTAAAGCGGGCTGTGATGGATGATTTTTGTGATATTTTTTGTTTGTAAAGTCAAAGAAGACATTTTTTTCGAAAATATCTCGTTTTTTTTTTTCGAAAATTCCCCCCGTTTGTTTTGTGGGTTTTTGCAAAAAATAAGCATCACTTTGCACATTTTTTTTTATTTTTCCAAACCATGCGACGCTGACAAGCTTACGTTAATTTTGACTTTATCTTTTTTAAAAGGTTTTTAAAAATTTTTCCCAAACTGTTTAAAAGTGATTTAAAATTTTCAACGGGGGGTTTTAAAGTGATTTTAAAAATTTTTAAAAACTGTTTAAGTGATTTTAAAAATTTTTAAAATGTTTGAAGTGATCTTAAAATTTTAATGTTTGAATTTGATTTTTAAAAATTTTCAACTTTTTTGAAGTGATTTTTAAAAATTTTAAACTTTTTGGGAAGTGATTTAAAATTTTCAACTGTTTGAAGTGATCTTAAAATTTTAAAATGTTTGAAGTGATTTTAAAATTTTAAACCCTGTTTGAAGTGACCCTTTAAAATTTTCAATTTTTTAAAAGTGATCTTAAAATTTTCAAACTGTTTGAAGTGATTTTAAAATTTTAAAACTGTTTGAAGTGATTTTTAAAATTTTTCCCAAACTTTTTAAAGTGATTTTAAAAAATTTTCAACGGTTTGAAGTGATTTTTAAAAATTTTAAACTGTTTGAAGTGATCAAAAAATTTTTTCCAAACTTTTTTTGAAGTGTTTTAAAAATTTTTAAAACCGTCTTTCTGTCGGGTGTAACCCCACCCTTGAATTTCCGCAGAAAGGGCCCTTGAAAACCCCTCGAGAACCCTTTCCTTTACCATGTTTCACACACCTTGGTAAAAAACCTCTCGGTAAAATTTGTTTAATTCTACCCCCCAAAAACCAAACCACCACCCGATTTTTTTGATGCATTCATTAAAGCGGGAAAAAAGCAAACAATTCAAAAGCTGCCCCTTAGGTGGGGGGGGGGAAGGGGGGTAGTGGGGGTGGGGGGGGGGGAGCAGATGGACGGACAGATGTCCTGAAAAAAAAAAACGAATGTGAAAAATTTACCCCTAAACACGCGTTAGGGGCAACATGTGTTTGGGCCCGTATGTTTTAAAGTCCCATTTAAAATGCCAATGCGGTGGCTTCTGGGGAGGGAAATTTGGGACCAGGGTTTGAGACTATCCTTTGGTTTTGGCCGAGGGTTTGGGGCCTTTCCCCAAAAGTGTCCCCCCTTTTTATTCCCGTATGGGCCCGGATCCCATTAAAAGATAACAATCTTTAGCTGTCACAATATTAACGGGCAGCACGTGGCACGGGCCCGAGGTATGTGTTGTTTTTGGTCGGTACTTTTTACTGTATTTAAAACCACCGGTGTTAAGTTTTGGCTGTAAATTTTTAAAAATTTTGACACTTTTTTAAAACACACTGCCATCAGCAATCCAAAACACGTATCAAAATGCCTGGGTTTTTAAATTGGGTTGTAGTGTTCTTTTCAAAATTCGAAGTCTACCCAAAATTGGCGAACGCCCCAATTGTCACGTGTACGTATACATTATTTCTCAGAAGAGAAACCCGATGCCCTTTAACCCAATGGAAGAGAGTTGTGGGGGAGAGGGGGGGGGGGGGGGGGGGGTAAAACTGCTTTTACCGATTTTGAAACCCTGGTTTGTGGTTGGTTTTAAAACCGGCCAAAGGGGGAGCATCCCAGTGTATTTCAGTGCTGTTGAAACCAGAGAAAAAAAAAAAATTTGAACAGCGAACTGAGCATCATGATTTCCCGGTACGGAAAAGTTTCATTGTAAGAGCCCTAGAACAATGGACGAATTGTATCACTGTTCCAACAAAAACTGTTAAGGGTTTCCCTTTGGGGCCCGTGACAGAGCGGGGTTTTGGCCCGGTTTAAAGATTATTTGAATTTCAACGACACTGACCCCCAAAATTAAAAAAAAAAAAAAAAATGCCATTTTTTGCACCCCCTTTTTTTTAAATTTTCGTTTTCCCATTCTGGAGGGTCAGGGGTTAGTGTTAGGCAGGTCCCATACTTTTTTAAATGGGGACATTTAAAAACCCGACTTTCGTATGATCTTCGGGGGAGGGTAGTATTAGACCTAAATGGTTGTGATTTTGGGGAAAAAAATTTTTTTCGTCCCAATGGTTAAAGTCTGTGGTTTTGAGTTTTAAAGCCGCGTGTGTCCAAATCCAGTCTGTGTGTACTAGGGTCGTTTCGCATTTTTTATTTGGTGGTTTTTTTTGTACTGTGGCTCGTTGTCTTTGACTTTGCAGTTGCTCCGGCTTTCTTCTTTTTAAAACCGGGAAGAAAAAATTTAAGGGAAATCAAAACCCCTTGATGGTTGTTTGAGGAGTTCCAGGTTCCGGCTCTTTACGGGGAAAAAAGGACGTTCAAAGGAAAAGGGGGGCCCAAAACGGAGGGAATTAAACATGAGTGTTTTGTTTTGCGTGGTTTTGTGAGTCATGAAACGTACAAGAAAAAAAACAAAAAAAGCCGGGGTTTTAAAGGGACTTGGTTCAGAATGGAGGGGTTTTAGTATCTTAGGCTTTCGCTGAAAACAAAAAGGGGATAAGTATTTTGGCCTCTTGCTAATTAGTTTAAAGAAATTCTTTAATCTTCACTTTTTTTCTGTGAGAGAAGTGCATTCGGAGAGAAAAAGGGTATTTTCCCCGGCTTTCGCTGTAACAAAAGAGGATAAGTATCTTGGACCTCTTGTAATTAGATAAAGATTTCGTAATTTTCACTTTTCTCTGTGAGAGAAGTCCCAATCTCGGAGGAATAAGTATCTTCGGCTTTCGCTGTAAAAAGAAGAGGTAAGTATCTTGGCCCTCTTGCTAATTAGAAAAAGAAAATCTCGTAATCTTTTTTTCTTGTGAGAGAAGGGGCTTTGGGGGAGGAGAAAAAAGTATTTTCCCCTTTTTCGCTGAAACAAAAAGAGGAAAAGTATCTTGGAGGGGGCCCTTTCTTGAAATTAGAAAAAGATATCTCGCAATCTTCCCCTTTTCTCTTTTGAAAAGAAGTGCATCTAGGAGAGAAAAAGGGTATCTTGGGGCTTTCGTTTGTAACGAAGAGGAAAAGGATTTTGGGCCCTTTCTTGCTAATTAGATAAAGATATCTCGTAATCTTCACTTTTCTTTTGTGAGAGAAGGGCATCTGGGAAAGGGGAAAAAGTTTTTCGGCTTTCGCTGTAACGAAAGGATAAGTATTTTGGCCCTTTTGCAAATTTAGATAAAGATACTCGTAATTTTCACTTTTCTCTGTGAGAGAAGTGTCCGGGGGAGAATAAAGTATTTTCGGCTTTCCCGCTTGGAAGAAAAACAGAACGTTTTTGGGAAAGAGAGTAATATTTTCCCCCTTTCATTGTAAGAGGGGGGAAATCTTTAAAAGGATAAGTATTACCCACTTGGCTTTTTAAGACGGGAAAAAATTTGTAGAATATCTCCCGTTCAGGTAGAAAGAATCTCGGAAAAGGATTAAAAAAAAAAAAAAAACCCTTTCCTTCATAGAAATGGGGAGTAGTAAAGGGGGTTATCTTGGAGGGAAAAACAATTTTCCCATTATAGAAATTTCAAAGGAGGTCTTGGAGAGGATAAAAAAATTTCGCCTTTCCCTAGTAATAAAAGGGAAAAATTTTGGGGGGAGGATAATACTTTCGCCTTTATAGAAATTTAAAAGGGATATTTAAAAAAGGAAAAACAGCTTTCGCCATCCAAAGTAAAAAAGGTTTTTTGGGAAAACGGTTTAAAATTTTTCGCCTTTCCAAGTAATAGAAGGATTTTTCTTGGAGAGGATAAGAAATTTTTCCCCTTTTCATTGTAGGGGAAGAACACCCTCAGAGCCAGACTGGGTGTGACCGGGCCCCAATTAAAAGGCGGGGGGAAAAGGTAAAGGGCCAAAAAAACGTTTTTTAAAGGGGATCCTAGTTTTCTAAGGAATTGGGGCTCTCTGGGGTTTTTTTCCCCCCAAAAGCGCATTTTTAAAAGGGGCATTTCTTTCTTGCTAGTGATCAGCCCGGCTCTTGATTTGCTTCCTTTTTCGTGGGGTTGGTTGGCAAGTTGGTTTGCTGACAGTGTAAACTTTTAAAAGTAGGAAAAAAAACCCCGGGGGAGAGCGGGGACATCAGAAGGTCTTCAGGAAAAAAACCCCCCAGAAAAAGTTTTTGGGCCCTGAACCCCCTTCA
Source organism: Conus ventricosus (assembly GCA_018398815.1). Classification (NCBI taxonomy): domain Eukaryota; kingdom Metazoa; phylum Mollusca; class Gastropoda; order Neogastropoda; family Conidae; genus Conus; species Conus ventricosus. The sequence goes on from CM031614.1 coordinate 54,191,449, forward strand.
CTCTGAAAGGGGCCGGGCTGCTTAAGGCATGATTTCCAGATGCCCTTCTACTGCCCCTTTTTTTTTAAAGTTTAAAACTATGAAATTGGTTTTTGGGAAGGGGGGGGGGGGGAGTAAGGGGGGGGGGGGGGGGGGGCAGAAGGCTATGTACCTGCAAGGGGGCCCCCACCCCTTTTTTGAAAAAGAGTACAATAACAAGAGTAATGGTAACTCAAAAAAAAGGGTGGCCCGGCCAACTGAACACGTTTTTAAAAAGTAGTTGGGACCCGTGCGGGGGCGAAAGGGACTCCAAACAAAGGCACAAACAGTGGAGCAAAAACGAGCGATGGGTACCGTTTTCCCCTCCTCTCCGATCTGTGGCAGGCCACGCCCCCAAATTTCCCCTGCGGGGAAAAAGAACTGAAATGCTTTTTTTCCGCTCTTAAAACGGCCCCCCCCTTGCCTGGTGACCTTCTTTTTGGCAGGGTAAAGGGCCCCCAATTTCATGGTGCCCGATGGCCGCAGCTTCGCCTCGGGCCCCTCGCACGAGTTGGTGGAAGTAGCAAACCCTGGTTGTTCCGTTTTTACCAAACCCCGGCTATTTTAGTACGCGCTTTTTCGCACTCGTAAACCTGGCATGCACGAAAACATACAAAAAGAGACACACGCGAAAAAAGAAAAAGAGAGAGAGAGAGAGGAGAGGGGGAAGAGAGGGGAGGGAAAAGGAGAGAGAAGAGGGGATGCTTGCGCAATTTTGAGGTACAAAAAAAAGGGGGTTTGAGGGGGGGTTTAAGTTTCGTCTTAAAAGTAGACTCAAAAAAAGTATTTTTTTTGCCCAAAAATGAAATGGTTTAACAAACAGGCGCGAAAATGGCGGTCAGTCTGGTCACGGGAAAAAATCCAAAAATTACAGTCTCGCTTCGGTTTTGGGGGGTTTTCTTTCTTTAGATCCAACCCCGAACCAGCAGGCGGGAAAAAATGATCGGGCAACCTTCCGCTTACGGAAAGTTTGATTTCTAACAGGGAACGACAAACACTGGTGGAAGCAATTTCAACGTAAACCCCCAAAAAGCGTAGAGGCCCAAAATTTGTAAACGTCACTAACCGGAGAACAAAATTTAAGCATTAACCGTTTAAAAGATATTTTCCCAAAAACAAGTTAAAGAATTTCTTTCTTGTTTAAATTAAATGTCGGAGAAATTTTATTTTTTCAGTACCTTTAAAAGAAAAAGTTTTCTTCTCGTAAGTAATTTCAAAGGGTTAACGCTTCTTTGCTAATCTAGGAAAAGAACTTCTCTTTTGAATAAAGGGAAATTACTGAAAAAAGCCGGGTATGGGGCCCGCCTCATTATTTAAATTAGACTGACTATTTGGAAGACCTGAAAAGATAGAGTTTTGGGGGAAAGGGGGTATAAATTTAGGTGCAAGGGCCCGATGAACCTTTCATCGGTTTTTAGGGGTATGTGCTGGTACTATGCTCAAGTATGGGGGAGCTGGGGAATGAGGGTTTAAAAAAAATTGTGATGGTAGAAGGTTTTTAGTAATTTTTTACTTTTTTTTACATTTGTATTTGGCCATTTTTTCATTTCAGTGGTTCTGTAACCAGCTCACCCCAAAAAAAAACTTTTAAGTGCTGGTTTTTGTAGGGAAAAAAAGTCACTCCTGCCAGGGAAAAAAAATACCCACTATGCACAGCAATTTGTACCATATTAGTCTATGTTTTCAACTGAAGATGTAAATTTAAAATGCCGAGCCAGTAATTCTGCCCCAGTTGTCAATCAGGTTTTGGGAAAAAGTGGACAAAAGTTTTCAGGGGACAGGGTGAACAGTAAATTTGGGCCCCTCCCCCTCGTTAAAATTTTAACTAGTAGGGGCTAGGGAAAAAAAAAAATTTGGGGGGGGGGGGGATTGGGGGTGGAAAAATAGCATGATATAAATTTTAAACAAGTGAAACAAAAATGTGAAGATTTCAAACAAATACAGATGAATAGGCCACAAATGCTGGAAAAAAAAAAACCAAAAAAAAAAAAAAAAGATTAACGCGTAAACAAAGGGAAAAAGGGGGAAGGAAAAAAACAATAAAAAAACCTTAAGTAAAAAAAGTGGGGTGTGTGTGTTGGGGGGGGGGGGGGGGGGGGGGCGGGGGGGGGGGTGAGGAAAAAAAAGAAATTAATCCCATTTACTTTCTCGAGGAAAGGGGGAAGCAAATTTACGCTGGAAAAGCATTTCTGTTTACGCCCCACCCAAAATTCTAGGGATGGCGGGGAAAACGTTCAATGGCGAACGTTTTAAAACACTTTTACGTTGCATCCCCCCGTGGAGTGAAAACCCCCGAAACGTTGCCACCCGGGCCCAAACAGCTGTGGGGTTGTAGAGTGAAAACGGACCGTTTATTTGCCGAGGTCTACTCAAAATTTTTGAAGTGGGGGGGGGGGAAAAAGGGGAAACAAAATGGCCTCAGGTGTGTGGCTGACAGATGGGACATTTATGTGCCCCCGTGGAAAAAAGTAGAGAGAGGGGAGAGAGAGAGAGGGACGAAAAGTGAAGGGGTGAAAAGGGTTTTTGGTTTTGAAAAAATGGGGGGGAAATTTACCACGTTAAACCCTGACCATCCATCAAAAATGGGAAGTCATTGGGTTTGTTCGTCATCTTTCCCGCTATGGTTAGTTCTAAAATTTAAAAGCCCCCCCCCCCCCCCCCCCCCCCCCCCCCCCCCCCCCCCCCCCCCCCCCCCCCCCCCCCCCCCCCCCCCCCCCAAATTTTATTGGGCTCATTTATTGGCGCTTTAACGGCTAAAAAAGGCTTCTCTTTCAGGGGGTGCGGGAAACAGTGGGGATCGACACAAAGAGGGGCCTTAAACTAGGACATGCTGTTCTCGGTTGGTTCTGATAGGGGGAAATCTGGGGGCAGTGTCTAACAGAGTGTTAAGGGTACATCGGGGGAGAGAGGGGACAGAGACACAGACCCGAGAGAAAAGGGGAGGGGAGAGAGAGAGGAAGCGAGAAAAGAGAGGAGGGGAGAGGGATTGCCCTTTCGGGAAAAAGTTTCTCTTGAAAACAAATTGAGAATCCGTTTTAATGCAGAACAGGAGACTAAGAAGAAAAACAAACCAACAACAACAAAAAAGGGGAAAAAATGAGAAGGAAAGAAAGAAAGAAATATCCACATGGGTTTAATCGCTGGGCACAGTGGTTACTGCCATCATCACCGCGTGTTCCCTGTTGAATGCAGGCACGCCAGGCGCAAGATCCTTTCTATTCACGCCTTCCTCGACATCTCCCTGTCCACACAATGGGCGCCAGTCCCCACGTGCACAGTGGGACCCTCCCTTCGTAGTGTTGCTTTGTGTGGTGTTGCACCGCGCCATTTTGCATCTGTATCGTCCCCACAACAAACAAAAGAAAAACGTTTGTGCGCCCTTGATGATATCAGACCGTCCTATCCAGTGCTTCCCGTTTTGTTCCCTCTCTCTCTCTCTCTCTTTTAAACGTAAATACTCTATCCATTGCAATCAAACCAAAAGAACGCACGTTGATTTTGGTTGGATTCTTTCGCATTGTGGATTAGACTATATCAATTATGAACGTGTACGTCTTGCGAACAGGGGATGCAAATGTTTCGAACGTTGTTGAACTGCCTTTTTTTTTTCTTTTTTTTTTTTAACTGCGAAGGGAATCTGCAAATTTTCGGAGAACTTTGAGGTGTGTTTTTCTTTCCCATTTTCTCTCTCCACTCTTAACAAAAAGTAAATCCTTTTCATGGAATATGCAAGGTTCTGTAGGGTTATGAAAAGCTTTACGTTCGGATTATATTTAATTTCTCCATCTGCATAATACTGTAAAGAAACTATGTGTGAATGTAAGGCAACATGGCTGTGGAACACGCTCTCTGTTGTGCGCAAACAAGACGATTTCATCTTTTATCCCCCCTTTTCTGGAGTGTGTGTGTGTGTGTGTGTGTGTGTGTGTAGAAGTTAAGTGCGCGGTTGGTTTCGGATGTTATATCGTCTTGGAAAGACGGGGTTTTTTAAGATGTGTGTTCTGTTTTAAAACCTGGCCAGCCATCTTCTATCTACTTCAATTAATGGTTCCTTGTAAATTCCTTCCTATCATCTGAACCTCACTTCCCTGTCCCTGACCCTAACTGACCCCACCCACCCCCACCCTCCCTATCACCACTCTCCCTCTTTCTGCTTTCTTTCCCGTGTTCTGTTTTGGTTTTGGCTTTCAGCTGATAGTTGATGTTTTGACTAAAATTATTTGCAGAGTCGAAAACCGTCAGCATAGATAAACAGACCGTGAATAAATGAACCGATTCTCGCTCTCCTCTCTCTCTCCTCTCTCTCTCTCTCTCTCTCTCTCTCTCTCTCTCACGCACGCACCACCACACACCACACACACACGCACACACACACACACACACACACACACACACACACACACACACTCACCTCTCTCTCTCTCTCTCTCTCCTCTCTTCTCTCTCTCTCCTCTCTCTCTCTCTCTCTCTCTCTCTCTCTCTCTCTCTCTCTCGCGCGCGCGCACAACACAACACACACACACACACACACACACACACACACTCACACAAAACACATTTCCACGCCCCACCCCTGTCATCTCTCGCCGGCACGTTCTTCTCTGCACAGAAACCGTTTTCTCGCTTTCTCGATGGGTGTTATCTCCCCTGCTAGATCAGATGGCTCACCTACCACTGATCCTACATAGTTCAGTGTGTTCACCATGGACGTGGATGCTGGCGATCTGTCTGTTCCGTTCCCCGACGACTTGTTTGAAACGTGATCTCTCTGCTCGTGTCAAAGGGGTGTCGTTTTCATTCAACGCGGCAAATGTCAATGGGGCGTTGTTCAGAAAATGTCTATTTGAATGTGGCGTTGTTCTGGTAATGTCTATCTGTCTGAATGTCTATCTGTCTGAATGGAGCGTTGTTCTGAGAAAGTCTGTCTATCTAAATGGCCGTTGTTCTGATAATGTCTGTTTGACTGGGGCGTTGTTCTGATCATGTCTATCCACCTGAATGATGCGTTGTTCTGATAATGTCTATCAATTTGACTGGGGCGTTGTTCTGAAAAATGTCTATGTATCGAATGGGCGTTGTTCGATAATGTCTGTTCAACTGAATGGGCGTTGTTCTGATAATGTCTGTCCATGTAAATGGGACGTTGTTCTGATAATGTCTGTCCTAATGGGCGTTCTTCTGATAATGTCAATCTGAGTGGGGTGTTGTTCTTATGTCTGTCCATGTAAATGGGGCGTTGTTCTGATAATGTCTAATCATCTGAATGGGGCGTAGTTTCGATATGTCTATTCCTCTGAATGGGACGTTGTCTGATATTTACTATCTGAATGATGCGTTGTTCTGATAAATGTCTGTCATCTGATTGGCGCGTTCTTCTGATAGTGTCTAATCATCTGAATGGGGCGTTGTTCTGATAATGTCTGTCCATCTAAATGGGCGTTGTTCTGATCATGTCTGTTCATCTGAATGGGGCGTTGTTCTGATAATGTCTGTCCATCTGAATGGGGCGTTGTTCTGATCATGTCTGTCATCTGAAATGGGGCGTTGTTCTGATAATGTCTGTCCATCTGAATGGGGCGTTGTTCCGATCATGTCTGTTCATCTTAATGGGGCGTTCTTCTGATAGTGTCTAATCATCTGAATGGGGCGTTGTTCTGATCATGTCTGTTTCATCTTAATGGGTGTTGTTCTGATTATTTCTGTCCATCTGTATGGGCGTCGTTCCGATCATGTCTGTTCATCTTAATGGGCGTTCTTCTGATAGTGTCTAATCGTCTGAATGGGGCGTTTCTTCTTCAATTGTTGTGATGGTTGGCTTAAGGCTGTGTCAGGCTATTTGACATAGGCTAGAACACCAAGGCTACATCAAAATGTTGTTATGGTCTGCATAGTTGTGTGGGGATTGTCTTCAGTTGTGACAAGCTCCTAGCATAACATTATCAGTCTCCAAAATCCCCCGAAGTCGGAGTGTGGCTGCCCGCGTGGCGGGGTAATAAAAAACGGCCACGCACGTTATGTTCTCATCCCCAGCTGATGCATTTGTACCGTAGTGTTCAAGTACTTCGGCTGTTTGGATGATCCCTGGAGTCTTTAGCCAGGGTACGACAACAACAACAACAAGGGTCTGTCTGTCCAGGGCTTTGAAGAGGGTGTTGTTCTAATGATGTGCTGGTCCATGTGGCATTGTTCCGACATTCTCTTCCCACCTAAACGGGCATTGTTTACTTCAAGACCGTGGCGATCAGAAACGGGCTTTGTCGTGTAACACGCCTGGCCCAGCTGAGTGACGGGTGTCCTGAAAAATGCTCTGCCGTCTGATGTGGGCATTGTTTAACTAACACGCTGACCAGCTGACCAACTGGAACCAATTTATTTCCAGGTTAACCGCAGGTTGTGCGAATATGTAACAAGATAAACTGAGAATACACGTTTACTGTACAGAAACTGAATAAATGCCAAAGGTTGATTTAGGTGGAAAAAGTAGAACGTGCTACACTCATTAAAATCCTGTAAAAAGTAGTTAGAGCTAAACGTGTTCGAGTGTGTGCGTGCATTCACACACACACACACACACACACACACACACACACACACACACACACACACACACACACACGTACGCACGCACGCGCGCACACACACACACACACACACACACACACACACACACACACACACACACCACACACACACATGTCAACACCAAAAATGTCTGTAAAAACACGGGCCTTTACAGAGCCCTTCAAAGTACAGTGGTGCTGTCTGCATGCTCATCATCGGGCGCTCTCATGGTGCCACGTTTTACACATATTTGTCAGGACTTTATCCATTGAGTTGATCGTGATGGTTGTAAAGGAAGCAACGCGAGTTTAACCGTGCCCCCTGTGCGTATACGATGCTCCTGCTTTGACCTGGGAGAGATGGGCCCCGAACCAAGCGCTCTAAAATTAGATTAGACGTGGCGCTTTGCGCGGCGAAGCAGTTTGTTCGTATTATCAAGTTATTTTTCGTCCGAAACAAAGGCAAATTTAGCGCAGAAATAGACGTTTTTTTTCTTTGTTTTTCTTTCTTTCTTTCTTTCGAGTAGGGGGGGTGGGGGCTGTTTAACGTTTGTTTGGTTGGTTTTCAAATCAGTCTGTTGTATAAACGGCAGACAGAACAACGTGGGGAAAGATATGCTCGTATATGAAAGACATTTTGTTTAATTAAAAAAAAAAGACGGCAGAACTACTGTTCACTTTGACGGTTTATTTTAATGCAAACCACGTCATGTCTTCTGTGAACATGTGAGAGGCGGACAAACCGATGACTATGCAGTGAATACAATACGGTTATAGATAGGTTTGATTCGTTATATCTAAGGCTGATAAACCCATCAAATACCTTCTTCTTTTTTCTTTAATTTCAAACCAAGCGGTCCATTTTTACTATGATAGTCCATGCGTCTCTTCTGGCAAAACAATTGAGCGAAATTTTTCACGTAAGTAGAGAAACACACACACACACACACACACACACACACACACACACACACACACACACATACACACACACACACAGAGAGAGAGAGAGAGAGAGAGAGAGAGAGAGAGAGAGAGAGAGCGCACACACACACACACACACACACACACACACACACACACACACACACACACACACCGTGTGTGTGTGTGCGCGCGTGTGTGTGTGTGTGGGGGGGGGGAGCCTATGTGTGTGTATGGAGAAGAGAGAGAGAGAGAAAGAGAGAGAGAGAAATATCGGTCAACAGGATGTGCTCATGTTAATGAAGAGAGAAGGAGAACGACCAGATGAAACGATGGCCGAAGGCGCAGTTTACCCCCCCCCCCCCCCTCCCCTCCCACCCCCAGCCCCCTTCTGAGCGAGTCTAGCCAATAGCCCTCGCTGTCACGTGCTGAACGATCGTCTTCCCGCTAACCACACTTGACCCGGTGTGCCCGCCTTAACATTGGACATGTCGACACTGAGCTATACTAGTGAAGAAAGATGTTTGTGTGCCTAGCAAACTTCCTCAAGGACCACTGTAGCTGATTGATATACGAAGTCACACTGTGAAAGGACCAACATAGCAAGTGCACACACCGCAACCATTTTCTAAAGGACCATCATAACAAGTAGAGCCTATGGCTAAGAAACATTCTTCAAAAAAGAAAAAGAAAAAAGGAATAACATAGCAAATACACATAGCAACATTGCTAATCTTTTTTTTTTAATCAACCCAAAGTAAGTGTGAGTAGCAAAATACCAAAAAGACAGTCACATCAAGTAGATAGATAGATGTTACAAATACATCACGGACCGCCTTCTGAAGTGTGTGTGTTTTTATACACACACACACACACACACACACACACACACACACACACACACTAACATTACTAAAGGATCGTCTTTGCAAAGTGTTACCACCTTTCTTCCTAAAGAAGTGTAGTTACAGGAATACCTAGCAGCATTCCTAAAGAACCACTTTCAAGTACACGTCGCGACACTTCTTCAGCATCACCATAAGTATGTAGAGCAACACTTAAAAGTCTGCCAGTACATGTATACATCTCAACATTTTTTTAAGACTGTTATTTCAAGTACACATTGCAACATTATTAAAGAATCACCCAGTAGAGCGACTCAGCAAGGGACGTAGTGTCTTTGATGACAAATCCGGGAGACAGTCTCCCCGGAACATTTATCGTGAGGCGTGTGTGCTCGTATCATCCCTCTGTCATTCTCGTCTTCCTTCATTCTTTCCTTCCTTCGCGCATGTTTTTAATCAAACATACAGATCGAAAAGAAAACAGCTGTTGTTAGCATATTTGGTCGCATGTGTACATGACATACAATTCATAATGTTTTCAGTACGTTAACCACAGCCACACCTCTTCACAGAGTCTGACTGATGCTTATCCTGGGTCAGGTTTTAACGGGAATGTTGCCAGTCAAACGAAGGCGACCCCCTGGTAGCGGGTTTGCTTGCATACGTAGAGCGAGTCTGTTGATCAGCACGTCTGGAGAGAGGCGGCTCATTAGAGAGGCGGCTCATTAGTCCCGAGGGCCACAGGCGACAGGCGTGATTAAGTGTCCACTGCTGAACATTCAAAGGTCGAGGTAGATGGCTGGAGAGAGGACTCGGGTGTTTGAGACACCGCAGACTTTGAGGTAGAGGGAAGTGAAGACGTGGGGTGTTACAAGGAAGAGTGTGTAGAGAAGGGGTGTGAAGAGGAAGAGTGTGGAGGTGAGGGGCGGGGATGTGTGTTACACGCATGACCTGTGCCCGCTCAAGTCGCTAGTTGCTCCGTTCATCCGTGACGGGGATGACTTTACAGTCTAAATTACATACAAATGAATGCTGTTGTAGAATCTTCAGCTCAGTGGTTATGAAATAGCAACAGCGACATCACACACACACACACACACATACACACGCACGCACACACACACACACACACACACACACACACACACACACACACACACACACACGCCCCCGCGCGCGCGCGCACACACACACTTATGCATACACACCGTGACTGACTAAAATCAGCTTATCGTCATATTTTGCTGGTTGTAAAAATGTTATGCACTGTCATTTGGTGTGGGTTTTGTTTTAACGGTTTGAGGTTTTAAAAAAATCATTTCAAAAACTAGTGTAAAGGAAGGATAGTTTCAACTAGTTGGCATCTGACAGAATAACCATCCGGAAATCGGTCTCGCCCTCCTCCACTGCCCCTCACTCCCCCCCCCCTCCCCCCATACCCACTCTCACGCGTACGTGTGTATGTGTGAGAAAAGGGAAAGAAGGGAGAGGGGGGCGGTGAGGGTTAAAAGAAACGGCCGTTCGGACACGTTGATGTAATGATGTTTGGCCAGTTTTTAAATAAAACATTTTTCATATTTTCCTAACCAAAGTTCCTCTAAAACTGCCGCCAAGACATCAGTTTACCATTTAAGAAAACATGACCGTCCATGCCACGGATACCAATAGGAATTCGTTGGTGATATCTTTGCGCTGGGAGCAAACAAGCAAAGTAGGAGATTATTGAGGTATGGTTTGGTTTCACTATCATTCATACCTCTGTTGTATTAATTTGGGCATTGATTCTACTGATTGTGCTGGGAAAATGCCTTTTAAGCAATGTCCTTCTTAGCTCTTTCAAGGTATCTGAATTTTGTGTTTGAAAAAATATCATTTAAGCAATTTTGCAATTAAACTGTTTCAAGGTGTGTGAATATTATTTTGGAAAAATACTGTGTAAGGAATTTTCCGTAGGCGCTTTTTCAAGGTGTCTGAATACTGTTTGGGAAAAATGCTTTTTGAAGGTAGAACACTAGATTGGAAAAATGCCTTTTAACGAATTTCCGACTGACTCTTTCACATGCTTGAGCACTTGACAAATTGTTTTTCAAACTACATTCTTTAATTCACATTCTATTGAATTCAGGTACTTTTCTTCTGATTTAAAAGAGTTTGCACTACTTACAACAACAACAACAATGAAAAAAGAAATAGAAAGTACGTCAGGGAAGAAAAAAACACGTAAGAGCAAACATAAAAGTGTAAAAACAAGCATAAACATTTTTATTATTGTCGTCGTACTGATATCAGACTGGGTTTGTGATAAGTGTAGTATTTAAGGATTTCACTCCCGCAACCTGTTACCCACGTGGATGTGTGTGGTCCAGGGTATATGTCAATACAGGGCCAGGTGTGATCATGACGTACACCTGTGGTTTATGCAGTGGACAGTGGGTGTGTCGGTATACACCCCTGGCCTTGGGGATAGTCAGCTCGCTCGTTTGACCGACTGGCTTGCCAGTCGAGAATGTCGCCGACGAAAAAATGTCCATCACTCGATTTCAGATCAATCTCATACATACATGAGATACCACAGAAAAAGATTTTTTTTAAGGCACGAATGTCCACCATGCCGGTTTTTAAACTGATCGCATTCATAAAAGACCACGAAAAAGGATAGGAAGTATTATATAATGATACGGGAAGAAGAAAAAAAAACTTTACTTAAACATCAACAAACTATTCCAATTTTCCAGATCTGAAAGTCGGCAGTTCTTTAAAAGTTTTGCACATGCTCTTCATGGGGTAGAGGCCTTTTTTTTGTGGTGGAACACAATTCTGTTATGTACAATATTATCATGAGAATATCAGACAATTTTGAGATCTGTCTAGAAATAACTCGTGTGAAGAAAATCTGGAGAAAACAAAACAAAACGAACACACACACCCAAAAAAAAAACCCCGTCGCAATGAACATTCATTGTAAAAGCATCACGGAAGATAAATCTTTCTGAGAGAAACAGATAAAGGCTTATATTCTATTTGATGTAGATACAACTGAGATTTCGACAAGCAGGCATTTTATCAGACTAGTAACACAATAACTCTGGACGTGTTGTTTTAACCGTTTCCGGTTTCTCTGAAACCAGACTGACCCCACATGACCGCCTTCCCTGATACCACAAAGGGAACAAGATGTCTGTCCGAAGAGGAAAAAGAAAAAGAAAGAAACAAGAGAAAAAAAAATCAACAGATTTATGAATATCATATCATCATCAACGTATAATAATGATGGCTGAATGTTATGATGTAGACGCCGGTAAGGCGGATAAAATCAGCCCGGACGTAGGCGCCAGTTAATTCCGCTTCAATTATTACCACCGGATAGATGCCGTTGTGAAAGGTTAGCGATCAACGTGACGCTGTTGCTAAAAAAGAAAAACCTCAAAAGACCATTTGGGCGAACAGATACTGTCCAACAGACAGTTTGTGTCCACTCTCAACAATTATTACAGTGTCACTACTTAGTCGACAGACGAGAACCAAAACGCTGGCATGTTATACATAGGAACAGGAGGGGGGGGGGGGGGGGTGCAAATACTTTTTCCAAGGCAAGTGATGGAGACACAAACATTGGGAAACAATGAACGACATGGAGGAAAGTATGAAGATTATAATAAAAACAAAAGAAAAACCAAAGAGAGTGACAGACAGAGGAAATTACCAGCACATGATTTCCTAAAGGCAAAGACAGTGTCGACTTGGAGGGCCCCCATTGTCACGTCCAGGGGCGTATTTCTTTTTCTGTCTGTTTTTCTGACTTTTTCCTCGGTGTATCTAGTATCCAAGTCATTTCCCTTTCATTTTGTTTTGGATTTTCAAGCTATAATATTTTTCCCCATTTATTTTGTTTGTTTATGATTTTCTTTTGGTAACATTTCTTCATCTTGCTAGGCTTTTGTTGTTGATTTTGTCTGGTCCGGCATTAGCAAATGATTTTGCTTCAGATACAGAACTCAAAAGATTCACATTGTCAACAGTGATGGATTTCATATTCATAGTTGAAAGCCGTCGTTTTCATTCCATCTGTTCATTTCCTTCTCCCAAACCCATCCCCGTTGTCATTTCCGTAGTGACTGCGTACAATTTCACCTGAAACTTGTTTTGCCCCACTCTGTGTGTATCTCCGTTGTTTGTTTATTCTTGTCCTGTCTGAGAAAGATTGCAGGCTCGTTAATTCAGTGTTTGTTGCGTTCGTCTGTACTCAGTACTCCAACGTCTATTTTCGTATCTTAACGGCGACTTCAGTCCGTGGATACT
>CM031614.1:54206594-54229094 GCA_018398815.1 Conus ventricosus
CTAGTTGGATTTATTTAATCCTCTCCTTTCTTGCTCTTTTCCTCCTTTCCTCTTCCTCGTAAATTTTCTTTTTATTCATCTGTTTTTTTCCCCCAGCTTACTTCATCTTTCCGTCTCTTTTTCCCTCACTCTTGTTTGCTTTCTCCAGAACAGGCCTTGAGATAGCGTAATGTAAGGATGTTCCGTCAACTGGTATCTAGTGTAAATGTTTACTGTTTCAACAATATTTCGAGGTTTGTGTTCCAGTTACGATTTATCCAGTGTGATTCATTTTCTCTGTGTGTGTGTGTGTGTGTGTGTGTGTGTGTGTGTGTGTGTGTGTGTGTCTGTAAGAGACGAGTACTTCCATTTGCGTCTTTTCACTATGTTGTGTGTTTTTATATATAAGACGTGTGCGCGCACGTGTGTGTGTGTGTGTGTGTGTGGTGTGTGTGCGTGTGCGTGCGTGCGTGCGTGCGTGCGTGCGTGTGTGTATGTGTGTTTGTGCGTACGTGCGTGTGTGTATTTTATCTTCTTCTTTTTCTTTTTTTTTTCAAATTTAGAGCTTTGGCAAAGTTGATGGTGCTTACACCTTTCAAAGAAATCATTTAAGTAAGAAATATCAGTCGCCGAACGTAGTATACTAGTTACTACTTAACCGCATTCTGCTCCTTAAAGTAGTTTTTTAATGGCTGTTATTCTGACGATTGATTTTCCTGTTATCTTTTTATGCGCGCGCGCGCGCACGTGTGTGTGTGTGTGTGTGTGTGTGAGAGAGAGAGAGGAGAGAGAAGAGAGAGAGAGAGAGAGAGAGAGAGAATGCATTCGTGTTCGAATACGCTTGTATGTATTGTTTGTTTAAGTTTGATACTTACACTATTATCATATTTGTACATTTTCGAATGGTGGTAGTGCTAGCATTTGTTGAAATAGATTATCTAAGTGATTGAAGTTAAGACCTGAAATGATACTGATTAAAGCATCCTACCTCCGTAGACATACTTTTAATGGGTGTTATCTTCACCGATGATTGTGTCTTTTTCTGTCTTTTTTGTTGGTTTGTTTGTCAACCATTTCTAATAAATAGATTGTTGGCTCATATGCTCACTTCTTTCACTGCCTGCTTTGTTTTATTTCGGGATGTTTCTGATCCAACTGATGTTTATTATGATAATGATAGTAGTAATGATGATGTGAGTAATAGTAGTAATTGTAGTAATCGTAGTAGTAGTTGTAGCAGTAGTTGTTGTAGTCGTAACTGAGATAATGTACTTTAGCTTACCACTATGTTGGCGATGAGGGTGCATATTTCTACTGTTTCTTTCTTTCTTTACTACGATTCAGTAGTTCTAACTCTTTCTTTTTTTGCATGCTTCTCTCCAATGATTTTTTTTTTCCCTTTTAGACACGTCAGACTCCGTTATTAACCGTTTTCGTTTTCTTGATCGAATTGATTGAGTGACTCGACCAATGTTGAGTATGGGTCGAGTGTTGAGAAGGGAAGTAAACAGGCAGGGACAGATAGCGGTGTGTGTGGGGGGGGGGGGGGGGGGGGGGGGGGGGGGGGGGGGGGGGATGGCATGTGATTGCGAGGACAGTGAAAGATGGCGGAGGAGAGGGAAGGGGAGGATGCAGAGGGAAACGGGAGTTGGGAGGTGTGAAGGATTACAGCTGAGGTGGGATGTCAGATGTCTCATTGTCTTACCCTTTGCCCTCGTGGAATCTGCAATTCATATTGTTCTGATTTGACGGCTGTGTGTGTTGATGGCTTGGGTCAGTTAGGGGGAGAGGAATGAGAAGGATGAGAGAGAGAGGGGGGGGGGGGGGGGGTAGTAGAGAAGCGAAGAAGGAGAGAAGATCAGAATTTGGCGGGAGGTGTAGGCACAGGTTTGGGATGTATATGATAATTTCTGAAACATTGAACATGATTGCGTATCCCACAAGCTAAACGTGGAACTAACCGAAGCCTTCATTTGGCCTACCTCGTTCGTTTGTGTCTGGAAACGAGGGAAGGGGTGCGGAGGGTGGAGGTAGCTTCTGAGCTGCAGAAACTGAGAAACAGACAAAGGTTTCAGTCTTTCTGTGTATTTTTCCCCTGAACGTGCAGCTGGTTCTTGTTTTCCCCGAACAACCACCCCACTTCTTATGGGTAAAGCCAAATATCCAGGTTCCTTCTTTACGTCGTCGTTTTTATTCGTTCGGCATGGAGATTGTCCGTATCGGGTCGTCACGAAGTCCGCTCGCCGGAGATGACCACCCCTGCGGTGGTGCTTGATCTGGTCTGACACACGTGCACACCATGAACTTTCCTGCCCATGCTCATAGCAATAATGGCTGCAGGAAGCCACACTGAATGAATCTCAGTCCCCACGTTCCACTGGCACCAAAATAGTTCAACAAGAGTGCAACCTCCGTTCTGTACGATGAAGGACGCTTTCGTTCTCTGGAGAAAAGACACCCCCCCCCCCCCCCCCCCCCCCCCCCCCCCCCCCCCCCCCCCCCCCCCCCCCCCCCCCCCCCCCCCCCCCCCCCCCCCCCCCCCCCCCCCCCCCCCCCCCCCCCCCCCCCCCCCCCCCCCCCCCCCCCCCCCCCCCCCCCCCCCCCCCCCCCCCCGCCCCCTCTGCTGAAACAATTCATTGATGAAGGTTATTTCAAGGTTTATATAGTAGGGTTATGCTAGGGTTCGGACTAGGCTTAAAGTAGGCCAGGTTGGGGTTATGATTAGGGTCTGGTTAGAGAAGGGTCATGCATTTCAATGTTGAAGGATTTTCTGTTCTTTTACCGTGGTTTTTCCCCTATCCTGCATTAGCATACTGCCAGAATCAACGGAGATAATATGGAGAGGCCCAACGCTCAGAATCTACCAATCATTTTGTGTCTTCTGTATGACATAATGGCGGATGCCTATGTCGACGATAATGATGTTGTTGTTTACGGGTTCAGCGTTGCTCTGAGATTTAATGGCACGGCTGTTCACTCTCCATTGCCCCTCATAACATACTCGGCGTCAGCTTGCCCCGAAGGACACAGGCATGACAGTGTTGTCCGGAAAGATGAGCAACACTCTGACGTCAGCATCCTTGAGGATGATGAAACTGGACCGTAGTGACCTCAGTAGGCAAAGAGCGGATTCTTTGTATGGCGGGGGAAGCGATTCTCTGGCTTTGATAAGAGCGTTGGTCTGGTCAGTGTGGTGATAGTGTTGTGTACCAGTGTGAATCTTGACCATGAAGTGCTCTGGATAGAGATTAGATGGGGAGTTTTTGTCCCACCAGATCGATAGTGATGAATAACACTGGCTAGTGAAGTGTAAGCTGTAGAATTCTCTGTTATAACCAGAGTTACGATCTACTTCCCCTCAACTCTTTCTTGTTCTGTTACAGTAATTATGATACCGTAATGATAGAATGTTATGACTGACCATAGTTTTCCACTTTTTCTTTGCATGTTTTCCACAATTCATAAAATATGTATTATTTTTCTCGTTTCATTTGCTTCTCATCCTATCTTTATTCACTAAAACGGTTTCCTTTTAACTGCATGTGATGTACGACTGAATTTGTCTATTTGCCCATCTTCTTTCCCTTACCCAATCCCACTTTCAACCCCCTCCCTTGCCCCCCCCCCCCCTCCCCATCTCTCTCTCTCTGTCTTTCTCTCTCTCTCTCTCTCTCTCTCTCTCTCTCTCTCTCTCTCTCTCTCTCTCTCCCTCCCTCCCTCCCTCCCTCCCTCCCTCCCTCTCTCTCTCTCTCTCTCTCTCTCTCTCTCTCTCTCTCTCTCTCTCTCTCTCTCTCTCTCACCATTTGTTTTTTCAGTTGAGTGTAACATTGACCGGATCGAGTTTCCAAATTCTGCCTAGTGTTGACCTTACAAACTCCTGTTGGTGTTGATGTTGTTGTTGGCTATGAAGCCCTGTTGGTCATGCTGAGAACTATTCAGCACACGTAGCTCTTCCTCTCCACTTCCTTTTTCACTTCGTTCTCAGATCCCGGAAACAGGAAGGCTTTCAGAACACAATCTTCATCAGCACAGAACCGGATGTGATGTCGGATGTCGGTCTCAGTCGAAAGACGTAAAACTAAAGATAACACATCCGATTCCTTTGCAGGATTAAAACGCACGCCCGCGTGCGCACGCACACACGCACGTACGCACACACACACACACACACACACACACACACGCACACACGCGCACACACGCGCGCGCGCGCGCGCACACACACACAAACACGCACGTTGAAGTTAGCCGCTGTCTCTGATCCTCTGCTCAGGTTATGGGTCAATAACATTAAAAGGATGGACTAAGGTCAAGGAGAAACAGTTTGCGGACACTAGGGTCAGTGAACTAAGTCTGCAAGATGGCGGCCAACCATTGACCGCAGTGGCCGTTAGTTTACGGTCTCTGAAGACTGACTGATACATTCACTGATACCTCCCCTGTCGTTCTGGACACACAGATGGTGTTCGTCAAAGAGACTGATTGATGAAGGTAGACCAGCGTAGGAAAACAGCGATTTCTTTTCTTTTATCTTTTAGCTGGCTAAAAATCCTCGTGTAAATTCGTGAAGCAGTTTCTCGTTATATGATTCGTAATTTAGCTAAAACCAGAAAATAGAACACCGTGCAGTGTGTGTGACAAAATACGGCATTAGTGAACACGATCAGAGCACATGCAGTAAATATCAGTCTTAACAACCTTAACCACCATGTGTGTGGTATTATGAGGAAGCAATGTTCAGCTAGGATAGGCGATCATAAAGACAGAACTGAAGCCTTCCTTTTTCCACATGAACCAACGACGTTGAATTCTGCCAGCATGCTCACTTTCTGTTGCGATGTTTGATTCAGTTGCATACTTGTTTGAGTTTGAGTGCTTCAATTTGTTGTGATGACGTTGATATGTTGATGCTAATGAGTGTTGATGATGATGACGATGATGATGATGATGATGACGATGATGATGATGATGATGAAGATGACGACTGATGTGGAAAACAAGCAGACTAATGAATGCCCCTCCTCTCTGCTGCCATTTAAAACAACGTGAGCAGAATCTGGAAAGACTTGCGTCCTGTGTTGCTCACACATCATCTCATGATTAAGTTGTAGTCCTGGAATGGCTTGAATCATAGTGCTTGCGGACAGTGACGTCGGGGTCCAGTCAGCCAACACTGCTTTTCCTTTACTACAATGCTAGTTCGTCTAAGAAAAGAAAAGTAGTGATGTTGTGATGCATGCGTGACGTATAAGTTCCAATTACGTCCTCAGCGGACGTCCTTACTTCCCAACAGCTTGTAATGTGACAAGAACATTATAAGCCGTTATACCAATCAGAGGCACCGAACACACGCATTTATGGTTGATGTACAGCGATTTATTATATGTAGCACAGTCTGACCTTCGTATGTCAAACTTTATTTTAGAACATCCAGAACAGGAATCGTAGTCTGTGATCACGCCTATTTCGAGTTGCCTTGTCCGCCATTTTAGAGTCAAGGATCTTGAATTTCATTCACGACTGGTCTTTTCTTTTAAACAATTTTTCAGTAGAGTTTGCCGAGTTTGCCGGTAGCTGAATGTGAACCCTTCGCTTTTTATCACATTCCCTCGCAGGAACTAGACAACACCGGATTTATATTTTCCTATTGTATTTTGTTAGTGTTGTGCCTTGAGAACTGCAAGGTTGTTGGTATTGATCCAGCAACGTTTTATTTACTGGTCCATTAACAGTACTGTGAAATTTCTGGAAGATCCGTCTGCTGTCCAGAACGGGGTTGCCTTCCGTACGTTGTTCGCTGGACACAGATCACTTCTCGATACAGACTCTACAAACTACCTTGTGTTATTGAATGAAGATGGGCCCAACTGTTATTGAGCTACATTGCTGACATGATATGCAGCATCGGAAAACGGTGTCCTGCGCTGCACTCGTCCAGTGGTCAGTTGTAGTGGAAAACGAATGTGACAGAACAAACCTGATAGGTGCAGGGAGAGGGGGGACAGTCGGTGTAGTCGGTGGTGCGAAGAGCAGTGCGTGACTCGGGGCCAGCGGGCCACCGCACTGGTCGCCTGCCTGCACCATGACGTGTGTGATGATGACGTATGATCCATAATCCACCAAGATGATGTTAATGATTGACGTGTGTGCATCATGATGACGTTGCTAATGATGACATGCGTGGTGCATCTTGACGCTACTAACGGAAGACTTGTACCTTGACGCTGCTAATGATGATGTGTGATGCTCAGTGACGTGGCTAATGATGACGTGGTGTGTGTGTGTGTGTGTGTGCGCTGCACCATGAGGTGGCTAATGCTGACGTGTGCTGCTCCCCTATCCCCCCTCCGTCCCTGTCCCCCATGCCAGGTGGGCCGCAGCAAGAGCATGAGAGTGGCCGTGCAGCTGGAGAAGTGCGGGGCCTGCCAGAAAACGGTGTACGCCATGGAAAAGATTGAGATAGAGAAAAATGCCTACCACAAGAGCTGCTTTAGGTGCTCCCACTGCCACTGCATCCTCACGTAAGGACCACACAAATCAATGGGGCTGGGCCCCGGGGAGTGTCACCCAGAGAAAGGGGCTCTGGTATCACCTGGCAGCATACAGACTGTAGCTTCAGGCTGAGGTCTTGTTCTGACTGACTGACGATGATGACGAACTGCAGCAGTCTGTCGGTTCAAAAACCACGGCTGTCTTTCAATCTGCTCTCGTTTTTATGTCGAGAAAGACCGATGCTTCTAACCGTGGAGCTTTGCTGGACTGGCTGTTTAAGAGAACTGTCACCGTCCTCAGCCAGTCAGAACGACTGCGTCTGTGCACAGCTGTATGCCATGGATGTCGGATGAGGATTTAGGGAACGTTGCAGGTTTTCTGGACGGTTATGGTGGAGTGCATATTAACTCCTCAGATGAAGACTGTGTCATGAACCAGGAGTAAAGTTTGGTTCAGAAGACACAGAGACCGATGACTAGGACGAGGATAGATTGGAGGGGGTGGGGGTGGGGGGTAAGCTGGGGACTAGAAAAACCCCTGTTAATTTGATTGAAGTGGGGTTGACAGGAGGTGTGGTGCGTGCGCGCCCGTGTGTGTGTGTGTGTGTGTGTGTGTGTGTGTGTGTGTGTGTCCCCTTGGGATGGGAATAGATTGGATGGTGTGGATAGGGGGCTAAGGTCTGAGATATTGAAGAATAGAGACGGGAATGAAATAGCTAGCGGTTTTTTTTTTCGTTTTAAAGAATGTATATCAACTCTAGCGAGCTATGTTTACTTGATGGAAGTCTTGGAGCAAATCAGTAGCTATAGCCAAACTTTCACATTACATAACAAACCCCGATGCTATAAAGCTCTATTCTGAGCGAACTGTTTCCTTAGCCAGTGCAAAAGAGAAAGAAGCCAAATGGCGTCTTGGACGGACTTAGCACAGGCACAATAATAGCAAGATATTTACGGCTCATGGCGCGAGTTCTCTGTTTATACCGGGCGATGAACGAGACTGGAAAACAGCGCAAAGCCTGTGTACAGGAATGCAGGAAACGTTTTTTGACGACTTCACATTGATATCTCATGGAGCTTTTTTGCGCTTATCGACGAGGATGAGGACGATAAAGATGCCATGGAGTTCAGTTCCGGACTGAGACTGCATGACAGGGCTGTGCTCTCAAGCATGCTTTCATATCTCGAGATCAACAGGCCTGAGAGATACAAGCACCTGCTGTGTTGGTCAGCAAAGTTAAGCAACCTTCTCGGAGTCGCTCCCATTCAATGGATGAAACTCGACTGTGTGTCCCAATCTTCCAAGCTGAGGCCGTTGCAAACTCAACTCTAAGTAAGAACCGGTCAGGGTGGAAAAATCCCACAAATGAATGGCTCTAATGGGAGTCGAACTCGCGAACACCCAGCCGGGAATCCGCCATGGTAACCAGTGCGCTACAACGGCTGGTTTACAGGGCTTCCTTAGGGCGAACAAGTCTTTTAAGGCAGTTTTTTGGTTTCGTTATGTTTTTGAGAAAACAAATGTATAAAAAAAAAAGTATCGAGCGTGGTCTGCAAGAAATATCCTTAATTCTTACAAGGTTACTTTTTTGTTGTTGTTTTCAATGAAAAAAAGATAGAGAGGTTACTTTTTTGTTGTTGTTTTCAATGAAAAAAAGGGAGATAGAGGAAAAATATTTATTATCTAATGTTTTTCGGTTATTTTTTTTTTTTTTTGGGGGGGGGGGGGGGGGGGGGGGGGGGGGGGTCGGGAGGGGGGGGGGGGGTGGTGGTGGTGCAAGAAAGCACATGCAGAGTGAAGAAAACCTAATGATTATTAAGTGCTTATCATGAATCGCTCAGATCGGAAATAGAAGACATTTCGTAAGCTGGGTGGTTTTAACTTCGAATAATGTCGTAAAACTGACTTGGCCAGCATCAGCTGATAAACGTATGTTCATTGATATCAGTGTTACCAAGAGTTTCACCCCAAAACATTTTGGTCACTGATAATGTTATGAAAAATTAGGGCAGAGTGCAAAGGGTGATTTAGTGCTAGACAGTAGATCTAAGGGGTGTTGTTCGTGCAGCTATGCCTTGCTGTGATGACCTTGACCCCTTGACCTCTTGCCGTGCTGACGTCTGTTTCCTGTGGTGCACTAATGCGTGTGTCACTAACCTAGTGAAGAAAGGGACGGAGGGGGGGGGGGGGGGGGGGGGTCATTTCTGTGCAGTTTTTTTTTTTTTTTTAAATATAAAATCCAGAATATCAATCTCAGTGTGTGATCGATCATCCCTCTTCCGGGTTGCCATGCTAGCCGTTTTTGTTGTGTAGCTGACCTCACGGTCTCCATGTTATTTAGGCCTAGATTCTGTGGGATTGAAAGTATTGCCCATTGTTCGTTGTTGTTCCACTCGTTGCATTTGACGTGATTGTGTAACGATGTCATAGCTAAAGGAGGAAGCGGGAGGTGGGGGGAGGGGGGGGGGGGGTAGGTAAGACGGGGTGCTGTATACTTAGTAGGTGTAATGTCCTCTGTGTGGGTTCAGCGTCGATGGATTAATTTTAGCCTGTATAGTTGGCTGTTTGTTGTTGTTGTTGTGTGTGTGTGCGCACGCACACACGCACACATACGCACACCACACGCACGCACACACACACACACACACACACACACACACACACACACACACACACACACATTTGCATACATGCTGTCACAGTTTCTGTCTTTCTCTCACTCCCCCATCCCACCCCCTTCTCTCTCTCTCTCTCTCCTCTCTCTCTCTCTGTCTGTCTTTTGGGAAGGGATTATGTCTAGTGTGATGAGCTCATCTTGGAGGATGCGTGCGGCGTCCTTTAGACTGTTAAGATCTCCTTTAGAGAGTGTATGAGGTGTCCTTCATTCTGTGTGTTAATGTTCTTCAGACAGAGTGTGAGGTGTTGTTAGGTTCATGCATAAATGTCCCTTTAGATTGTGTGTGAGATGTCTGTTAATCTGTAAGGTGTTCTTAAAACTGTTGTTAAGTGTCTTCAGGCCTGTGAGTTTCCCCAAACTGCATGTGAATTGTCTTTTGGCTTAAGACTGTGAGATGTTCATCAGTCTGTATTAAGTGTCCTCTAGATTGCTTGCAAGGTGTGTTTAAGACTATGCGTAAGTGCCCTTTAAACTGTAAGGTGTCCTTTAGACGTGTGCTAGTGTTCTTAAGTCTGTAAAGTGTCATGTATATTGTGTAAGTGTCCTTCAGACTATCCTGTAGAATGCATATCAGCTGTTCTTTACACTGTTAGAGTCCTTCAGATTACGTATAAGCTGCCTTTTGAGAGGGTAAGATGTCCTGAGACTGCATGTAAGATGTCCTTGAAACTGCGTACTACGTGTTTTTAGTCTGTGTACGGTGGCCCTCACTCTGTGTGTAAGTTAGACTGCATGTATGTGTCCTTTAGTCTGTCCTAGTGTCCTTTAAACTGTACGTGTCCTGAAGACTGCATGCAAGTGTCCTTTAGACTGTTTGTAAGTGTCCTTTAGATTGTGTGGGAGTATCATTTAGACTTTGTCCGTTAGAACCAGTGTAAGTGTCTTTGAGACGGTGTAAGTGTCCTTTAAATCGCAAGCAAGTGTCCTTTAGACTGAATGTAAATGCCCTGGCTTCAGACTATGTGCAAGTGCTCTTTGACAGCTAGATATCCCTCAGATTGTCAGCTGTCTTGGAGACTATACCAGGTGTCCTCTAAAGTGTGTTAATGTCATTCAGCCTGAGAACAACGTTTCCAGCCGACAGTGTTAGGTTTTTTCTAGACTCTGCCAGCTGTCCTTTACCCTGTTGCGGTGCACGTTGGCTAAATGATACCTCACATAAAGACGTGGATGAGGTGCCCTTTAAACTATGCGATACGTGGTACAGACTGAATGTGAGGTGTCTTTTCAGTCAGTCTGTGTGGTGCTATAGACGATTGTGAGACTTCCCTTAGACTGGTGAGATGCCCTGTAGATAGTATGACAGTGACCTCTGTTCTGTGCTGCTCAGTGTTGTTTTCTCCACGCCGCCCCCCAAAATAGTAAACTAAATGCATTGGCAAGATTCATTTAGTTTTGTGTCAGTTCAGTGGTATATATTTGTTTTTAGATCAGCAAGTGACAAGCAGGTTGTTAAAGAGGAGAGGGCTATGTAAGGTGTTGTAGTAGCGTGTTAAATTGCATAATACTGCGAGGTAGGTGTTAGCTAAGACAGCAAGGCTAGCTGTGGGATAGAAAGAGGGATGAGGTGTGCATGACGACCACTGGGAGCCTGGCTGGCATGTGCCTGCCTGACTGACCTGCTTGTTTGCCCCTGGCTGCTGCCAGTGTATCTGCCTTCAGTGTGTGTGTGTGGTGTGTGTGTGTGTGTGCTGTCTATTTTTGGTTATATGTAAGTGCGTGCCTGTATTTACATAATTATGTATGAATGTTGAAGTGTTTACACAGATTTGTGTTCGTGTTTACGCAGATTTGCGTCCGTGATACTAAAGAAGTTTCACAATAGGAACGTTTATGTTCTTGGACAGGCCCAAACTGTTTTACAACAACATGATTATGACTGAACAGACCCAAAATGTTTTTCAACATATGTATATTACTTGACAGACACAAAATGTTTTCAACTACGTGTATGTGACTGGACAGTCCAAAATGTTTCCAACAACATAGATATGACTGGACAGGCCCAAAATGTTTTCCAACTACATGTATTTGACGTGACAGACCCAAAATGTTTTTCAACAACACGTACATGACTGGACAGACCCAACATGTTTTGTAACAACATGTATTTGACTGGACAAACCCAGAATGTTTTGTAACAACATATATATGGCTGGACAAACCCAGAATGTTTTGTAACAACATGTATAATGGACTGGACAAACCCAGGATGTTTTGTAACAACAGTATATGACTGGACAAACCCAGAATGTATTTGTAACAACATATATATGGCTGGACAAACCCAGAATGTTTTGTAACAACATATATATGGCTGGACAAACCCAGAATGTTTTGTAACAACATATATATGACTGGACAAACCCAAAATGTTTTCAAACAAGATGTATATGACTGGACAAACCCAGAATGTTTTTGTAACAACATGTATATAACTGGACAAACCCAGAATGTTTTGTAACAACATAATATGACTGGACAAACCCAAAATGTTTTCAAACAAGATGTATATGACTGGACAAACCCAG
Source organism: Conus ventricosus (assembly GCA_018398815.1). Lineage (NCBI taxonomy): Eukaryota > Metazoa > Mollusca > Gastropoda > Neogastropoda > Conidae > Conus > Conus ventricosus. The sequence continues at coordinate 54,218,274 of CM031614.1, forward strand.
GATGCTTTCCAACAACAACATGTACATAGCTGGACAGACTCAAAATATTTTCTAACAACATGTACTTAGGTCAACAGGCCCCAAATGTTTTCCAACGACATGTACATAACTGGATAGGCCCAAAATATTTTCTAGCAACATGTACATAACTGGACATGCCTAAAATATTTTCCAACAACTTTTATATGACTGAACAGAGCCAAAATGTTTTCCAGCAACATGTATATGACTGGACAGAACCAAAATTTTTTTCAACAATAGATGTATGTGACTAGAAAGGTGTTTTCCGACCCAAAATGTTTTCCAACAGCAACATTTATGTGACTTGACAGACTAAAATTGTTTTCCAACAAGAATTTAGACCGGACAGACCCGAAGTATTTTCCAACAACAACATGTGTGGTGTGTGTGTGTGTGTGTGTGAGTGTGTGTGTGTGTGTGGTGTGTGTGTGTGTGTGTGTGTGTGTGTGTGTGTGTCTTCTAACAAGAAAGTGTCTGTGTGATAACATGAACCTGTTCGTAACTGGCCAAGTCCAAGAAGTGTCCTAAAAAGAATATGTACATGATTAGGTAGTCTCTGAATGTTTCCAAACTTGTCTGACTTCGCAGATCCAAATCTTTGCTATGAAGACACGCACAGGATAGCTGTGGCTCTAAATGTTGTCTAACCAGAACGTGTGTGTGTGTGTGTGTGGTTGCACAGGCCCAAAACCTTCGCTATTAACAAAACGTGATGTTCTGCACCAACCACTACAAGCAGCTGTTTGCCACCAAGGCAACTACGACGAGGGCTTCGGCCACGACCAGCACAAAACCGCTGAAAAGCGACCTGTCTCGGGAAGCCAGTCCCCTCCCCTGTACAGAAAGCCCTGCATCGTCACAGCAATAGTCACTGGCTGTGTGTGTGTCTAGCTAGCGTAGTGGTCACGCCTGTTCAGTGAAGAAGATAAACTGATGTATGATGAGGTTTTTTTTTCGTCTGTTTGTCGTGTGTGTAAGTTATTATTCCATGTATGCAAAGCCTTGTTTTGTATGTCTGCAGATGTCCATTTCATAACTGTGTAGCCTCAAAGAAAGCATTATAACTGCTGTTGGATTGACTTGTCACGTATCAGATGACAGGACTGACTCAAATGTATCGTTCAGACGTGGATTGACTCATGTATCAGATATATCAAGGTTTGCCATGTGATTTCGTGTGTTCACTTTTAGGGAAATGCTTTGTGTTGTGGAGTGAAATTATCTTGTAGTTGCTCAGGCTGAAGAACTTGGCGGGTGTTGACAGTTCCTGAGCTGAGGATATAACTTGAAGGATCACGTTTAGACGGGCTTGGAGGGGAGGGAGGGACAGGGGCTTCCAGGGAAAGACTGGAAGCAGTTTACATTAGGGAACGGCGCTTGCGGCTGTTGTTCTCACGTTTTCTTAATTTAATCAAGAATTCTTTTATAACTGTATATCAAAGTTCTGCCTGCTCCTGACCATTGCATTTTTCCCCTGTGTATTGGCTGCATAAGGATTGTTTGTCGTTGGCAGTCGTGTCATAGTTTTTTATGTACCGATAGGGATCTTTTTTCTTTCTGATTGTTTGTCGTTGGCAGTCGTGTCATAGTTTTTTATGTACCGGTTAGGGATCTTTTTTCTTTCTTTCTTTCTTTTTTTTCATCTGCTGTTTAGAATTAGTGTCATGAGGAACATTAATGCTTGAAGTATGTCGGACAATAGATTTTAAAATGCAGTGAAACCGCACCAGAGCGAGGGCATCAAGTCAAGGGAGATAACTGCATTGCCCAGCGTCCACCAAAAGGGAAACCTGGTCGTCTGACATGAGTTCTGTGAGATCAACAGTGAAAGGACCCCTGATTGGTCAGATCTCCCAGAAATACAAATGATGGAGCTACCAGCGAATCCACTCAGACTTCAGGTCTATGAATACATTGTAGTCTTGCTGGTCAAACCATTAAAACGAAATATTTACTCAGTTCTTCAGTATGATTATCTGGTCAATTTAACTGCTTAGTCGATCTGAAACAAGTTTTAGCTGGGGTGTCAGTCCTTTTTTTAATATCTGCCGACTATGCTTTTTTTTTTTTTAAGGAAATGTTCGCGTCAATTGTCACAGGGTTGTTTTTTTATACGACCATTCTGACCACAGACTGTCGATATGGTAACAGATTTCATCTGGGGCGATTATATTTCTTTTCAGTTAGATTTGAAGTTACTGTGCAACGAAAGCAGGTTGTCTATACTGTTGTGAAACGCCTGTGATCCGTAATAGCCGGAAGTTCTGGAACTGATATCAAAGAGTAGAATACATCAGAAGTGTAAACAAAGTGGAAAATTTATTCGTTACAAACTTAATATTTTCAATGGTCCCGTATTAAGCAAATTTCAAACTAAGGTGATTCTTTCTAATGAGTTTGTTTTTAATTCCGAAATGAAAATTTGACCTTGTTGATCGGCTTGCCTCGGAGGGATGAGACGGAATTGGAAAGTGCTGCCTTCTGGAAAATGAAGTGGATCTCTAGACTTTGGCAGTACCACAGTATACTAGAGATGGACGGTGTCATTTTAGTTCACAAGGCCGTCAGCAAGGAAATGGCTTCATGGTCATCAAATAGAACGGGTATCAGGTCAGTTCTACAGAAGACTGGACCTGCCTGGCTTGGTATGTCTGGTCTTTCTGTGTCTGACTGTGCTGTCGATGGTTTAGTAAGTGGACAACGTTGGAGCCTCTGTGTGTGTGTGTGTGTGTGTGTGGACAGTTAGGGACGAACTGTGTGCTGTTTTCCTCCGCACCTTCCTGATGTCTAGCACGGTCGTTGTTGCTGTGGTGCTCAACGGCTTTTTCAGCCTGCGCTCATAGCAATTGCTGCCAAGAAAACTGGTCAAGTCCCTTGTTTATCTCCTCGTGTAATATGTCTGGCGATTTCCGGGGAACTACAGCAGAGTGTATATTTTACATGTCGTATTCGCAGTATTGTCGAGACGTTTCTCATTTTGCATGTAAATAATCATGTACTGGTAGGATTAATATTAACGAGTGGTTCATTTGTATGTCTGCCCCGGGAACTGTCTGTGTGAGAACATTCTGATAGTAGTATGCCATGCAGTAGTGACGTCATTAGCTGAACTCTAATCTGTTTCGTTTAGAAGAAAGTTAAAGTTTTGCTATGCGGTTTTTTATGGTTGTTTTGAGCTCATGGAATTTTCCCTTTGTTGGAAAATGCTCTGTACTTAGGTGTAAAGGCTCCACTCACGCTGTGGGCAATGTCATTTGGGGTGATGTTGGAAGTTGAAACTGTGCACATGTCATAGGAGGATGCACACAAATGATGTAAAAGATTAATGTCGCCACCAACTTCAGTGCGTTTTGGTTGCAGAAGCGACGTGCGCTGATTCGAGTTACTCGGCCCTGTTACTTTTCATGAGGAGTTTATTTCAGTTCCACATGCCCCTGTCACAGAATAAAAGTTGGATACACGTTTAAACTTCATTTGTCACAGGACTCTTTTTTTTTCCTTTGCTGTGACTGCTGGTTTGTTGTCCAGATTAATCTGCTTTATAAAATGAGATCGTATGTGGAAAGAGTTGGGTCTTGCTTACCTTAGTGTTTGTCAAAAATGAAACAAATGAGATCATTGTTATGCACTTTTGTCCGTTTATTCCTTTCCACCATGTCAACGGATGAATAACAACACCGTGACAGTCGCCACTCATCATCGTCGTGAAATGACACTGTAACTGTCGTGATGGTCAGAGTCCACCCCTCTTGCCTTTGTGGATTGTGTGCAGATATTTACCAAGCGAACATACAGCCATAAATCGCAACTTAAATTGCTACTTTTTGTGGGGAAGACAGCATTGGGGGGCTTCCACAGCACAGGTAGATCAGTTTGTGACCAGAGATATATGTATGACTTGTCGAACAAAACAGTCTGCGCATCCACCAAAGTCTGAAGATGTTTGTCTTTATTCTGCTCAGAATGGTGTGGCACGTTTCTAGGCTGTGATGAGGAATGTCACGGTCATGTTACGGAGCTTTTGCCACAGTAAGTTGATCACACACCGAAAGTTTACACAGGTCAAAGGTCCTCGGTGAGTGGAATTGTGTTTGTTTTTAATAACATTGTCTTTTAGGATAAACGCTATGATAACGAGCCCTTAGTACGTTTAGTCATGTGTATTGTGATTAGGACTGCTTATTCATGGTCAAGACTGATTTCTAATGAGTATAGGAATTTTTTGTCGATTAGAATCCATTGATCTTGGGTTCGATTTGTCATGAGTGATGGACATGATTACAGCAACGCTTTCTCCCCCCCCCCCCCCCCCCCCCCCCCCCCCCCCCCCCCCCGCTTCAGCAACGCAGCCCCCCTTCCTCCCATTGTTCCCACCATGTTGTGTCCATATTACTGTGCTATTTTAGTCCCCTTGTTGCTTGGCATCGGTTTATTTCGTTACTTCTTTCCGGTGGATTCTGTTGAAGAAGGTGTTTTTGAAGCATCAGCTGTGCCTGGGGTCTGGAACTGAGATCCAAAGAGTACGTGTCTATGGGGACAAAGAAGAACTTCAGCGCATCTTCAGAGTGTCTCGCTTCTTCTGTGTTTCTGTTGGCGGGGGTAGGTTTTCCCCCTGTACCCCCTGTCTAGTCCTTGGCTCTGGGGGATGTGTTGGCTGGCAGTGAGACGAGCGGCGACATGTTGTAGCCTGCAGGTGGGGTACCTCACTTTGTTCATTGTCTTTCAGGCTTTCAGTTCAGCTTGCGTGGAGTCGACTAGATTGAAATTCTCTGTGGAACGAACTAACATAGTGACATCAGAAACAGATTTGTTTGTTTGTTTTTTTTCTTTTCTTCACGCTCAGCTGCAGCTGTCTGTGAATGTTAACAGAAGAACAGATGGCCAGTCTGTTAGGGTTCCTAGCAGACCACAAACACACGGACAGGTTTGTTTTTCCTTTTGTTTGACTGACACGTCATGCGAGAGAACGGCCTTGAAGGAGAAATCCCCCGTGACAGATGGCGGAAGCTGAAAGGCAGGCCGTGGCCGTGCTGACGATGTCGGCTTCGGTTGAACGGCTAAAGGTAGGAGGGGTGGGGTGAGGAGGGGGGGGGGTAGTTTTATTGTATGGACTGCAGAATTTCAACGTCATTTCTGCAACGAAGACTTCACCTAGGATGAGAACACTAGACACCTGTGGGGTTGTTGAGAATGTATTCGAGTTATGTCACCCCCAGACACCGCCAGTGAAGAAACGGATGAATGGAGCGAGTCCTTTGCCCGTCATGCCTGACCTTCGACTTTCCCGCCTGTCGCCATCTGTGGCACTCGCTCGTCATATATCCCCCCCCCCCCCCCCCCCCCCCCCCCCCCCCCCCCCCCAGCAGGATAGCTGAATGAGCCAAAGAAAAGAAATGACGTAGAGACTCCTCCATTCTTGCTGACCCGTCCTGTTACGTTGTTACCCCCGTGCCACCAGTCTGAATTGTGGAAAGACTTCACGCGGGACACATTTCAATCATCGGCTGCCTGCTCCCAGGTTCAAAGGGTCCTCTCTCCCTCCGGAATGCCCCATGTTTGTGACCTCTGTTGTCATGATTATTACGAGGACCAGTTTGCACGTGCCGTGTGTATGATGGATGCATTCCGGTCGTGAAGCGGAATGCCGAACACCAAAGTAGCTTTGGGAGGGAAGTCCCTTCAGGCATGTCTCGGCGCTAAGGCCTCGGAGCTTCAAAGGTAGTTGCCTGAGGTGTGGTCATACGCCACGGGCATTGTCCATCGTACAGGAGTGTCCCATACGAGGATCGGGGATAGGTGGAGGGAGAAAAAAAGGGATACGGATGTAGAACTTGGTATGATCTCTACATCATAACCACCACGCTGTGTCTCGTCAGCATCACTGTGCCATGTCGTACGTAGCCAGTCCACGTCATCCGAGGGTCAAAGGTCAGTGTGAAGGATGTTCTTGAGGATCTCTAGGGAAGTGCAGGGGGCAGGACGCCTGGATGACCAGGTGGCGAGGGGAGTGGTGTGTGTGCCGGACGCCTGGGTGACCAGGGTGGCGAGGGGGAGTGGTGTGTGTGCAGGACGCCTGGATGACCAGGTGGCGAGGGGAGTGGTGTGTGTGCCGGGCATAATTGTTGGGGTAGGAGGGAAAGGGTGTAGGGGGATGGGGGGAGCGAGGTGTGTTCGCTGTCTGAGCTTCATTCTGTGGTCTGTTCAGCAGTTTTACTCATGGCTTTCTTTCGGCAATAAATCTCTGCTTCTATTGACGATGGTGTTGGTTTGTCTCTGTGTGTGTGTGTGTGTGTGTGTGTGTGTGTGTGTGAGAGAGAGAGAGAGAGAGAGAGAGAGAGAGAGAGATTTTTAACGCATGATGATCTGCATAAACGCACGCACGTACACAGATACACACACGCCCGCGGATGTTAAGTTTCTCATTATTTTTTTTTGTTAACTTCACTCCTAATAACAAACAACGACCAGTAGTTCTTGCGAACAACATGCATTTACCACTTACCGCTTCCCCCATTCTCCTAAACATAACCAACACACCATCGTCTTTCCCCTTCTCTCCTCCACCCTTAATAACCCCCATCAAACATACTCTCTCTCTCTCTCTCTCTCTCTCTCTCTCTCTCTCTCTCTCTCATACACGCACGCGCACACACACACACACACACACACACACACACACACACACACACACACACACACACACCTCTTCCTTTGCCCCCTTCCCTCGCCCTGTCATGTCAATGATACAACTGACAGGGACTATCTGTCTTACTCCGAATGAATAATTCAAGGCTTACTTGTATGATTAATTCACAGGCAAGGGACGCTTTCCGCGATGCGATCTTGGTAAATGGTCCTTCGACCTTGACCGAGGGTCCAGGTCAAATAGAGGCTGAAGATCCTCCCGCGGTAGTAGACAGACAGGTCCATGTCCACTGTGACCTTCACCCCTCGGCTGTTGAAATGTGCACAGGCGAATTCTGACGGATCTTCCTAGCGGATCACGAAGTCCGACATATCATTTTCTTTCATTAAAGAGTAAGAGGGGCAAAAACAAAGAAAAAGTGTAAACAATCTTCTTTTAAATTCTGTTCTTTCCGTTTAAAATCCGCTGTCATACAAGAACAATAAATGTTTGCGTTAAAGGTTGGAGGTCAAATACAATTTTATTTCAGTCCCATACTCCGTGCCACTTCACTGTTCAGTGGTATTGCACTAATGCCGTTCGTTCCGACTCCTCGTCCACAGCCACAGCCCCGGCACCGGCAATCCACAGGAAGCAGTCAAAGGCAAGTCATCATGAGGCAACCCACCAGAGGAGACACTGCACTGCTGCCGTCACTTTTGTGGTGTTCAGCAGATCCTGTTCTGATCCAATATACCAAGGACACCACTTACTGACGACAATAATTGCTTGGTTGCTGAGCCGGAGTGAGTGAACTCTCCCTCTGGAGGGCGCCTCCACGTCCGTCCAACTACATACAGTTCCCAAGAACTTATAGATGCTAGTGACCCAGACAGAATCAATCCTGTGCCGAAGACGTGTGGAGAGGCAATCGAAGCCGCGTTCACCATGAGAAGAGGGCATGAAGGCCACAGAATTTGAGAATTTTCTTTATGTTCTGATCGATGAGAATGAGGATGATGAAAACTATGCGACGGATTTTCATTTCGGTCAGAGACTGCATGATAGGGCTGTACTCTACACTTACTTTTAAAACAAATCCCGGCGTCAACCAGGCCCGAGAGATTCAGTGTTGGTCAGAGAATTTGAGCAACACGCTCAGAGATGTATTAAGGGGATGAAAGTCGACTATGTGGTTCCAGTCTTCCCATTTGAGCTCACAGCAAATTCCGCATATAAATGACTGATGAAATCAAACCCACGACCTCCCACCTGGGAGTCCAATACGCTAACCACTTCGACACAAACAGGAAATATCAAATCAAACAAACCTTTGTTATGTTCATCCCATTACCCCCCCTCCCTCACCTTCCGCCCCCCCCCCCCCCCCCCCCCCCCCCCCCCCCCCCCCCCCCCCCCCCACACACACACACACGCACACCAGAAAATTCCTAAATAGAATTGTGTTGTTTCAACTTCCAATCTGACTCCGAGCACACTCAACTCTGGGAAAGAGCCAACTAAGACCGAAAAATCCTACAAACACATGGGACTCAAACCCATAACACCTTCCCCTCCCCCACTCCCACCACCAAAGCACAAGTCAGTGACGCCACCCACCGAATCAGCATGACTGGTCGGTCATTCATTCCCCAGCCCCAAGACTATCAACCACCTGCTGTAGAGGGAGCTAGAAAGAAGGAGAAGGGGAGGTATGTCCTTGATAGACTGCCTCCAGAGCTTCCAGCGAGATCTCCATGGAGTAAGAGGACCTGGATGACATCAGAGACCTGGCTGATGAACTTCCATCTGGATGACGATGACAGCCACATCTGTCAGGTACGACTCTCCTACTGGCGCATAAACTAAAGGGAGACAAGCATGGAAGCCACTGTGTCTTTTCCTACCAATCTGTGCTGTCGGAAAGTTGTTGCCCTTTGCATGTTGCGCAAACACGAACTGAAGGGAAAGTAGAGGGCACAGAATTAAACCGAAAATCTAGAAGAGTGATACGGACGGTAATGTTGCTGAAAATATAAAAAAGCACACAAAAACAGCACTCAATGCAACGCTTATTTAATTAAAATGCAAAATAGATGAGTGAATTGTTCGGACAAACGTCTATTTTCTCATATTTACATGTCGCAAGTAACACACGTAAAAAAGCACCAGTAACTCCATATGGCTGTTAGCCGGATTCAGCGGAACCACGTGCACAAAATTCACTCGTCTGTGTAACTAGCGCTACTTTATGCTCTGTTTCGTGTGTGTGTGTGTGTGTGTGTGTGTGCGTTTGTGCGCGCGCACGCGCGCTTGCTTGCTTGCGTGTGTGTGTGTTCATCAACTTTTTTTTATATTCATGGTCTTGGAACATACAGCATACACAATATCTGCATTCACAGCTGGTGCACATATTACAACTATTGTTAGCAAGGTGTGTGATAATGATAAAAAAAAAACAAAGGAAGACTTCAGTAATTCACGAACATTTTGTTCTCTTTTTTTTTCCCAGTCCCCTCAAACCCCCACCCTCTCCGCCCCAACTCCTCCCCCGTCCATCCTCACATCCTCCTCTCTCTTTCATCTGACTTATAGTGCGCTACATCCATTATATTCAACAGATGAGGTTCTGTCTGTTTTGTGAGTTTAGTTGTATTTTTGGCTCGATGATGATTCACTTCAGCAATGTCGTACAATAGTATGATAACAACAATGGCATAACCAATGTTGGGTTGGTACTCAAGGTCTGATCAGCGCCGCTAAGTAACAGCCATGAGATCCTCTTCTTAAATTCTCTCATCTTGATCATTAATTCATTTATCCATCGGCATTAAATCATGCGCAGTGTGGTCTCAAAACTTAGCGGATGTGGTCTAGCGTATATGGACTAGTCTGCACGCAGTGACACCTCCTTGATGACGCTGAAACTGAAACTAAAACTGCGATAACTTCGGCGGTATTTTGGTGTGTTACTTGACACAAACAACGTACTACAAATGAACGAGGAAGTTGTGAAAGAGTTCTAGTTGATATCAGGCAGCATCTTCTTTCATAATATGCCAATAACCGGGCCAGCATCATGTGACAAAATGGAATTCATCTCCTCTCAAATTCAGTCGTGTCACATTCTGTAGGTCTGCAGACTGGCCTGACCAACAATTTCAGTTCTCCTAAAGGTAAGGTGTGTGTGTGTGTGTGTGTGTGTGTGTGTGTGTGTGTGTGTGTGTGTGTGTGTGTGTGTGGTGCGCGCGCTTCTGTATGTGTGTGTATGTGGAGTTAGGGGTGGAGGGGGTTGTAGATGGCTAATTTACAGCATAATAAACAGCATTACTCAAGTTTGTTTTAAGACAGGTGTTTAAGCTCATGAAAACACTAGAACACACACACACGCGCGCGTGCGCGCGCGCGCACGCACGCATGCACACACACACGCATGCACGCACGCGCGTGCACTTCAACCACACACACACACACACACACACACACACACACACACACACACACACACACACACATACATACATACACACACATACATACTATCAGAAGAAAAATATCATGTCTTAGCTTTACAATCATTAAATGTACGGAAGGAAAAGTTACCTATATTAGACGATTATTATTTTCCACCGATTATTCAAAAAGTAGATAACCATGAAAAAATAAATGTAGCAATATATATTCGTGAAGGAGAAAAAATACCTGCATGCACTAGTCCTGTTCCACCAGACGTTCCCGGACTGCATGCTTGTGCAGTAAAGGTACAGGTAAATTGTAATGTACTAACAATTGTTTCTGTTTATTTACCACAAGGTCCAAATGATACAAACACAGAATGGCTTCACTCGATTCAGTCAGACCAGTCAATAAATATCTCGTCAGTGGTGACTTTAATGCCCATTCGCCATTTTGGGAAAAAGGATGTCAAGTCATAACTAGTAACCGCTTTATTGAGAACATAGTTGACTCATCTCTCTACTTTTAAACAATGGCAATATAACTCGCATTCCAGACAATCCCAAACATAATCCTAGTGCCATAGATTTAACATTAATATCCCCAGAGCTAAGCGGTTTCTTGTGATTGCAAACTCTTAATGACACATTAAATAGTGACCATCTACCTATTGTCATTGCATTTGAAACGATGAGACCTGAAACAAACAATGTAACACA
>CM031614.1:54234094-54236594 GCA_018398815.1 Conus ventricosus
CACGCTGGCCTCTCTCATTTACAAACAAAAGCCCTTTTCGATGTACATCCTAGTGAATCGCCTTACACACACACACACACACACACACACACACACACACACACACACACACCACACACACACACACACGCACGCACGCACGCAACGCGCGCGTGCGCGTATATGTACCCTATATCGAACCAGTCTGATATGGTGTAGCCTACATCGAACCAGTCTGATATGGTGTAGTCTACATCGAACCAGTCTGACACGAACCAGTCTGACATGGTGTAGCCCATATCGAACCAGTCTGACATGGTGTAGCCCATATCGAACCAGTCTGACATGGTGTAGCCCATATCGAACCAGTCTGATATGGTGTAGCCTACATCGAACCAGTCTGATATGGGTAATACATATTGAACCAGTCTGATATGGTGTAGCCTACGTCGAACCAGTCTGATATGGTGTTGCCTACATCGAACCAGTCTGCACGCAAATGACAGCTGAAACTGATGAAGTGAACGTAATATGCAAGTTTATTTCATTGTTCACCATGTGCTTCGTAGGTCAGTTGCTTTTCGTCAACATGCTCTTTATCTTTTGTTGTTGTGTTGCTGTTGTTGTTGTTGCTGTTGTTGTTGTTTTCATTTAAATTGCTATAATTTACAAGAAATGCCTTGTGTAGGTATTTTTGTGCCCTACAGATGCATGCCAATTATGTGTTGAAATCTCTGCGCACTGTCCTCTTTTGACGAATCTGTAACTTCTCAGCTTATTTCATTAAAATTCGAAATGAGAGAAGAAGAAAAAAGTAAACGGAGTATATTCAGTCAGTCAGTGCCATTGAAGACCACAATTACCACATCACTGGTCACGTTTTGACCGTGGTCAAGCGAAACCAGTCTAGACTGTTGATGAAGTTCAAAGCGCTCGGACGAGAAGTTGACCGTTATGTTCTTATTGACCGTGGATTAGGATTATCGCTGCACCGAGCCCAGTCGGGCTGAGGTCCAGGAGAAGCTGTGGGGACCGGTGGGGTCTCTGCGGCGGACTGTGGGCTTCGCCGTACTAACCGGATTGAGGATCTGGCATGGCCGGGAACGCGAAATAATAATAATAATAATAATGAATACTTATATAGCGCCTATTCTCGGCTAGAGGCCAAGCTCTAAGCGCTTTACAATCAACACTCGTTTACACAACGGGCTGCCTACCTGGGTAGTGCCGACTGAAGAGCTGCCCGCTGGCGCTTCATTCAGTCGTTTCCCGTGACATCCAGTCAGTATCGTTCAATATCGATCACTCATTTTCCTTACTTCCTTCATTCTTTCCATTTCTCACGCAGGGTGCATGCTATGTGTAACGTGTCATCCATACCAACGGCCAAACTGGCCTACTCTTCCGAAAGTTGGTGATGGGATTTTACGTGTGTGCAAGATGTTATGCATGCGTTCACACACGGAACCTCGGTTTATAGTCTCATTCGAAGGACTGTATGGGAAATGGAGTCAGAACCAATGTTAACTCCGAGGGAAAAATCCCCCTGTACCGAAACGCCCCGGCGGAGGTTCGAACCCGCAACCCCAGGATCACCAAGATTACGAGTCAGGCGCTCTACCAACTGAGCTATTCCGGCGAAAGAAGAAAGAAGAAGAAAAAAAATAAAACACACGCTGGCTGAGGGATTTGGTGACGGGTCGGCATGGAAGAGTGCCCCTCATGTGAAGTTCTGAACCCGGGCAGTTTCTGGTAGGTTAGTGGTAGAGTGTCTGGATTGCGGTCAGCTTTGCAAGTTCGAATCACGTAGCCGTCAAGTAGAAACATGTGCACGCGTACGCACATACACACACACACCACACACACACACACACACACACACACACACACACACACACACACACACATACACACACACACGCACACACACACACACACACACACACACACACACACACACACACTCGCGCGCACACATACACGCACGCACACACACATAACGTGCGCCCGTGCACACATACGCACACACACACGCACACACACACACACACACACACACACACACACACACACACACACACACACACACACACACACACACACACACACACATGCATGCACACACACACACACACACACACACATACATACACATGCATGCACACACACACACACACACACACACACACACACACACACACACACACACACACACACACACACACCACGCACACACGCACGCACGCACGCACGGAATAATGTCAATAATCTAATAGGTATTACACTTATAAATGTAATCAGCAAATTTTACAGCTCTGTCATAAATACACACGTAGAAAATTGATGAAGAAATACCTAGTAAATCAGCGAAAACATTTATCCCATGTGCACCACAGTGAATTAAGTCTTGCTGAAGCTCGGACAGAAACAGAGAAAACAGAAGAGGACTTAAAATACACCCTTGTTAGACACCAGTGACGAATTCAAAACATTCTGTTATCTTATTCCCTACACACACTAC
>CM031614.1:54254094-54256594 GCA_018398815.1 Conus ventricosus
ATATCATTGAATGCTAATTGGATAACAGAGGAAGACACATTAGGAAGTGATCATTTCCCTATTGTTCTTACACTAAATGAAAAGATTCAAGATGAAGAAGAAGTTGAAGATATGATTCCTAAGTTTTTATACAATAGTGCTGAACTGGAACCTCTATGAGTCAACTCTATTGTCAATAGATCATAATTCCATGGAACATGAAGACACTGATATATTTTATGAGAACTTCAGAAAAGCTGTTTTATACGCTGCTGAAAAATCAATGCCCAAGCGTAAATGCTATAATGATAAGAAGTACAGAGGAAATGGATGGTGGAATGAAGAATGCGCAGAAGCAGTGAGCAGTAAAAAGAAAACTTATAAAACATGGCTAAAGGACAGAATTGAAGAAAATTTTATTGCAATGAAACGTTCAAAAAGTCACAGTAACAGAGTTGTGGCCAAAGCAAAACGTATCTATTTCACTACGTTTTGCCATTAAAAAATATCTACATCAAAGGACATGCACAAAGTATGGAAGAAGGTTAAAGAATTAAAGAACAGATGCCATTTACCATCATATCCCATTAAATTAGATAACAACGCTATCCCCACATCAGCAGAAAAAGCAGAGTTATTTGTTGAAGTGTTTTCAAAGAATAATTCATCATCAAGTCTTACATCAAATATAAGTAGCTACCGAGAAGAGGAAGAGAAAAAACATATTTATTGTGATCCTCCTCCAGATGAAAATCATTACTTAAACTCTTTTATAACCTTTGAGGAATTTAACGATTCATTGGAGTGTTTTACTTGCAATACCACTGCTGTTGGCATCGACGGTATTTCATATCAATTGCTCTGCCATTTGCCTTTATCTTGGAAGCAATTACTTCTCTCATTTTACCAAAAATGTTGGTTAAATGGAACTCTCCCTACTATCTGGAAGAGGACGGTTGTAATACCAGTTCCAAAGCAAGGTAAACGTAGATCCGAAATTGGCAGTTATCGTCCAATAGCTTTAACATCGCAAGTTGGTAAGATATTGGAAAAAATTGTTGAACGTCGTATTTTACATTTCTGCGAAAAGAACAATATTATTCCAAACAACCAAGCAGGTTTCAGGAAAGGAAGATGTACAACTGATCATCTGGTCAAAATTACGAATCAAGTTAAAAAAAATTTTTCCAGAAGAAAAAGTACACTTGCTACTTTTTTTGATATTAGAAAAGCTTATGATAGTGTATGGCATGCTCGACTGCTTTATAAGCTAAAACATATTGGGAAATTTGTGGAGCAATGTATTAATTTGTAAAATGTTTCTTGTCTGGGAGATCTATTTGTACAAGAATTGGCACATGCTATTCGTCATTCAAGGATATTGATATTGGAATTCCTCAAGGATCTATCATTGCTCCAGTTCTTTTTACTATTCTTATTCATGATCTCCCAAACGTTCCATCTAACAATATCCATCTCGTTCAATATGCTGATGACATTGCTATATGGATGAATACAAACGTCAGAAAACAAACAAATAAGAGAGTTATTACACATGTTCAAAAACTATACCAAGTTGAGCTAGATAAGTTAGATTTATACATGAAAGAAAATGGTTTAGAACTTTCGGGAGAAAAGACACAATTAATGCTTTTTATTATGGTGATGCTCCAAAGCATCCTCCTCAGCTTGTTATAAAAGGCAACACTCTTAAATATTCAAAAGCTGTAAAATTTTTAGGAGTCTATTTAACCCAAAGTCAAATGCGATATCATATTGAACACATAATAAGTAAAGCTAGACAAAGATTAAATTTTCTCAAATAATTAATGCTCAGTCATGGGGACAAGATACTCAAACACTTTTACACCTTGCTACCAGTTTAGTTCGATCGAAATTAACTTATGGTCAAGAGGTTTATTTCTCAGCTCCACAGACGCTGCTAAAAAAAATTACAAAGCATAGATAGTAAGGCTGTTAAGTTGGCACTTGGTGTGCCAGTACACACAAATACGCTCAAAACATACAGAGCAGCTAATCTGTTAACTCTTGAGGACCAACGGAAGTTGGCCACCGCAAAGTATGTGACTAGATGTCTTTCAGTTTCTAATTCAGTGACAAATGACATTTTTCTTGACTCAAGACAGGATTTCCCGAAAAGAGCGCAAAACATTTCATATCTTCAACCTATTAGAAACTATACAGATGATCTTTTTAGAGTTGTGATATTGATATTACATCAATCTCAAGTAGTCCCATAATACCCATTATTCCTCAATGGGAGCATATTTCTGCTAGATTCGATACAGATTATACAACTCTAAAAAAAGAGGATAACATCAATCTTATATCCATTGAAGCAAAAGAACATCTAGAAAATAAGTATCCAAATCATTTAAAGATTTTTACAGACGGTTCAGTTTTGGAATCATACACAGGGGCTGGATTTGCTATTCCTGCTTTCAAGATAAGAAAGTCATTTTGTCTAGGAAAAGGTTTTTCTGTATTTACTGCAGAACTA
>CM031614.1:54261594-54264094 GCA_018398815.1 Conus ventricosus
CTCCATGAAAGGTTCAGTGTCTTGACTTTAAAAAGCAAAGAAAGTGTGTGTGTGTGTGTGTGTGTGTGTATGTGTGTGTGTGCGTGCGTGCGTGCGTGCGTGCGTGCGTGCGTGCGTGCGTGTGTGTGTGTGTGTGTGCGTGCGTGTGTGTGTGTGTGTGTGTGTGTGTGTGTGTGTCTGTGTGTGTGTGTGTCTGTGTGTGTGTGTGTGTGTGTGTGTGTGTGTGTGTGTGTGTGTGTGTGTGTGTGTGTGTGTGTGTGTGTGAGCGCAGTGACGCAGCAGATGGCCAGATAATAAATCAGGCATGCAGGAGGAAAATGTAATGGCATTTACTTTTACCCCTCACTACCCATGGATAACCAGATATGCCTGCTTTAGACATACATCAATAAACACCTCTCTGTCTCTGTCTCTGTTTCTGTCTCTCTCTCTCTCTCTCTCTCTCTCTCTCTCTCTCTCTGTTTGTCTGTATGTCTGTCTGTCTGTCTGTCTCTCTCTCTCTCTCTCTCTCTCTCTCTCTCTCTCTCTCTCTCTCTCTCTCTCTTTCACACACACACACACACACACACACACACACACACACACACAACACACACACACACATCTATTTTCCTCACGTCACATCAACGTTGACATCAACAAGACAGACGACAACCACTAAACAATGTTGGTAAAGCTATGATAAAGTTCTCTCTTCTGACAAGCTATGTTTTGTAAATATTTCTTTTGCTGTTTTTTTTTTTTCTTGTAGGAATTCACAAGATACATATATATGCATAATGCATCAAACAAACAAATTATAATATATATATATATATTATATATATATATATATAATATATATATATATAACTAAAGGAAACACAACGCACTTAATGTCTTAATATTTTACCAAATTTTCGGCCATGCGGCCTTCTTCTGGGGCTTGTTTATTGACAAGGTAAGAACGTCATAAGTATTGACGCATTTGAACATAGTTGTCATCGCTATGACGTCAGTGTTTCTGCTATTTAAAAGAAAAAAATTGAGATTAAGAGATGAAGTTGGGAAAAAAAAACAAAAAAAAAAAAACCACGCACATAATAATACACGTACACACTCATACACACACACTTACGTGCACACACACACACACACATACACACACACACACCACACACACACACACACACACACACACACACACACACACACACACACACACACACACATGTACGTGTCTCTCTGCCACCGAGACCGCCAGAGAACCAAGTCCCTCTGCCACAGGGACCATTCCATAACAGTATTTACACAAACACACATATACACACACGTGCAGGTCACATAAAGAATTCCACCCAACCACATCATGCCCCACCCTCCCCATACGTTAACCAAGACTCCCCCGTCTCCACTCTGCAAATCAGTGTCCATCGGAATCAAGGCCGTTGAGTCCCAAAGGATAAACTGTCTTTAGTTTATTCTTCCAGAAATCTTCTCTTCTCTGTCTTGCGGTTTTGTTCAGGCTGTGGACCTTTTCCACCACAATGCATCTCATGTTCTTCAGAGAGTGTTCAGGTAAGTTGAAATGACTGTTGACATGAACACATGCACCTTTGTTCAACTTGATGTTAGACCTGTGCAGATAGAAGCGATCTTTCAGTGTCAGCATAGTTTCACCCATGTACTGTGTACTCTGACAGTTGGTGCAGTACAGCATGAAGACGATATTGCTGCTGTCACAGGACAGTCGATGACGGATGGTAAATGTCTCTCCTGTCTGCATACTACTAAATGTTCTGCTCTCAACTAGATGGTTTTCACAAACCACACAGTGCTCAGATGTACATTTGAAGCATCCAGCATCGATGTCATCTGGAATCGGGAGAGCTGATGGCATGAGCAGATTTCTCAAAGACCGCGATTTTCTTTCGGCTAGTATGGGTGGGGAAGGCATAGCCTTCCGCATTTTCTGGCTCATGTGGAGAAGAGGTTGGAGTTCTGCAAACCAAGAACGGAATGGGGGATTAGAGGGGTTGTGGGTGATGATGAATGGAACTCGGTTGTGTTGCCTGTCTTCCGTCTTATAGCTGAGAGTCTCGTGTCGGGGAACATGGCTGGCTTTGGTTTTTGCCTCCTGGATGGTCACAGGGCTGTATCCTCGCTGGAGAAAATCACGTTCCGTATCCTGGCAACGAGACTGGAAGGTTGGCATGTCAGAACAGAGGCGGCGGAGGCGCAGGAACTGGGCATAAGGAATGTTTTTGATGGTATGGTAAGGGTGGCAGGATGAATGGGCCAAGTATGTACGAGCATCTGTAGGTTTGGAATACAGGTCTGTGTACAGATAACCTCGCTTCAGATGGATGAAGATGTCCAAGAATGGCAGTGATTTCTTAGAATAGTTCATAGTGAACTTGATGGTAGGGTGGAACTGGTTCAAAAACTCAAGGAACTGGTGAAGTTCTTCTGTTGATCGAGACCACAGAAGAAAGATGTCGTCTATAAACCGTTTCCACAG
>CM031614.1:54276594-54286594 GCA_018398815.1 Conus ventricosus
TTTCTTGACATGGTCATGTTCATGATTTCCGTCTTCTGTGCTGTTTTTGAATTCTGTCTACTGGACATAAGGTAATGTTGCTTATAGCCCAGCCGACCGCAAACGGCCACATCAGGGCTGGTCTACTTTACATAGTGATGGTGATGGATTATGTCTTCTTCATACGGTACTGGTTATAATTTATCTTTTCTTGACATGGTGCAGGTTATGGATTATCTCTTCTTCACAAGGTGGCGGCTGAGAGTCATTTCTTCTTTACATAGTGCTAGTTACATAGTTCTGATGGGTTATGCCTTCTTTACTTAATTCTGACAATGGATTATGTCTTCTTTCTCCATTCTCAGCATCATACCCTCCCTATTCACTTTTTACTCATTCATACCTTTTAAAGAGTGAAGAAGCTCCGTGGTGCATTCCATGTCATGTGCCACTCACAATGAAACATAATATTGTTTAAGTGTGTTGGGACTGATGAGAGACACAAACATTTTACAGCAGATTCCATGAAAACCGTGTTCAGAGATGTTCCACCTGATGCAATCTTTGAGTTCTTGAAGGAGATCAACGTTTTTCATCGGATGTGAGATTTTGTAGTGAAAAGATTTTTAACAAAATTTCGAGTGGGTTTTTAGAAAATGTATTTTAAAGAGTTGTATGAATGAATGACTTGTGAGTTGACTTCAACGCGGTGACAGCCCTGATGTGGCCCCTTGCGGTCGGCGGGACTATAAGCAACATTACCTTACCTTACCATGTCTTTTTAAACGGATTGGTTATGGATTGTGTCTTGTTCACATGATGCTGGTCATAGAGTTCTCTACTTTACATGATGCTTGTTAAGGATTATGTCGTCTTTACATAAGTGTAGTTACATAGTGCTGGTTATTGATTATATCTTTGAGCTAGAGTTTTGTCTTCTTTACATAGTGCTGGCTACTATTTATGTCTTCTTCTTGTGGGTATGGTTTTGAATCATGCCTTCTTTACATGGTGCTAGTTATGTCTTCTTTATATGGTACTGTGTTAGCCTTCTTTACTACGTATTGTTTATGTCTAATTTTCGTGGCACTATGCATGCCTTTGTACGTGGTACTGTATATCTTGCTTACACAGTTGCTGTTTATGTCCTTTTTTTGTGCATAGCACTGCTATGGATTATGTTTTCTTTACACAGGGAACAATGTCTTTTCTTACATGGTACTCCTTATGAATCGTGTCTCTTTTTTGTTCAACATTGTGCCGTGTATGTTAGTTTCCAATACCATTGTTTGTGAGGTTGTTTTGTTTTTTTTCTCCTGTCTGTATTCCTGTCACCCCATTGATCGTTCTCTTTCCATTCAACTGTCATCTGTTCAACTAAACGTTGTCTTCTTTTCATGCAACTATTGACTCCATTCTTGCCACTGGTTGGCTTGCATACTGCTGTCTGTCCTCCTTCTATACAACAGTTTGTCCTTTTTGTATTTTTACATGCCATCATGTGTCTCCTTTCCACGTTACTGTTTGTACTCCTTCAATACAACAGTTTGTCCTTTTTTTCATTTTTACATACCATCATGTGTCTCCTTCCCACGTTACTGTTTGTTCTCTTTAAACACAACTGTTTGTCGTTTCTTATTTTTCCATACCATCGTGTGTCTTCTCTCCACGTTACTGTGTGTTCTCTTTCCGCCTCACTGTGTGTTCTCTCTCCACCTCACTGTGTGTTCTCTTTCCACCTCACTGTGTGTTCTCTTTCCACCTCACTGTGTGTTCTCTTTCCACCTCACTGTGTGTTCTCTTTCCACCTCACTGTGTGTTCTCTTTCCACCTCACTGTGTGTTGTCTCTCCACCTCATGGTGTGTTCTCTTTTCACCTCACGGTGTGTTCTCTTTCCACCTCACGGTGTGTTCTCTTTCCACCTCACTGTGTGTTGTCTTTCCACCTCACTGTTAGCCTTCACTCCACACTATTGTTTGTCTGTGCGTTCTGATTCTCTCATAGCATGATGCATGTGCGTGCCCCGGTCTGCCCTCCACCACCAGTTCTTGAACCCCCGTGGATTTGTCAACACCACGACTCGCTCTGTGTGGGAACGTGTCAACGTGACGCACCTGCAATCTTCTTCTGTCTGCGCAAAATAAACATGAGAATCAAACAACCCCCCCCCCCTCCTTCCCTCCCCCTTCCCCACTCCATATAACCACCATCCCTCCCCCACCCTTCCCCTTTCATCACCATCCCTCCCCTCCCCACCCACCCCACCCCCTTCCCCCCAGTCAGGTCTTTTCAATTTTAGTGTCGCATTGACAAGAATGAAAAAGAATACGCACTTTTAACAGCTGAATAGTAGTTCTCTGCGCTCCGGCGAACAGCGAGGAGCCTGGACTCATAAATCGGAGATGCCTAAAAGCGCGAATAAATCAAACGTGTGAGCCCAAAAGCGCGAATATCATGTCTTTTAAGAATAACAGAATCACACAAAAAGTTTGTGGTTTTTTTTTAAAGCGAGAATAACTCGAATATAATAATAATAATAATAATAATAATAATAATAATGAATACTTATATAGCGCCTATTCTCGGCTAGAGACCAAGCTCTAAGCGCTTTACAATCAACACTCGTTTACACAACGGGCTGCCTACCTGGGCAGTGCCGACTGAAGAGCTGCCATCCGGCGCTTCATTCAGTCGTTTCCCGTGTCATCCAGTCAGTATCGTTCAATATCGATCACTCATTTTCCTTACTTCCTTCATTCTTTCCATTTCTCACGCAGGGTGCATGCTATGCGTAACGTGTCATCCATACCAACGGCCAAACTGGCCTGCTCTTCCGAAAGTTGGTGATGGGATTTTACGTGTGTGCAAGATGTTATGCGTGCATTCACACACGGAACCTCGGTTTATAGTCTCATTCGAAGGACTGTATGGGAAATGGAGTCAGAACTAATGTTAACTCCGAGGGAAAAATCCCCCTGTACCGAAACGCCCCGGCGGAGGTTCGAACCCGCAACCCCAGGATCACCAAGATTACGAGTCCGGCGCTCAACCAACTGAGCTATTCCGGCACCAAAGTGCTGATTGAATGTTAAAAAAAAATCATACCCAAAAATTTTCTTAAAAGCGTCAATTTAATGTTTTAAAAAAAATCATGCAAAAAGTCCAAAAAGCGCGATTTTTCAGGGTAACCAAAAAAAAAAAAAAAAAAACCCAAAAAAAACACATGATTTTCTAGTATAACACACGAGTTGGACGTGAATGACCTGATTCATCAGGATTTCTTTTCATATATTCTCCTACACGAGGGTCTCTTTCTTTCTTTCTTTCTGTCCAAATAGCAACGCTAATCGGTTGAAATCTGACTGGTGCTGTATGTTCCCTTGTCCCCTTAGAGCGTCCGGAATGGCTTCTGCGTCCACATTGTCCTGGATATTGAACAGAAATAGCGACTGTGCATCAGAGGGATCCATCACCACAGGAACTGCTTCCTCCGCCTCTGTACACAAAACGCGGAACACATCGACCCTTCTATGGACATACTTTCATATACATATACTTACACACACACACACACACACACACACACACACACACACACACACACACATATCTCTCTCTCTCTCTCTCTCTCTCTCTCTCTCTCTCTCCTCTCCTCTCCTCTCCTCCCCTCTCCCCCTCTCCCCATTGTTACATTTCAGTGCATTGTACTTACGGTTAAATTTGCTATGATTTATAAAAACATTCTCCCCATTTAATTCCTAACCCCCCCCCCCCCCGCACCACCCCCATCCCCCCACACACACACACACACGCACACACACACCCCTTCACCTTCCATCTGCCCTGTATCCCAATCGATTTGATTGTCTTTTTTCTTTTTTTCTGTCTTTTCTCTCCGTTTGCATTATTCCTTTTCACTGACTATTCCGAGACGCTGAGTGTTACTTAATACAATATTTTCTATGCCCCCCCCCCCCCCCCCCCGGCCCCCCTTCCCCCGCCCCCTCCTCTGCCCCCTCCCCGTCCTCTGTCTTCCCCTTCTTTCATCTCTGTTTCTCTCACACCACTGATATTATAATTTCCCTGCATGACCCATGTATATATATATATATATATATATATATATATATATATATATATATATATTGTAGGCCCAGCACACAGCGAGAACCGGATACTGAATAAAAAGGAATGTCAGTGCTCGACTGTTTTCCTTGTAAGTAAAGAATGTTATCTTCAGTAAAGACGAAGAAGAAGAAGAAGAAGACGATGGGGTGGAAGAGAAGAATGAATAGCAGGGTGGGAAGAAACAAAGGAAGGAGGAGGAGGGGAGGAGTAGCAAGAAGAAGAAAAAAAAATGACGATGACGATGAGGATGACGATGACGATGATGATGACGAGGACGACGACGATGATGACGACGACGCTGATGATGATGATGATATGGAGGTAGAAGAAGAGGATGATGGGTAGGGGAGAAGGTTGAGAGGAAGCAGGAGGAGATGAACAGAAGAAGAAGAAGAAGAAGAAGAAGAAGAAGAAGAAGAAAAGGGGGTGGAGGAGGGGAAGAAGAAGAAAAAGAGGTAGGAGAGGAAGAAGAAAGGGAGGAGGAGGAGAAGGAGAGAAAGCACTCAAAGTGGAAGACCTACAAGAAAAAAAAATACTCTAGAATAAGAAGAAGTCATCGACCAGCTCCTTCACAACTGCAAATAATGTGACTGACAACACTTTGTCAGCGGCAGCCCATGCACTGAAGTGTGTTGCCTCACCCAGCGTCAATTGCACGCTGCTACTGTCAGTCCATTGCCAACACTGCCATGTTGAAAAACGACTTTCACATACCTCTTGACTTTCAATTTCATGTCAAGATTTCCATTTTTAGTTTTGATTTAAGATTTTACTTTCACTGCTACAGCCAAGTCACGACTTTTATGTCAAAACATATGTAGTAGTTTTAGGCCAGACCTTTCAATGTCCGTCAAGACTTTCTAGTTCACGTATATTGTTTTTCTTTAAATCAAAGATTTTGTTCTAGCGAATGACAGCAGTTAATTTCGCATTAATTTTTTTTAACTTTTTGTTCAAATGTTTACAATAACAATCAAGTCGGATAACTCTTGCTTCCACGATGAAACAATTAAAGGACTATAACTCTTAAAACGAATGCTGCTTACGACCTTCTAAAGGAATGCTGCCGACAAATCGTCTATCCAAAATGACAACCGAGCACACAGAACAAACTAGGAGACATCCAAAAAGTAAAAAAAAAAAAAAAAAAAAAAAAAAACACACGTGGATGTTCCAAGCTTGGCCATATACCCTGTAACTGACATATTAACACAGCAACAACAACTGGAAAAAAAAATGAACAAATACAAATTAACATTTATTCGAGACTGGCACAGCCTTTCCGATCTTGAATAAAGCCAAACAAACATACGGACGAATAGCAAACAAATACAGGTAACCTCAATTTGACTGGTGTGACAGAAAAATCTTGAAATAGGCAGCGAACAGTACATGGAAAATAGTGTACAGCGGCATACATGTCACCCAAGGCATTTACAGTAATTCGGTAAATGTTAAATCTAACTCAAATGTGTTTTTACCAAATATAGCCAAGTACACACTTTCAAAGAAATTTTTGTAATTCATTATTAAACTGATAGAACAAAAACAATTTAGACAATGGAGAGAAGAAGAGAGAAGAAAAAAACACACGAAAAAAGCACGCACGCGCGCACGCACGTACGCACGCATGCACGCACATATCGTTCTCCTGCCAGTCTATCTGTCTCTCTGTCTGTCTGTCTCTCTCTGTCTCTCTCTCTCTCTCTCTCTCTCTCTCTCTCTCTCTCTCTCTCTCTCTCTCTCTGGCTTTCTCTGTGTGTGTGTGTGTGTGTGTGTGTGTGTGTGTGTGTGTGTGTGTGTGTGTTTTAAGATATGTCGCATACAAAGTTAAGTGTCTGCAGTATGGTATGTACAGCGCCAGAGGAAAGATTTCCTTTCTTACCCGACACCCACCCTCATCCACCTTCTTCCCTCCAATCCCCCATTTCCTTTCCCTCCGACCCTCCCACGCTAACGCTTCTGTCCCTCAGATATACAAGATGATTAAAGTGCAAAAAAAAAAAAATAGTAACTAACATGGCTAAGAACATTCAAACACCACTGGATTTTAATCAGTCCGCTTCAAAATTCTGAGGAAAGAGGCTCTTGTACAGTATAGGGTACAAAAAAAAGCGTCCTAAAATCTACATCGTATAGTCAGGCAGTTGACGTGAGACGGGTAGGTTGTAAGTACATTTTCTTTTTAAACGCGCTTTTTAACATTAAAAGTTGGCGCTTACGAACATCTATCTTTGTGCTTTTTAACCGTTCAACTCGCGCTTTGGGCGCGCACTTTTGCGCTCTTCACGTTTTTGTTCTGTTCGCGCTTTTGAGCGCCTCTGAGCCAATCTGGCTGCCCGGCCTCCCAACGAGCTGTTTATTAAAGCAGATCTTGTGCGCTGTCACGTAGAGATCTCTCTGCCCTTCTCGTAAAACAGTGAGGGGAAATCGCGACACGTCAACAAACAAAGAGACGTGGTCATGTTGGACGGAACAAAGCAGAAAGTGGTTGTTGGGCGGGGAAGGGAAGGAGGGCTTGGGGGGAAGGGGAGGGGGGGTGGGGGAGGGGGCTGTGACGTCACTGCTAGAATAGAGCCCCCGCGGTGATGTTGGCTAGTTAGGTGGCCTGACCTGGTCACCGCGAAATGTATATATACTTTTAAGTCACCGGGATTTTGCAGGGTGAATGCCCACAACCATTCACAGGTGAAGTGGCAAGTGTAGATAACTACGCCTTGTCTGGGGTACGGATGTGGGAGTGAAGGGTCCTGCCTAACACTACCGTAACCCACCAGAACGACAACACGTGAAGAGTGGCAGTGAAAGTGAACTTTGTTTTTTAAAGCGGCAGTCGGATTTGAGCCCATAACCTGACTGCAAACTCAAACTTTGAGCCCACTATAACCCCCTCCACCCCCTTCTCGTACCTCTCCCCCTTTCTCCTACACACAGAGATGAGTCTGGTCTTGTCACGAAACAATGAGCATACGCTATGACAAAATCTGCAATAAGGGTTTGTAGTGCTGACAATCAAATATGACAAATCAACAATAATGGTACATAGTGTGGGTAATGAACTATGATATGTCTGCAGTAAAGGCACGCAGTGTTTCAGTTTCCATCGTTTTGCGCTATTTGACATCGAGCGGTGAAAGAAGAGATCATGACATGAAATTATCAGTAGTTCTAGGGAAGGACTGACGAATTAGCCGATGTTGGGAAAGGCTGAAGACACTGGCGTGTAAAGGGTTAAAGTGTTGTTGTTGTACTGGTGGTAGGTGCAGTGTAACGTCACTCCCCCATCCTCGATTCTCCGGGACTGCTTGAATCCCCTTCTGCGCATCATCTCTGGAGGACGCGGACGTTAAACTGACGAACTAAGGGAGCATGCAATGCATTGTGGGGCTGTGACGGTCGGGGTACAGCCCCAGGGAGTGTTACCACAGCCGCTGGGCCGGTCTGACCCGGATCCTGGGTCACATAGATTCTTTCTGGGTCACATCCTGTCATGCTCACGCCCCACCACAAAGTGGGGGGGGACAGACGGGGATGAGGATCTCAGCAGAGAAGGAGGAGGGGGCAAGGGGGTGAGAGGGGGGGTGAAGGGGCGGGATCTGTCATCACGCTGGTACCACCAGAAGAGAACACTGCATGATGGACGGTTAAAAGCAAACAAACAAACTTCGTGTTGAGCGCCAAAACTTCAAAACGTTTGAAGGCGATGTCAGTATTCTACCACTATAAAGAGCCGAACTGGCATCCAATAAAGAATCCAAAATTAACTGAAATTTAAGCCCGAACATATGTAGTTTGCAGTCTTTGCTTTGCCTATCTTTTATTCTGTCGTTAGTTATGCCGCCCCCCCCCCCCCCCTAATCCCTCCCTCACTCGCCACCCCTCACCCGCGCCATCCTTTCCCACCTTCACCCTGTCTCCACCATCCCCACCAATCTGTCAGTACAACAATACACTACACCCCCCAACCCACACCTCAACCCACCCCCCAACCCGCTCCCCAACCCGCTCCCCCACCTCATGATGACTAGACATTGATTGCCCTCGGTGCTGCTACTGGTGCTAAGACTGTGACAGGAAGATGCGGACAGCCCAGACAGACGTCTGGAAGCAACAACAGTTGACAGCCCCATGGCTGCAAGAACAACCTAAACCCTAACACCGGTGAATACTCGCACCAACTAGATCATACCAAAACAAAACCCACACACATCTGAAAACATCTGCAGCAAAAATGAATAAAGAAATAGATCAATCAATCAATCAATCAATCAATCAATTTGAAAAGTCATTAAATCTAAAATGAAACCATCACACGTGAGTATTTTCACACTTTATACCTTGCTTTATACCGACTGGAGAAAAAAAAGAAACCTAGAAGTAAAGTTTCGCCTTTCACTGCTGGAGTCTCCTAGCGCACACTGAAGGCGTTCAACCCTTCCTGTTGGTCTGATGAGCTCTGTGTCTCTCTGTCTCCTGTTCACAGGTTACCTGTCTGTTCATCAACACTCCGCCAATGGAAATGCCAAAATTGTCCAATCTGAAGCTCACACAAGGTGATCAACCTCACCCTCATCCCCATCATTCTCCTTCGCCACCCCCATCCCTCCAACCCCGGGCAAGAGCTATGTGCAGACAAGAATCCTGAATAGGCCTAACAGACAAGAAGACGAAGAAGAAGAAGGCATGTGTGGTTGCCTCAGAGAGCAGACCAGCCTGCTGCTTAATACTCTCTGTCCGGTATTTGTTTGTGAGCTGTGCAGACCGAGGTAAACACGAGGACAGATGCTGATCCTCTCATTTCTTCATCTTTGACCAGAACGGCAGTGACACGTATGTTTGTTCAGTGCACGTCCTAGGGGTCTGCTGAAAGTGGTTATCATGTATTGGCGTTCAATCAGTCATTGGTGCATGCTTCATATATTATGCAGTTGGCGCAGAGGTAATACGCAAACAGTGCTAACACTACCCTTCACACTCAATTCAGTCATTGACATGCAAACATTATGTATACGAGCTATTACAGCAAAGATGTGCTATTGTTGTTATTTTATTGTTGTTGTTGTTGTTATAATCATCAGTATTATTATTATTATTATCATCATTATCATCTTCATCATCAGTATGATTTTCGTTATCATTATTGTTGTTGTTGTTGTTGTTAATATTGTTGTTGTGTTGTTGTCGTTGTTGTTGTTGTTGTTGTTGTTGTCGTCGTCGTCATTATCATCATCATTACTAAAAGTACTTATAAAGTGCCTGTCCTTGGTTTGAGCCAATCTCTTAGCGCTTTACAATCCACACTTTCCTTTACACAACGGACTGCCTACCTGGGTAGAGCCGACTGAAGAGCTGCCTGCTAACGCTACATTCAGTCGTTTCTCGTGTCATTCAGTCTGTCAGTGAATCAATTTTTCATTTTTAATTTTCATTCTTTCGGTGCATGCTAAGTGTCTACCTCTCATCCATACCACCGGCCAAACTGGCCTTCTCTTCCGAATGTAAGTGACGGGATTTTCCGCATTGTAAGATTCTATGCGTGCGTTCACACACAGAACCTCAGTTTATAGTCTCATTCGAGGGACTTTTGGAGACACAGAGTCAGAACCAATGTTAACTCCGAATGAAAAATCCCCCTGTACCGAAACGCCACGGAGGAGATTCGAATCCGAAATCCCAGTATCACAAGGAACACGACTACGGCGCTCAAATGACCCTTTCCGGCCCGTCTGGAATGTAGTGAGAGAATCAGAGTGTGTAAGAGACAGAAGTAATGTGTTCCTTGCAGCTGAGGTCTGGCCAAGAAGAGGAACTTCACTGTTCGATTTTGTTTGCAATGCGGGCCGTTTTTATGGGAGACGAGTCTCATGAGTTTAGCGGAGCTCCCGGGAAAGT
>CM031614.1:54291367-54296367 GCA_018398815.1 Conus ventricosus
ATTCAGTCTTATGAAGACCAATTATATAGGACATGAACCTTCACTAGCTGCCTGAGGGAACCATCATAATCTCTCTTGAAGGCACATTTATTTGTATTGCCTGCTCCTAGGCCTTTCGTCCGCTGGATCGGACTCATCAGGGAGACACGGCTGATTGTGTCTGTGCTCTTGGTGTCAAATAGAGACACACCACAGTCCATAATTCTGTGGTGTTCTCACCGCCAAGGGTTCAAAAAAAGAATCCAACAGCACCCCCAAAGCAGCCAGCGAAGGGTAGTAAATGGAACAAAACGAAGGTGTGGAGAGGAAAAAAGTTGCTGAAAAACTAAAAGCATTATTCAAACAGTATAAAATGTAGGGGACAATCTGGGAAGGATATGTTATCAAAGTTCAGTTCTTGTTTGTATTGTTCATAATTGGAGACTCTGTTTGCATGATTTTTGACAGGATGTAAATGCGCTAAAACACACCACATAAAACATCTGTTGTCAGAATTATGTATGTTTAAGACTGCTCATTTTAACTCTAACTCTTTTGGAAGAGGAAGTAAGAATTGCCAACTATAGGATAGAACTTTGTTTGTCTCAATTTGATTTCAAGAACTGTCCCTTCAGACCAGCCAGAACCCCTTAACTTTGCCTCCTCACTTGCATGGTTAAACTGTGTAAGCATGTAGTCAGCCCAGTTAGAGTTAAAGTCGTGATAGCTGATTACTTCTTTCTGTTTAGTTGAAACCCAGACTGGCATGTTAGTATCATCAGGTGTTATATAATCAATCATAACGGTCAATAGCACTTTTACTAGCGGCTCCATCTGAAGAGACTCTGGGATTTTAGAGATAGCGTGTGCTACGCTTTCATGAACGTTTGTGGGGTTAATGATGCCCATGTCTAATTCACTAAACGTATTGCTTAATTGCTTTTTTTCAATATCAAATATTTCTTCCATTGTATATAGTTTTCCGTCCTCGAATTTACTTGGGGTCGTCATTTTTAAAGCCACAATATTTACGTAGATTAAAAAAATAATGTAAATAAAACTAAGTAAACACGCTTTTTATTCTTCACCCAAGTGTCGCAACACTTCAAGACACGTTAACCTTACAATAACTCCTGCTAATATTTTAGCTTTTTCTGAATCACTACAGTCAATGTTTATCACTTTGATTGCTTCGTTAAATAGTTCACTATTATCTTTTATTATATTGTCTATATCATTCTCAAAACCAAATTCACTAAAATCAATGTTTAATAATTTCATTGTTTCGTCAAATAGTTCATTACAATTCTTTAAATCAGATTCGCTGAGTTCGGTAGCCATTTGTTTTTAATCTAAAATAAATAAAAAAATAGTTGTAAATTCAGCTGTTATTAATAGTCTTTTCTAATCGTAAAACCTAATCTTCATTAAAGTAAATAATTACTTCTTCAGGAGTAGTAGAAAAAGTTATATTAAAATCCATAAGATCAGAAGCCATATAATCAATTAAAATACCAAACAACTTTTTAGCTGGTTGGGGATAAGAATCTGGTATTTCACTGATGACCTGCTTCACGTTTTCTCGAATCTTTATGTGATTAAAAAGATTAGTAATTGATTCTTCAAACTTGTTTTTTAACTCTTCTCTCTCAGCCTTCCAATCCAACTCGTAAAGCATATCAGTAAGCTTTTTAATGTCTTCGGGCTTCATTTTTTAAACCCAAATAAAATCATAAATTAAAAAAATTAATTAATCAGTTTCTCTCTCCCTCTCTCTCATTCACTCCCACATCTCTCTCTCCCTCATTCGCTCCCACATCTCTGTCTGTCTGTTTACTTCTTTGTCTGTCTGTCTGTCTCTCATTCACACACACACATATATACATACATACATACATACATACATACATACATACACGCACACACACACAATAGATAGGGAGGTGGTTGCAGGGGAGTGTGAAGGGGGGCTTTTTGTGGTTCGCACTTGAGCGACGTAAATTCGAGACAGCCGCTAAAATCACTTATCAGAGTCCTGAATCAATAATCACAAGATCTCTTCAAAGTTCTCTCAACGGCCGTCTGAATAGACAGCCTTTGTAAGTGAGTCGGAGCGTAGGCACAGCTCAAGCCAGTCGGTGGTTATGCACAACCGTTACTATTTTAGACCTGCGTCATGCGTTTGTGGCGTTCACTGAGAGACTTGCAGGGCAGTTGTTCGGCGGTTTTGCAAAACCGTTACTATTTTTAGACCCACGTCATGCGTTTGTGGCGTTCACTGAGAGGCTTGCAGGGCAGTTGTCGGAGGTAGACTGAGAGGTTGTTTCCAATATTCTCCAAATTCAGGGACTTGCAGCATGGTGTAAATTTGTTTTAAATTGCTGGAAATGAAACTGATTGGAAGCCCAACAATGTAAAACCGCCAATACCCATAAAGCACATTGGCAACAGCGCGCAATTTGCGTGCATGATCGTCGGAATATCCACATTTCTCTTTAAGCCATTGAGCCCAAGTTTCTTTTATTCTCCCACCTTTTCTTTCCACTTCATGCCAATTTTTGCAAAGATTCAAAAAATGCCCAAATTGAACGTAGATCATGATTGTTTGAGCATCCTGCTTCTTCACATTTTCACGCCCTTTTGCAGCCTGTTAACAATTTCATTTTCAGTTGTTGTTTGTGAAAAAAGGCTTTCCGAAAACGTTTCTCTTGAAATAGCTGATTGAATGTCAGCCTGATTTGCCACAAGATAGTCATGTAATTCTTGCGGTGTTGAAGGTTCTTTTCTCCTTTTCTTGTTCCCTTTCTTTTCTTTAAACAATTGCTCAATCTTTCTTTTAGGCTTCTTTGGCAATTTCTGTGGCCCTTCTGTTTTTGCTTTTTCAATTATTTCTATCATTTTTTGAAAGTAGAGAGATTCTGAAAGACCCTGGATACCAGACGGACAATATCCCCAAACTTTCACTTTTAAACACAGATTGTAGAACATATTTTACAAAACAACTACTTTGAATTTGACGGAGAGATGTTCAGACAAATCCATGGCACTGCAATGGGCACGCCAACAGATGCAAATATGTACCTGCCGTTCCATTCCTGCCATCCTCGCCACTGTACGAGAGGAATCCCCTACGGACAGTGCCTGCGTATACGCAGGATCTGTTCAGAGGAGGAAACTTACCATCAACGATGCAGTGACCTCAAGAAGAAGCTGCAGAGGCGAGGATACCCAGAGAAACTGATACAGGAGGCCATCACAAAGGTCACAGCTCTTCCAAGAGAACAAACCCTCCAATACAAAATCAAGAAAAACAACGAGGGGTTCCCTTCATAATAGCCCACAACCCCTCTCATCCAGACATAGGAGGATGGCTCAAAGACATGATGCCCGACCTTCACAGAAGCCGTAGAATGCAGAAAGCCATGCCGCAGTCACCAATGGTAGGGGAAAGAAACTGTAACAATCTTAGGAAAATTCTGATGCCATCCAAGCCACCACAAGTCAGCACTCATAAACAAAATGACAGATCACCAGGAGTATACAAGTGTACCGCCAGCAGATGTGTTCTTTGTCAGAAACATCTTCAAGAGACATCTACATTCACAAGTGTTAGAACAGGGCAGACTTTCCACATCAGAGATGCTATGGGCTGCAAAAGCTCTAATCTAATTTACTTAGTGGACTGTGCTAGGTGTAAAGATGTTCAATATGTCGGAGAAACAAGCCAGACCCTGTCCAGGCGATTCCATTGCCACAGATCGAACATTAAAAAAACAGACAACAAAACTCATAACATTAGAACCCAAACACAGAGTGTTGGTAGGACTGATTTCACATGCAGGGAAACTTTAGTAGCCAAACATTTTCAAAGCAGTGGACATAGTGAGGAGGATCTCCGTGTCACTCCTATTGAACTGATGAAAACACTTGATACCAGACAGAGAAGAACACGTGAAAGGTACTGGCGGCATAAGATTAGGACAAACTACCCCAATGGCCTCAATGTCTGGGACTAGCTGAATGTAGGGTACCACACTTCTTACTTACATGTAGCAGACACATGCGCGCGCACACACACACACACACACACACACACACACACACACACACACACACACACACACACACACACACACACGCATGCAAGCACGCACACACACACACACACACACACACACACACACACACACACACACACACACACACACACACACATTTAGGCACACACACACACACACACACACACACACACACACACACAGTCACTCACACACGCACACACATGCACGCAAACACACACACACACACAAATGCTCACTCACACACACTCATTCACTCACTCACACACACGCATGCATGTATGAACGCACACACGCAAGTATTCACACACTAACGCAAGTATAGACATATAGAAAGGATCACACACAAACGCAAGTATAGACATATAGAAAGGATGGGCAGGGATTGTATGGTGGGAATGAGAGTTAATGGTGAGGGAGGATGGTGGGGGAAGTGAGAGATAAGACTTTTCAGGTTTCAGTTGAATGTAATGTGAGTCTATACAACAGTACCATTTGCATGTGAAATTCATAAATGTGTTTTCCACTACCTTATTGTAAGCACAAGATGCATTTTAAAAATGATGGAGTTAGGGGAGAGGGTGTTGTCGGGTATCTTTGGAGGCACCAGTGTGAGCTTGAACTCATTTCTGTTGTTGTTTTTTAAGGTCTTGACTGACCACCCCATGTTTTTATTTCACATAAGCTCACTGCTGCCTTTTCTTTCTTTAATTCTGGTAGGCTTCTGTTAGGATTTTAAAGCAGTGAGTGGGAATTCAGGTGAATTGTGAGTGAGAGATGATCAGTCTTAGAATATAAATGCTGTGCTTTGGGCTGTCATTTAGTGGCCCTTGGTTTTTTATGCTTGACAAAGGTTTTACCAATAAACCGAAAATTTGCAATATGCTTATTGGGTGTTGGTGGTTTTTACTGTTCAGTTTTTTGAAAGTAGTGTTGATTCTC
>CM031614.1:54303867-54306367 GCA_018398815.1 Conus ventricosus
TCTTCTCGTGACTGTCGACATAATGGACATAGCAGATCAGAGTTATCAATTTGTTTATAACGATAATGATGAACAACAATATCAGACACTCCAATTCTAAACTTAGTCATTATAAACTTTAGGTGCCTGTCCATACGCATTGGCATGTACATTGGGAGAGAATGAAGATCATTAAATGTTCTATAAAAACTAAACCTGTCACTATTTTGAACATGGAAATTCAAGTCTTGCCATCTACAAACGATGTCTTTCTTTAAACGTACGGACAAAGTTGTTCATATCTCCGACACCTTGGTTAAGCCACACATACCCCAAACCATATTCGTATAATTTCATTCTAACATGCGACACCCAGTTCATCTTGCCTCTATTATCTAGTTCTAACAGCATTTTATACGCTTTATGAGGCAATTTATGTTCAGCCATCTGAGTTAGTTTTAACCAGTACTTGACACATTTAACAGTGGAGTGCAAAGATATGGGGTATCTGTCAGTCTCACCATACACAAGATCATTTGGTGTTTGTGGTGAGACACCCAAAAACTTTTTTAAAGCAAATAAATGAACCTTTTCGCAATGTGCAGCTCCAGCATCAAGACCCCACAGTTCAGCCCCATATTGTAACATAGGCAGGATTTTTAGCATCAAACAATTTCAAAAACAAGGCAAGAGATTTATTGTTAAGCATCGACAATTTCTTCATAATACACAGCAATGCGTTTTTGGCTCTGCAAGCAATATCTTTACATGCAAAAGTGAAACTTAATCTCGTAGAGAAATATATCCCTAAGTACTTATATACATTTACAACATGCATATATATTGCATTCCACAGGGCTCCGTCCTTGGACCTGTACTCTTTGTAATGTACACGCATCCTCTTTCTCAGATCCTTGAAACTCACTCCTGTCCTCACCAGATGTTTGCCGACGACACCCAGCTGAGACGCTCGGGGAATGCCTCTGATCTCGACCAGATGAAGGGCGAATTGTCTGAATGTGTGTCCGTCGTTCGGGACTGGATGGCTGAAAACAAACTTCAGCTAAACCATGACAAAACTGAAGCGTTACTGTTCAGCTTACCAGGAGCAAAAACACCCGCTCTTTCTGTAAATTCTTCACTTCTGATCTGCAGTACTGTTATTCCCTTCTCAGTAAAGGTTAAAAACCTTGGTGTCTTTATCGACAGCGGTCTTGATATGAAGACACAGGTGAACCATGTCTGTAAAATATGCTTTCTGGAAATTAAACGTATAGGTGCTATCCGACATCTCCTTACCACTGAAGCAACCAAAACTCTCACCACTTCTCTCGTGCTTTCGCGTCTCGATTATTGTAATTCTCTACTAGCAGGCCTTCCCGACTACCTCACCAAAAACTTCAGCACGTTCAAAACTGTGCAGCTAGACTAATCCTCAAAGCTCCCTTCAAAGAGCACCCTCAACTACTATTACGCAGACTTCACTGGTTGCCGGTCAAAGCCAGGGTGACATATAAAATCGCATGCCTCTGTTTCAATGCTGTTAAAACTGGAACTCCAGCCTATCTGTCTGACCTTCTAAACTTATACTGCCCAGCTAGAACCCTTCGCTCGTCTTCTGACTCGTTGCTCCTGGTTCCTCCCAGATTCAAATGCAAAAGAAGGGGGGATCGTTCCTTCTCCTTCCTGGCTCCTAAAACTTGGAATTCTCTTCCACACGACATCAGGCACTGTGACTCTTTTCCAGTCTTTAAAACGAAACTAAAAACTCATCTTTTTACAGTCTACTTCGGCTGATAATTCAAAAGTCCCGGTCATACACAGATGTCAGTTTGTGTGAGTGTGTGTGTGCGAGGTGTGCGTGAGTGGTTGTGCGTGTCTGCTTTCCGTGTGTGCTGTACGTATCTGCTTCCCCGTGCCTGAGTATGCGGTTTGTGCGTGTGTGTGTGTGTGTGTGTGTGTGTGTGTGTGTGTGTGTGTGTGTGTGTGTGTGTGTGTGTGTGTGTGTGTGTGTGTGGTGTTTTCGTTAGTCCTTGTATTGTAAAGCGCTTAGAGCTAATTTAGGATTTGCGCTATAGAAATATTCATTATTATTATTATTATTATATGTCCATTTTTCTCTAGCAGCGAGATAACCGCCTTTTCTGAAAACAATTATGTTACTCTTACTCATATTTACTTTCAACTGGAGTGAATCAGGTGCCCTTTGCAAACTATTCAACTGAGTTTGGAGGCCTATTACAGTCTCTGATAATGCAACGTCATCAGTCAGAAGTAAAATATATATTTCAAGAATATCATTTACAAAATGGGCACCATGCTTTCCAGAGCTTATGACTTTGGAAGTCAACTCATTAATAAATAAAGAAAACAAAACTGGGCTGCAAACATCACCCTGCTTAACACCAGATGTACAGTTGATATAATCTGTTAAGCAGCACCACATCGCACCCTTGCCTTTACATGGTCATACATACTCATAATACATTTATACATCTTTCCATGAATTCAGTTTTTCAAC
>CM031614.1:54313867-54326367 GCA_018398815.1 Conus ventricosus
AAGACCGTTTCGCCATTCTTTCCCGGACTGCCGCACAAGAAGGTTGTTTTTTTGACTGTGCTCCTGTGTGACCACTGTGTTTTAGTTGTGTTTATATTTAAAATGGCTAACATGTTTACCGAAGAACAGGCTTGTGCTATTCAAGACCACAAGTTTTACTTCACTAGCATGTTAGAGTATTTATCGAAAAAAGAACTAGGGTGAAGCATGTTCTCTACCAGTTAAACCAAAACGAAGCATTGCTTTTTTTGGAAGGAACAGAAAAGGAAAAAAGTGAACCGACTGCTTTGGAAATGCACGACTATCTTAAAGGTTTGTTGGTTCAAGGAAATGAAAACGTTGAAAATATTGCTGCAACAAGATAAAGCCGGTTTCAATAACATGTTTGACTATCGATGAGATGGTTCCTTATCTAAAAAATGGCGCTGCATTATTGAAAGTTGGCCAAAGC
This sequence comes from Conus ventricosus, assembly GCA_018398815.1. Taxonomy (NCBI): domain Eukaryota; kingdom Metazoa; phylum Mollusca; class Gastropoda; order Neogastropoda; family Conidae; genus Conus; species Conus ventricosus. Next base: position 54,314,319 of record CM031614.1, read on the forward strand.
AAAACAATCCATCACGCATTGATTGTTGGTTCGCTGGCTTGAGACAGCTAAAGTCATGTTTAAAAACAAAAAACGCATCAAACATGGCGTTCATTTCTTAAGGCGGAGGTAAACATGGCTGATTCGTATGCTAGAAAACTTATTCAACTTTCTGTGTGTTTTTATAACTATCCTAAATTCACAAGCTAGGAATCAGTATAAATGAACTGTGTAGCAAAACGCCAAACCATTATTAGACTTATGCAACTAAATAGCGATTTTCGGGGTTCTGGCAAAACTAGATAGGGCTAGGCAGACCTTAGTACATCTACCAGTATGGAGAGGAGTAGTGTGTAGCCAGCACTATCTCATAAAATGCTCCAAATTACAATGACGGATGTACTAACTACTGGCGATTGAGCCGCCATAAAAGCTCGGCTACAGCAGTAACTGCTGTAACTCTGCCAAAGCCAGTTGCAAGCCTGGTTGAGAAAAGAGGAGCACAGCAAACTAGTCAAGTGATCATATATGATCGCTTGACCTGCAAAGTGCGGCAGTTTGCCGCCAATGACGTCAGCACGGAGCACCTGCAAACTAGGCCAAGTGATCATATATGATCGCTTGACCTGCAAAGCGCGGCAGTACCTGCAAAGCTCAGCGGCAAACTAGGCCAAACGACCCTTGTGATCACTTGGCCTAGTTGATTGAGGTGCGCGTGGGACACAACCTGTTCAGTCACAAGCAAGTGGCTCCCCAGTTTCACTTTGAGACACTTGACACCTTCACCCCAAGTTACCCCCAAGTCACCCCAAGTCACCCAAGTCCTTAATTAAGTTCTTGATTAAGTTACCCCAAGTCCTTAATTAAGTTTTTAATCAACTCACCCCAAGTCACCCTAAGTCCTTAATTAAGTTCTTGATTAAGTTACCCCAAGTCCTTAATTAAGTTTTTAATCAAGTCACCCCAAGTTCTTAATTAAGTTCTTAATTAAGTTCTTAATTAAGTTACATCAAGTTCTTAATAAGTTCTTGATCAAGTTCTTACTCAAGTCAACCTAAGATCATAACTAAGTCATCCTTTAAGTACAACTAAGTTCTTATTCAAGTTATCTTATAATTATCAAAAAAATACAATCTATGTTTTTGTCTTAAATAGTAGATGCCTATATAGTACACACACGCCTCAAAAAACGCGTCATCGCTGAGAATATCTTGCTCGGCGTTCTCTGCGCGAGATCGGTCAGCATAGATCTTAATGAAGTTCTTACATCCTAAGCAACCGCATTGATTACAATTCTGGTCTATGGAAATGTCTTTTATAGACTCCATGTCTTTATTTATTGACTCCATCATTTTATAATACGCCATGACTATTTTTATCAAAAAATTTTTAAAATTAAGTTCTTAAAATATTATTACATTTTAAATGGATCAAAAATGATCTTTTATTGTTGGCGGTTTTGGCATGTTTTTGTCTTCTGTATTAGTGGTTGAGGTTGTTTAACTTCTTTGGTTCTTGTTGCCATTGTTTATATATTTTATAACAGTAATAACCACACCCCCAGCAGCAGTACAAAAAACGCGCCATCGCTGAGGATGTCTTGCTCAGCGTCCTCTGCGCAAGATTGGGCAGCATAGATCTTAATGAAGTTCTTACATCCTAAGCAACTGCATTGATTACAATTCTGGTCTATGGAAATGTCTTTTATTAGACTCCATGTCTTTATTTATTGACTCCATCATTTTATAATACGCCATGATCTATTTTTTTAAAAAAATTTAAAATTAAGTTCTTAAAATATTATTACATTCCAAATGGATCAAAACGATCTTTTGTTGTTGGTGGTTTTGGCATGTTTTTGTCTTCTGTATTTAGTGGTTCAGGTTGTTTTGACTGCTTTGGTTCTTGTTGCCATTGTTTATATATTTTATAACAGTAATAACCGCCCCCAGCAGCAGCAAGGGCGCCAAAAATGGCAACAGTTTTAAGTTCAATATTCCATGAAGACTTTGGTGCTGTAGGCCTTGAATCACATGGAGTTTTTATAGCTGGCATTGAATCAACTTGTTCTGGCGTTGGCGGTTTATTATGAGTTATATTCTGTGATTGTAACTGTAATTTTTTTTGTCTGTTCCACTCTGCTAATTTTCTTCCTGCTTTAACACGCCCAGGATGCTTTTCACTGGTCTCCACCTGATTCAGTGTTTTCTGATTCTGCTGATTTTCTGGCTTGGTTACTTTCTCCACCTGATTCAGTGTTTTCTGATTCTGCTGATTTTCTGGCTCGGTCATTTTGAAGGGAAATAAAATCTATATGATTAAAAGTAATTAATCCTATGATTAATGGTGATAACAATGTTCCAAATCTGTAATACAGATCACAGCTTAGAGACTCTAATGACTTTGTTAAAACTGGATCCTGCGTTAAATCATACATAAAGTCTTGTTCAGAATCGATGGGCGCAAATCTATTAACTAGTTTAGTGTACAAACTAAGAACCGTTTGCCCGACACTTTTTACCATTCTAGACCCCAGCTGCGCTTCATACCTGTTATGATACTTTACAATGTCTTGTGGCGACATCTGTTGAATCTGTTCTATGCTGAATTCAGTTCCGGGGAACTGTTTTGTTTTTCCACATGCTGCCAAAGAATACAGCCTTTCCTTTTTGGACATAATAGCTTGGTCATCAACTTGGTCATTCATAAGTTCAGGAAGGTTTAGGCTACCCTGTAGCTGTAGTAGATCATCGCTGTTCATGTTTTTTTTATTAATTATAATTATTTTATTTTTTAAAATGAGCACCGAAAAAACTGTTACCAACCTTGTATACCATTCTGCTGTTATTGGGGGGCTAAGTGTAGGATACACAATGCTTGGTTAAAGCCTGTTAAAAATAAAACCGGCAGATCTTGGCAAACTAGACTTTGAGGATTCAGCAAAACTGATTGCTGTTATTACAGCTTCGTTCGCTACGAAAGATTTTCTAGTTAAGCAAGGAATAATTCCAGAGAATATAAATATGTAAAAAAAAAATACATTTATAAAAAATGGCTTCACTCGTAATGATGATAGGTGGTGCTGTGGTTAATGCGCTTGCTTTTAGCAGAAGTAATTACGCATTTAGTAAACTACGGGATGACGGCGAGAGAAAAAGACATAACAAAGCTATGGAGCAACTAGCAGCTGCACAAGACGCCTATGAAAAGCAGAGAATTGAGCAGTTAGATTTTATTAATAACACACTGAAAAAACAGGGGCATGCAGCTTACACATTTAAAGATGTTGATCAAGCAATAAAAGAGTATTATCTTGTAACAGGCAAACCAATCGAGACATTACCCCCGCCAAAATTCAGTGACTTTTATCATCCATCAGAAGAACAAAAGATGCAAGAAATCGCGTTTATTGTCTTTGGCATGACTGTCGTGTATTTTGTTGCGCATAATATTGGCTGAATAAAAAATGAACAAAATCTATTATTCACCAAAAGGATATTGGAAGGGAATAACAGCAATTAAAAAGCTAAGCCAAGCAGCTGGAGTCAGTCACAGCAAAAGGAATGTACTATCTAAACAAGCAATTGGCAAATATACTTAAATACAGAACCACTGTGAATCAGTCAAACAACCAAAGGAATGGTTATCTAAAATCTGGCCAATGTTAATTACGGAAGACAATCAAGTACCTTGTGATCAACTCAAACGATCACCCATAAATGACTTTATTACCCTGTACGATTGACGAAAGATTAATACCCCTTAACATCCTGCATGATTCAAGATCAAGATGAAAGAAATTAAACGAAGGAATCATTATTTTTAAAGCTGGTTCATAAAGAAGCATCCAGGGTCACAGATCATTAGGCTTTATGATAAATCGTATATAAAGTAGCGAAAGATTTCGTGATCACATATTCACAGACGACGTGCTACAATTCGACACAGAAATGGTGTTAGAGTGCCTCGTGGAACGCGCATGATATGGGGTATAATTAAAAATAATCTACCATACAACAATCAAAAAGAAAAACAATAAATGTGTAAGACTCAGTTCATCACAATTTACATGGAAATGTGAAGGTACTTTATTTACGGCTTTTGTTTATGAATGGAACTATAGGCAATAGTGCTGTTTGAGTTTGGATCATTTATTGAAAAAAAATAAATGTATCCCCTATTCTAACAGAAACTACACCAAAATGAAATACAAGGTATCTCAAAATACTTTTGTAATGAAAGAAACAGTATCCGAAGTATCAGTTCCGCTATTAATTGCGTTCTCAATGTACCATAGCTACGAAACTCGGACCCACAAACCCCCTTTCCCACTCTAAGCACTCCTTTGCTACAACTTGTAACCCTCTCTTTCACTGTAATCTTCCTTTACCTTTCAGACTGTCTTACGTACTCAACAGGCCTTACGATCCCTCCGCACTGATTTATCACACACTGCGAATACCCGTTGCATGTCTAAGCTTTGCTGGCTCGAACTGACTGACTTTGACGCTAACCAATACCCTTAATCACCCTCCAATAACTGACGATATGTCGTTCCAAACCTCTATTATAATAATTCAAATGGCGATCGTTAGTCGTTGAATAACAAGATGTATTGTCATTCTGTCAACTATAGATGCCTCTTCCATGTTTAAATACGTTGACTTCGTCGGGTCGTTCACAAAACGATGTTGCGTCGCAATCTTGCAACGGAACAAGGTGTTGGTCACCCAGTCAGTTAAAATAAAGGCTTTCGATAATTCTAAAACAGTAAACCCAATAAATACAGGCTTGTCCAATTTGACTTTCTTTTTCTTCATCATTATGCCAAAAAGCTGATCATGAAATCTTCTGAAGTCCTGATAATTAGGTTTTGAAGTCAGCTTAATTGCTTCGTTCTCTTTAGTGACTAATCTGACATCTTTGCGCTTGTGCGGATTCTCCATAGTTTTTCCAAACAGCTGTTGTTCATCAGCTTGAAAAAGTCTTTTTCTGAAGCATCTGTGGATTTAGTTCTGAGATCAGTGTTCTTCATGATGTATGGTTTCATGAACTGTTCTTGATCAAAAGCAATTATACGATGAACAGCTGTCAACTTCAAACCATGTCTTAAATAAAATTGCAGAAGTCTGTAATGACATACATAATTTTTTTTGCCCCGAAGATTAGGCACAAGTTTAGGCGGCTCTGTTTTCGCCATCTTTAGACTTTCTGCTGCCAATGGGTAGTCATTATGCAAGTCATGGAGCTCATGAGGATATTCTAAGTCAACTTCTAGAATGAAACCGCGCTGTTGACCCGACGTCAAACTGCCCAACCACTTTAATGCTTTTTGAATATTTTTTTGGGTCGTCTTTTGTGTACATCTTGAAGTTACGTAATGGAAGTGATTGCGCCATTGCCCATCCATACAGATTGTTTGCGTCTAAATACATAAGATAGTTAGACCTTTTACTTGGATCATAGTCGTCCAAGTATTTGTTGTTTGCTTTACAGTAATGATGCGACACCATACTAATTCCTCCACGCAGTCCGTTTTCAATCATCTGAATCATTGGTAAATCTGACAATAAATCAATCTGTACTCCAGTAAACTTTAAGAAAGCATCCCAACTCATCCCGGGCGCAGAAATGTAATGCGCGGGATCCAGGCTATAATGTTTCATGCAGGTCTTTCTATAATCTTCAAAGACGTCCGCCAACAAACATACATCAGCCATCAAGTATGAATCATGATAGTCTCCCATCGTTTTTACACTCTAGCTTCTGCCACGCATCTTGAGCATGCTGATAATCGGAATCACTGATGTCCTTTCCTCTAAGACTAGAAAAGAACGCGCCTTTAGGCGGAAGTGTATCTTCGTCAAACCTTTCCCAACTGTTCATGTACTCATAAGGGTAAACGCCCTTTCTAACAAGAGTTGGGTCAAAATATTCTTCTGTTATTGGGCAGGCCTTTAAGGACATAGCCAGTGACTCTAATGATCCCATCATGTGTTGCATAGAGTCATAAAAAGACATGTTATTTAAAGTGAAACACATGTACTTTTCTGATGACTGTGCAATGCATGCTACCCTGAAGGCGCTGGTTACTGCTTGCATTATAAGGTGGGAGTCATAACCTCGCAAGTTGTGAAAGAAGATGGGCAGCTTCCATGTCTTTGGTTCAAACTTTAGTTGAAGATTGCATTTACTGTGCGCAGCTCCTCTGAACTTTCCGCTAATGTGATCATGGTCTCTTACTGTCGGATTGGTTTCCTCACTGAGTTCTAAACCGCAAATCCAACAGTGAGTGGCTGAGTCATACTGTTGTTGGTCTTCAGGCGCCATTATGATTTCAAATAAATTCAGATTATTAGAACAATCATTACGCACTTGCTGCATGCGCTGTAAAAATCTTCTGGCCGCATTTGGGCCTCTGTATAATTCTGGCGTTGAATGAGCGCCATCCGACCTGACAACGATGAAAGCAAATGAACAAATCTGATGATTACTCACAAAGGCTGTTTTTGGAAGTTTCTGTGAGGTTGGCCCCTCATAAGGAACAATAAGTGATTCGAAGTCTGCGTAAACAACATATGGAGAATTTTGCAGTTTTTTCCAGTTCTTAAAACTAACTTTAGATCCTGGTGGGGGCGTAGTTAGTTCTGTATTACAGTCAACTGGGCCGATACAATGTTTCTTATGTTCGCTCGCGGCTTGAGCAGATGGAATTCTTGTTAAACATTTTCTGCAGAATTCTTGTTTGCCATAATTTTTTGTAGTATGCGCCAATAATCTACTCATTGTGCGTATCAATGTGTAATGTGGTAGCCCTGCTGGTGAAAACATCAGTAGTAAGTCAACATGATTTTTGTCTGGTTCGCCAATTGTTGGGCTGTTTTTAGACACTCTAATAGGCAGTAGATTTGTTTCCTCATCCCATGTGTAGATATTAACAGTTATTGGTTTGTTTTGTTCTTCAAACTGATCAATTTGGTCTATACCAACAGGAAAGGATATTCCACTAAAGTTAAGATCATTGATGTAAGGGTGATAGTTAGACACTCTCTCTGCGTTTTTGCGGATATAATGCAGCCTTGCGAGAACACACCACATAAAACATTTGTTGTCTGTATTCTTTATGTTTAGAACTGCTCTTTTTGCAACTAATGCTGGAGGTAGTGGAATGTAAGCCTTACCAACAATCGGCGCATACTTAGCCTGTTTTAATCTAATCTCTAAGACTTCGCCCTCTGACCAACCAGAGCCTCTCATTTTGGCTTCTTCAGCGGCCACATCAAACTGTGTAAGCAGCTGGTCTGCCCAACCAGGTGTTAAGTCATTAGAGGAAAGAATAGTCTGCTGTTTAGTTGAGACCCAGACTTCTAGGTTTTCTTCATTTATTGTTACATAGTCGATTAAACAGCTAACATTACTTTAACTGGCGGGTCTATTGTTAGTTTACCCGGAACTTGAGAAATAGCATGTGCAATGCTTGCCTGCACATTTGCTGGATTAATGACTTCTAAATCAATATCATTCAGTGCTCTTGATAAATCTTCTTGCATTGCTTCAAACAATTCGTCTGGACCTTCATTATATCTTATCCATGCTGAGTTTCTTTTCTAACTCAAAATATTTATTTAAATCAAAAAAATAATTAATCAATATCGATGGTCTTTTTGTGCTTAGACTCATAAACTAAAGTATAAACACCCTTTGGCGTTGTTAATGTGAGCTGTTTAGAGCAGAGTTTAATGTTTCGTTTACTTTTTTTAAGCATTCCTTTTTTATCTGCTCGGGGTCTGGCTGTTGAGAAAAAACTTGTCCTTGCCTTTCTTTGAAGATCAAACTTTTGTCTTTTGTAGTAATCAAAATCGGCCTGTAAACGACTAAATTCTTCATCCGTGATGTTTGAGTCAGCTAGTGCTTTATTTATAATCAGCTTAAAGGAGCTAAGTTTAGCTGTTATTAGTTGAACCATAGCTGTGTGCTTTTGGAGTTTAGTTTTTATTTTTTTGCTAGCAGCACCTACAGCTAATGAACACAGGCCAAGAGTTAAAGACAAACCGCCTAGAGGTAAAGCTGCGGGTACGCCTATGCCCGTTGCTAAGAGACCAACACTTGTCCCTGCCGATACAGCACTTATAGTCGATGCTCCAGTATTAACATAAGTAACAGCATTAAAGGCAGCAGAATACCTTCGTTTGGTTTTGCTGTATTTTGAAAGGTCTTGCTCTAGTTTTTGTTGCATTTGTGTAATGTTTGTTAATCTGAAGGTTTTTACTTCAGCAGCAGCAGAGACGACCCTGGGGTCAATGGTTCCTTCTATAACAGCAGAGACGACCCTGGAGTCGATGTTGCCTGCTATCTCTTCTTTAGGTACTTTTGGATAAACCTCAACAGACATGCTTTTTTAAAAATGAAAAAATAATTTAGTATACTATACTTTCTAAACTGCTTTCTCGAATATTCAGCTGCGCATCATATATTAAAAACAAATGCGTATTAAGTGGTTTATCACTCTCTTTTTCTTTATCAATTTGAATGTTTATTACGTTTGTAACCTTTCTCCCACTTCCATGTAACTTATTATCCTCTGTCGACCTTAGGTCAATCCATAAGCCGTATTTCGTTGTTAAATAATCATCGAGTCTAACATTGTGAAGATGTAGATCTTTAGACACAAGGTCTACTGTTGGATTTCTACACCTCCCGCCTCCAAACAGTTTTCTTATTTCGTCAAAATGATGATAAGTTTTAAGCCCGCTAGCGTAGATTTGATTAGGACTACCTCAATTGTACATTGCACTTTTGTTATTTTAGGATTAATAAACTTTTCAGTTTGTCTTTTGAATGGTTCTTCATCTTCGCACAGCAATAAAATACCTTTAAGCGATTCTGCTGGGCCACTAAAACTAAAATTCCATATAGTGTCTGCCCTGCTTTTAGGGTATGTTGAATGATGATGCACTCTTTCGTAATATATGTGTAATTTTGACTCATATTGTCGCTTAATCAGCTCTGCTAAATTAGGGTTGCTAACAACGTCAAACTCTAACGAGATGTCAGAAATGCTGTACTTTGCTTCGGTGTCTGTTGATCTGATAAACACGTTTGTATTCATTAAAAGTTAGTTCATATGACAATCTGTCTTTTAATGCTCTTTGAAAGTATGGCGCATGAGATTTTAACAACTCAAAATCTAAGGGAATAGAAAAGCGATTACCATACGCATAACTTACAGCTAAAGCCTTTTTGCTGCTTTTAGCATCTGGTGCGAATTCAGCGCCTATTCTATGTTTTAGTGCTTCTTCATTTCAATTCCTTGAAACGCAAGATCGCCCTTTCATTCCCGGTTAGCCATAGATCAGAATAGGTTAAAAATATGTCTGCATTGTGTAAAGAAAATACTTCTTGCCCTCAAGTTTTACAGAAATTTTCTTAACGATTGCCCGTCCTAGATTCTGGACAACTGTCCTGTTGGGTCTGTTGTTGAAGCGAGTTCTATTTTGAAAGTAAGTCGCGCAGATCCTGGCACAATCACTTCATCCGCTCCTAGGTCTGGAAATCTGACAGTAAGAATTTGATCCGCATCAATAGTAGATGGATTATTTTGAACAGTAATATTCCGTTTATTTCCCTGCGCGGCAAGGGGCTCTTTCAGTGTTCTATGTGGGTTGAGAATCGAGCCATATACTTCTGACATTTTTATAAAAACAAAATAAAAAGTTAATTATTTAAAACATGGCAGGCATTGAAGGTGAAGAAGATTATGATATTCCTGATCTTGGAGCCGACATGAGTGATTCTCCTTGGGAGTGGCATCGCTCAAGGCTCTCATTGCATGATGAATTAGAGGGGGCGCAAAGGCGTGAATTAACAGAAAGTAAGGTCAGATCATTATACCAAAGTTTAGGACTAGAACCTCCCAAAACTATATACCCTGATGATTTTGAAGTAAAAGATGACCATTTGTATGTAAAAAACAAGCAAGGACAACCTTTTCAGCTTACACATAAACGAGACTCATCAAAGTTTGTAGGCATGGGTACAATCAAAAAACACCTTCAGGTGGAAGTTCAAAATCGCCTTGGCCTTACTAAACCAGAATTAGATAGGGAGGCAGTTGCTAAACATCTAAACACGCTACAAGAACTCCCAACAGATAACCAAATGCAAAACATGCCACATGAAGATTTAATTCAATCAGCGGACAAAGTAATAAATACAATAGGAGCAGAACTCACTGAAGAAACAGCATTAAAAACTATACACGAACCACGGCTACCTGAGAGAGACTTATTAGCCCTTGATCGTGCTTTAAGAACCATCAGAGGCGAAATAATAAACAATTCAGCAAAACTGACTAAACTAGAGGAGGATATAAAAAAAAAAACTCGTTGAGGCTGACGACGCCAACTTAGGGCGTGGTGTTAAAGAAAGAATAACCCAAAGACTAAAAGATCTTGAACAAAAGAGATCAGCAAGACTAGAAGCGATGACTACTAACGAGACCAATTACGAACTCAAGTGAATAGAATAAGAGAAACTATCCGAAAAATTTTATATGAGGACACAACACTAGCAGAACGAATACGAACGCTGTTTTAGAGAGCAAGGCGTCACATTAGCAAGCGTTATAACGGCCTTAGGATTTGCAATAAGTACACTGGTGATGGCTATTACAGGCGGTGGTGGTGGTGGTGGTGCTGGGCTAGTGCCTCCATCGCCATCTCCTGATAAACCATGGGTAAAAAAACAGCTTGATCATCTTGCGAGTTTATTAAAAAAAATTAGCCGGTAAAGCTATAGACTCTTTACCAGGTATATTAGGGAGTATCGTTAGCTGGCTTTTGTCTACTGCAAGCAAAGTAGTTGGCTTTATGGCCGAGCACTTATGGGCATTAGTTCTCTTAATAGTTGGGTTAATATTTAGTAAGATAAAGGCCGAGTAATCCTAGGCCAGTTAATCCAACAACAAGCGCTATCTTTTCATATTCATGGTCATTACTTTTTTTGCGGCCTTCAACGGTCTTTGGGCTTTGGACCTCGGGGATTGGTTGACTTAATCTTGGGGGGCCATAGTGTTTTTTATTGTTTGCAATATTACTGGCTCAGAATTTATGTCGTTTTTCCGACCTTCTGTTCATTGCCTGCCTTAATGATTTTATTGTTGTAGTTTATTATTGTTCCTACCTGGAGTCTGAGGTCAGAAGGTAGCATGTATAAACCAGTGCCAACAGCAAAGTCTACTTTCGATCTTGCGTATTGTAAAACATGTTGGTACCTTTTTATACTTGCAGATACATAAACTGCAGAATTAATGGCGTCCTCTAAATTTGCTAAGTATTTTTTTTGTGCATCAAGGCCAGTAGAAGAATCAGTTATGCTCGATCTCGTTTGTGCTTGCGAACCTAGCAAACACCAAACGTAAGTACGAACAGAGTCGTTTATTCGTACTATTCCTGCTGTAGTTAGGCCCTCAGATGTGTCTAAGATAAATGTTGTCCATGCTGTTTTATGCTCTTGCTCTATGGACCCGAGGTGAAACACCTGTGCCTGAAGAGAAAGATGTGTAAGGAGGATTCCAGTCATAGTTATACTTTCTGTGCACGCCCCACAAATAAGGGGTGCCTAAGCCATGATTAAGATCCAACTTTTGTCTAAAGTCTGTCTTAACATTAATATTGAATTCGTTACAAATCCTTTCAAAAGCCTTCATGTCTATTCTGTTGCTGAATGGATTAAACGTTTTGTCATTTGGTAATGGCGCTTGCAGTTCAGTCAAAATACGTCTAAATGTGTAATAAAAATGAAATCTATACACTGACCTCACCAAAGGATCAGGATGATTTAAATGATCAGCATACGATACTCCACACCCAGTTGATGCACAAAACACAGCAAAGTTTAACTGGTTCTGATAAAACTGCATCGGATGACTGAACCACACTTTCGCGATGTAGTCTTTTTTAATAGGAGGGTTAAGATATCTGTTTAATGGAGTACTCACCTTTTTATGAAAAGTGCCAGTCTGGGACACAGCAATGACAAGAGAATCAGTTGTTATATTTTTAAGATTGTA
>CM031614.1:54343867-54346367 GCA_018398815.1 Conus ventricosus
CTTTCGCGGAGCCGACGTTCTTAGAACAGGAAGTAAAGTTCTTTACACCCGACTGTCCTGAACATACCGGTTGCACAGATCCCTCCGATCCCTCCCTTCGATCCCTCCCCCCTCCCTCCCTCTCCCCTCCCGCTCCTGGCTTTGATTTGTAGAAGCCAACCACAAAGACTACAGACTGCAAGAACAGACAGGACACACACACACACACACACGCGCGCGCGCGCGCGCGCGCGCTCGCGCGCACACATACATACACACACACACATACTCGCGCGCACGCGCGCGCACGCACGCACGTTCGTGCACACACACACACACACACACACACACGCGCGCGCGCGCGCGCCGCACGCACGCACGTATACACACACACATGCACGCACGCACGCACACACACACACACACACACACACACACACACACGCGCGCGCGCGCGCGCGCGCGCGCGCGCACGCACGCACGCACGTACGCATGCAGAGAGAGAGAGAGAGAGAGAGAACTCGTTTTAAGTAACAGATAGATGTGTCAGTCTACGTGATTGGCCAAATGTCCTTGCGACATGCACCAGAGAAAGTCGCAGTTCACCTTACTAAGAGCTTCGTGGACCCCTTGACTGGATAACTCGATCAAGTTGGACACTAGGTGGCGCTTCTGCAGAAACACAAAGCCCACTGGCGCCTTCTCACATCGATGTCGAGAGCGTGTGGTGTTGGTTTACATTTCTTTATCATCTGTGTGGAGTATAGGTTGAAGTGGGCAGGGGGGGGGGGAGGTGGGGAAAGATGAGGGAGGTGGTAACTTTCGTAACTTGGATTTTGTGAGGGGGCAAGGGGGGCGAGAGGTGGGAGGGAGGGGGGGGGGGGGGGGGGGGGGGGGGGGGGGGGGGGGGAGGGGCAATAGTGTAAACATTGACGGATGAATGCAAGATTTTAAAACTGAACATATCGGAAGCCGACTTCATGAAAAACAGCAATGAACAAATACTTCATATTGCTATGAGTGTGAGCCTTAGTCTCTCTCTCTCTCTCTCTCTCTCTCTCTCTCTCTCGTTGATTTTCTAAAATTCGGTTTGTTTTTTTGTTTTCATGTGTATCTGACTTCAAAATTAAGAGCGCGCGCACGCGTGGGCGGTGTGTGTGTGTGATGTGTGTGTGTGTGTGTGTGTTCTTTAATTTAGTGTCCTTCCACTGAAAGTGATTCAGACAATAGTGAGTTTGTGGGTGAATGAGAGTAAGCGGGTGTGTCTATAATAAGATTAACAAAAATTTGAATAGCGAGTTTGAGAGTGAATGAGAATAAGTGGATGTGTCTGTAATAAGGTTAACAAAAATTGAATAGTGAGTTTGTGAGTGAATGAGAATAAGTGGATATGTCTGTAACAAGGTTTACAAAAAATGGAATGAAAATGTATCCCTTTTGTCCTACGTATTGTCATGTACCCCACCTTGATCCTAATTATATAAATGAATAGATAAACTAGTAACAATGGACAATTGAATTATCAAATCAATAAATTAACAATTTTACAAATAAATACTCAGTGAACTATGCAATAAACCTTTACATACAGATTGAAGAACAGAATAATTGTTAAGTATGCTAGATAAAGACAAAGGAGTCGATCCATCAGTGAAACCGTCAATACCCAATTTCTTAAAAATGTGTGGTGTGTGTGTGTGTGTGTGTGTGTGTGTGTGTGTGTGTGTGAAATGGGCGCTCGGGATCTTTTCCTTTTTTCAGTAATTATAACTAACATACACATATACACACGCGCGCGCGCTCGCACGCACGCACGCACGCACGCACGCACGCACGCACGCACACACACACACACACACACACACACACACTTATTCTGATATGACCAGAATTTCAAAACAGTCCTTAATACCTGTAAAAAAAAGAATTGCTAATACATATTTTGGTAAAAGAAAAACGACATGCACGAACGGACTTTCAAAAAACGTCTCCTTTATCTGTCTGTCTATCAAACTCATACTCTTTTTAAAAACTTGCTGCTTTTTTTTTTTTTGCGTGACGAAACCCTCTGTATATTGCGTCTCGAATATGACAAACCACTGACGAAGCTTGCTGCAACCGAAAACACTGGCTTAAATAAATTGCACTGTTCATTTTTTTTTCTCTCCTTTTCTTTTTGTTTGTTTGTTTTTGTTCTTCATTTCGAAATGAAAATTTGTGACAGGTAAACATGTACAGGTCTGGTTTGACCTTGTTGAGATCCATTTCCATTTCTGGCTTCTGAAGCGTAACTTCCTTCCATTTAATGCACAGAGGGGGCCGGAATAGCTCAGTTGGCAGAGCGCCAGACTCGTGATCCTGGGGTTGTCGGGCTCGAATTTCGGTACAGGGGGATTTTTCTCTCGGAGTTAACATTGGTTCTAACTCCCTTCCACATACAGTCCTTCGAATGAGACTATAAACCGAGGTTCCGTGTGTGAACGCATGCACAACATCTTGCACACACGTAAAATCACATCAC
>CM031614.1:54358314-54388304 GCA_018398815.1 Conus ventricosus
TTACCTACCTGCCTACCTACCTACCCACCCCACCCCTGTATCTTCTTGTTTACCCCCTCAGCTGTCTGCCGTTCGCTCACTCGGTGTGTGCGCGCGCCACGAGACGAGAGGAAACACAACTCCGGTTGTTTGGATCGGGGACGAGTTACCGTTCGTGACTGGTTAGCTGGTGGTTGGGGGGTTTGATTTTTTTGGTCGCATCAGTGGGGTAGTAGGTAGGTGGTGCTGAACTTTGGCTGATTGGCTGGAATCGTCGTCCAAGACAGCTTCTTCGACTGCGACTACTGACTTGCTGTGAGGCGGAGAGTTGGACTGATCGATTCGTTCGTTCATTGATTGATTCTTCTTGCTGGTGAGGAGATTTTTGAGAGCTTCGGGGCTCAATCGTTTGGTGACGGGTAAGTTGATTTTTTTCTTTGTTTCTTTTTTTTTTGTTGCTTTTTTTTGCTTAGTGGGTTGTTGTTGTTGTTGCTTTGCTGCTGCTGCTGCTGCTGCTGCTGCTGGTGTGTGTGTGTGTGTGTGTGGTGTGTGTGTGTGTGTGTGTGTTTTGACATATTTCCTTTCGCCACCCCCACCCTAAGCCCCCACCCCACACCCTCCCTTGAAACAGAACTTGTATCAGTCAAGCAGTAAAGCTGAATGATTTAAATCTTACGACATTATTTATTCCCTTGGTATGTCAAAGTGTTTTCAATTATTTATTCCCTTGGTATGTCAAAGTGTTTTCAATGTTTCTTCTCCGTTCGAACGGCCCATGTTCTTTGATGGGGAAAGCATTAGTCTGCCTGGAGAAGCACGGAGAAAACCTACCCGCCAACACACACACACACACACACACGCACACACACACACACACACACACACCCCAAACCCACACACGCACGCGCACACCCACCCCAACACCACACACACACACACACACACGAAACAACAGCCGCACGCACGCACCACGCACACACACACAACCAACACACACATGACCTACCCTGAGAAACGCCGTGAAGAAGAAAACAGTTTTTTGGGAGACCGAAAAAAAAGTAATTTAAAACCCAAAACTTACAAATTATTTTATACCAAGAAGCGGAAAAAAAAAAAGTTTTCGATCTGTTTTTTTTTCAAAAAAGAAATGCCTGAAATAAAGTGCGGTGAAAAAAAAAAAGAGAATTCTAAAGATTAGATACAAGACTCGAGAGAAAAAAAGAGAAAAAAAGAAAAGAAAAATTTACAAAGTAAAAACGGGTTTTTTTTTTCAATTAGGAAAAAAAGAAAGAAAAAATAGTAAGGGGGAAAGAGAAAAAAAGGAAAAGGAAGAACAAAAAGAATAAGAAAAGAAAAAATAAGTAGAAGAAAAGAAGAAAAAAAAGAAAAAGGGGGAAAAAAAAAAAGAAGAAGAAAGGAAAGAAGAAAGGAGGAAGGAAAAAAGAAACAAAAATAAAAAAGTAGACGAAAAACGAAAAGGAGGAAGAGGGTTTACGGGAAAAAGGAGGGGGGGGGGGGGGGGTGGGGAAAGGTGGGAGGGGGCTAAGTGAACAGACAGTGTTTTTCTATTACAAGTTGTATTTCACCCTTAAAACAACTGGACTAGTGAAAGGCAACGAAATTTCCCCCCCCCCATGGGGAGTACTTTCTCCCATAACTAAAACGTGATCAGGGGAAAAAAAACTTTAAAACCCCCCCCCCCTTTTCCCCCCCAACCCCCCCCCCCACCCCCAAAACCCCCCCCCCCCCCCCCCCCCCCCCCCCCCCCCCCCCCCCCCCCCCCCCACCTTCTCCCGCTAACCAGACTAATTTTTTCCTGGGGGAAAGGTTCTTTCGACAAAAACAAGTTGCTTTACAAGACTGTCATGGAATCGTCTTTTCAGGTGGTGTTGCAGGTTTTGGGGGACGTGTTAACAGACAGTTCTGGAACCGATTATACCTCTCTTTTACCTCCCAAGTGGGGGATTTTCCATGAGGTCCAAAAAACTCGGCAAGAAGACAGAGTGTTAAAAATATCCAGGGGGGAACTTTGCACGGAAACAGATATTCTAAATTTAAAAATTTTTTATTTTAATTTTTACAATTTTATTTTTAAACTTTTACGGAAAGAACCCATAAAAGGGGGGGAAAAAACCCCCCAAAAAAAAAAAAGAAAAAAAATAAAAAAAAAAAAAAAAAAAGGGGGGTTTAAAAAAAAACAAGGGGAAAAAAAAAAAAAAAAAAAACAAAAAACCAAAAAAAAAAAAAAACCCCCCCCCCCCCCCCCCCAAACAAAACCCCAAAAAAAAAAAAAAAAAAAAAAAAAAAAAAAAAAAAAAATACCCCAACCAAAAACCAAAACAAAAAAAAACCCCCAACAAAAACACAAAAAAAAAAAAAAACCCAAAAAACCCCCCAAAAAAACACCAAAAAAACCCCCCCCCCCACCACCCCCCCAAAACAAACAAACAAAAAAAAAAAAACAAACCCCCAAAAAAACCCCAAAAAAAAAACAAAAAAAACCCCCAAAAAAATAAAAACCCCAAAAAAAAAGGACCAAAAAAATTTTTTTAAAAAAAAAGGGGACCAAGGGGAAAAAAACAAAACAACCCCCACCCCCCGATTTTACCCCAAACCCCCCCCCCCCCCTTTAAAAAAGAAAAATTTTAAAGGGGAAAAAAAAAAAAAAAAAAAAAAAAAAAATAAAAAAAAAAAAAAAAAAAAAAAAAGAAAAAAAAAAAAAAAAAAAAGGGGAAATTAAAAAGACCCCAAAAAACCCCCCAATAACCCCACCCCCCAACCCCAAAAAAATAAACCCCCCAAACCCAAAAAAAAAACCCCACCCAAAAACAAAAAAAAAAAAAAAAAAAAACCAACCCCCAATAACCCCCCCCCCCCAAAAAAAATTACCTTTTTTGGGGGTAAAAAAAAAAGGGGGGGGGGGGGGGGGGGGGGGTGGGAAAAAAGAAAAAAAAACAGAATTAAAAAATAAAATGGAGAAAAGATTTTTTAGAACCCCACCCCGAAAAAATTATTTTTTGGGAAAACCCGGGAAAAAAAAAAAAAGTTTTTCCCTTTTCCCTCAATTTTGAAACGAAAACAACGTTCTGTAAAACCCGGAGACTACCGTAAGGAAAAAAACCCACGTTTGGGGCCCAGGTTTTCCCCCAAAAGCCCCCCAAAGGGAAAAAAACCCCCAAAAAAAACCCCCCCCCCCCAAAAAAGCCCGCCCCGGGGCAGGGGGGAAAAAAACCCCAAGTCATCCACATTGAAAACATCTTGGACTTTTTGCATCTTTTCGCTTTTGAACAAGACTGAGCGGATTGTTGTCCTGAGAGGAGTGAGGGAGAACTATGTCATCGGCGGCTGGAGTGGCGCCGATTCCCCACTGAATTGTTTACCCTCGGCGTTAGACTTCGGCTTGTGGCATGTCTCCCCTTTTTTTTCCCCCTTCTCTGGTGTGTAGTAAAGTATTCACCAAGAGGGGGAAAAAAGAAAAAGAAAAAGAAAAAAACAAAGATGACCATGACAAAAAAAATGAAAGTAGAAAAAGAAAGAAAAGAAAAGAAGACAGGGGGAAACTTATGTGTGAGATTTATCTAACCTCGACCCCGAAAAAGAGTTTCCTCTCTCCCAATACTCATCTCCCACCCCACTTAACCCCCACCCCTACCCTACCCTTTATCCCTTCACCTTTCCTTTCGCTCGGACTAAGCCTTTCGAGGGGTTAAAAAAAATTCTCCAACTCTCTTCACCTCAAATGTAACTAACCAGGACCCCGAAAAGATGTTCATACTCTCCCAGTACTCATATCCCTCCCAACTAACCCCCTCACCCCACCCCACCCTTATCCCTCCACTTTCCTTTCGCTTGGACTAAGATCCTCGAGAGCGTGGGCGTGGGGGTGGGGGTGGGGGTGGGTAAAAAAGAAAAAAAACATCTCGAACTCTCATCACCTCAAAATTCAACTAACCTGGACCCCGAAAAGATTTTCACATCTCCTAGTACTTTTCTCCCACCCCACGAACCCCCACCCCCACCCCTTCACCTTTCTTTTCGCTCGGAACTAAACCTTTTGAGAGGGGAAAAAAAAGAAATCTCACGAACTGTCTTCACCTCAATATTATGATACATGAAAGATTCAACTTGTTCTGTGAGCAACACTCTCGGAGACTCATCCGTCAAGCAGAAGAAACCTGACTGTGGTGGGGTCCCAGTGTTCCCAGTCGAGGCCCCAGCAAACCCAACCCCTGGGCAAGAGCCCGCCAGGGGCAGAAAACCCCCAACAAATAACAAGTCTGTGATTGGAATCGAACTTTCGACCTCCCAACCAAATTTTCGCCGGTGACCGCCACGCGCCACGGCGGCTGGTACCTTTGTTTTCTCTGGACACAGATTTGATTGGTATTTACAAACGTCAAGAAGCTGCGTCAGACTCTGGACAGTTTCAACTTTTTCTTTACTCCTTCTCCCTCTCTGTTGTTTATCTCTGGGAGATTCCCGGAATTCTCTAAACTTCCTCACCATTTTCTTTTTTATCTGTTGTTTTTGTTTTTCACGAGGTGTCCTTTTGAATTTTCTTTCATATCCTACCCCCCACCCCCCCACCCCCACCCCCCTCACCCCCTCTCACACCGCCCCCCCCCCCCCCCCCCCCCCCCCCCCCCCCCCCTTCCAAAAAAAATTCTCTTCTTTACCAATCATTAACAACATGGTACTGGTGGATTTTGGCAAAATTCGTAAATCCCAGCAGCCAAAGTTGAGAGCACCTAAAGAGAGGGACAGAAGAGCACACTCAGGGCAGCTTGCTAGACTTCAGTGTCAACGGGACTACCGGAGTTATTCGTTCCTCTCGCGAACCATCCCCGAGTGAACTATTCACTGACCGAGGCTGTGGTTGGAGCCGCGTCTCTTGGCGTGTTCACGTCGGGAGCTGGTAAACTCCACCAGTAGTCACAAGCTGGGTTTTTTTTTCTTTTTTTTTCTTTTTTTTTTTTCGTTTTTTTTTTTTTGTTGTTGTTTTTTTGTTTTGTTTTTGTTTTGCGCTTACCCCTCCGTTACAAGTGTCAGAATAATCAGCTGTTGATTGAGGACACTATACGGATGAAGATGAAATCAAGAATAGTTTGAACACAAAAATATTGCAAACGCTTTTTAACACAACTAGTGAACGCATTGTTCCGATAGATTTCAATGATTCGGGTTCAACGTGTTTTCAGAAAGGACCGTTTGTGATAGGAATGGGGTACGAAAGGAAATCTCTCCTCACCCGGGATTTGTTTTTTCCCCCGGGAGGACCAAATTTGATTGTGGAGGTGGGTTTCATGTATAGCCCAGTTCTTTGCTGTTGAAAGTGGCGAGGCGAGGACATGAAGTCTGCACTACAGGTGATAGATTGCATCCTCTGCAATTTGTCGTCCGTTCCCGAGATCAGTTGTCATGACAACATCTGTTTTAACTGGCCTTGCAGAATTACCTGTTGATAATTGTGTGTGTGTGTGTGTGTGTGTGTGTGTGTGTGTGTGTGTGTGTGTGTGTGCGTGCGTGTGTGCGTGCGTGCGTCGGTGCGTGTGTGTGCGTGTGCGTGTGTTTGTGTGTGTGACATGCAAGCAGTACCTCGCGCATGTACGCTTTCCTCTGACGCTCAAAGCATAAACAAAACACGTATTGAACGGGAGAAAAAACGCTCAAGGAGGGGACGCAAACCCTGCGCGTTTACGTCTGTCTACTTCTATTTAACACAAACGAAAATTGCGTCGTTTGCTCGGACATTGTTTATTCGTATGCGAACTTTTCCCCCCGAGCGATTTGTCACAGCTTACGAACTTCCAGTTTCACCATGATTAGAACTGAATGTTCAGAGTGTAATGAGTCGGCCGAATGGTCTCGAGCATTTAGGCAAATTAAGGGTAGTTTTGCTGTTGTTGAGAGCAAGTTCTGGGGTCTTCAAGTGTGCGAATTCAGGCATCACCAGGGGGGGGGGGGATACCCCGAGTCGTATACTGAAGGAGGGAGAGTACTGGGAAGTGTTTCGCATGTCCGAGGGATAGTGACAAGGAGTTGGCGACCTGCAGTCCTGGGTAGAGAAGAGTGTCCACTTTGAGCACTGGCTATTCACTGGGCTCTCCCGTGGGCCTGAAAGGAAGGCGATCGTGTCAGGTGACCGTCACGGGTAGGTGGACCGTCAGCCTGCCGGCAGAGTACAGCGACCATTCAGTCGTCCCTGTTCTGAGGAATGAATGGAAGGCTGCGGCCTATCGAGTGGTTTGCGCCTTGTTGTCTATAGAGGTAGTAAATACTTGAAGCATCAGTCCTGGCTGGTAGAGAGGTCCAGGCTGTTAGTTCAATGGGTAGCTTGGGGGAATCGAACATGAGTTTGAATAGGAGGTTATGCATTAACCACTGGGTACTCAAGTCTTTGTTGGCGCTAGCAGCTGTGGTGTGTGTGTATGTGTAGGTGACTAGTGATTCCATTGGTGGAATAAAATAACTTGGGGATTTATTGGTACAAATCGTGTGATGTGTGTGTGTGCCAGTGATTCCATTGGTTGAGCCAGTTAAACTCGGGTTCTCTCTTTCTTTGAGAACGAATATAAGGTGCTTGGAAAACAGGAAGTGGGGGACTCACTTAAGGGAAAGTGAACTCGCCCGTCTTGCTGAGGGCTCAAGAAAATACAGCGTGAAGCAGAGGTTAGCTGTCGCCTTGTTGTCTCCTGGGTGGGGACGTAAGACAGTGGAGGTTGCTGTAGCCTCGGAGCCGACGACGAGAAGAATTGTCTCCCGTGTGGGGACGGTCGACAGCAAGACGTGTAGCCTGTTGGAGCCTAGACAGGGAGCTGCCAGACAACGGTGGGGTGTTTGCAGCCAGAGAAGACCTGTGGGAGAGGCCGACAGGAGCCCTTTCAGTGGAGAGGGCGAAGTACGGTGGAGTCCGGGAGACTCGGTGTGAGGGTGCGACTCAAGCTACGTTGCCAGTGTCCCCCAACTGGGATTTGGCCAATCGGGAAGACACAACAGTGTGGCAGCTTCAGCTCGTGGTCGTACAGTGGATGAGAGAAACTGGCGATCAACCAAGGAATGCTGGCAAGTTACGGACGTTTTATTTGTTCTTAAGTTTATAAGTGTGCAAACCGAATTGTGGAATATTGTCTTTCCTGGTTAATGAAGAGTAATTGAAGGAAAGGGGATGCGATTTATGAGATTGTCTGTATGATGTTTATATTGTTGTATGATACAGATAAGTGTGTTGTGTAGTGACGGGTGGGGGCTCGGAGTCAAGTTAAATAAAGTTGATTATTTTCTATGAAATGTTATTGGTTTCCGTCACCTTTGTGCGGGCCCGATGTGAGTGACAGAGTGCGTGTGCCTATGCGAGAGTGCATTTTGGTTGTGGAAGTGTAAATACTTCTGTCTATAACCCCTGCATCCCTGAATATAAAAATCATAGTTTAATAACGAGGGGGAGCGTCGGAGACCCGTCACACAGAGCAACCATTTTATTTTTTTCCTGTTAGCTTGCAAACACACACACACACACACACACACACACACACACACACACACACACACACACACACACACACACACAAATAGGACCCCAAAAAAACCAAGGGAGCATGTCGATGCGTCACGGCCCGATACGTCCACGGCCCGATTCGTCCAAATGGACACATCGGGCTGTGGACGTATCGGGTGGTGGCGTGCCGATGTGTCCACGACCCTTAAAGTCCAAGGCCGTTGAGTCAAAAAAATTGGACTCAGCGGGTAGGTCCGTTGTATCCAAGCTCCGTTGCGTCCACGGCTTTCGACCTTGGACGTATTGGGCTTGGACGCATCGGACCGTGGACGGATCGGACCGTGGACGCATCGGGCCTTGGACGTATCGGGCCTTGGACGCATTGAGCCTTGGACGTATCGGGCCGTGGACGTATCGAGCTGACCCCAAAACGAATACTATGCTCTTAAATGGTTTGTCCTGTGAGCAGGAAATTGCTTTCAACAACTTTACTCGCTGTCACTAGACACGGACAGGGGCAAAAAGTCAAAGTCAGATCAGTACATTAGTCTCCTGCCATTTCCTTTGTCACGTATGTAATTAGAAGCATCTGAACACATTATATACACTAGCTTCTTCTTGTTCACATTTTGACATTTATTGTAAAACTATGTGATTTCAAAATCGAAATAAATTCGTTTAAACCAACGGTCTAATCATTTAACCTCGGGACCATAAAATAATGAACAGTTAAATTAGATCAGCACATGTTTGCCTCGGGAGGGAGGGGGGGAGGGGGGGGAGTTTGGGGAGTTTTAACGACAAATATGTCGTTTTGGTTTTCCCTCTTGATTATCGCTTAATTGTTGGTCGGTCAAAAACTCTTCGTAAGGTGTCAATCAATGAGGGCAACAGGTTGAAGAAATATACTGACCTAGATACGCAGAACGAAGGTGGCAGGGGGAGGAAGTGGGGGAGGCTAAACTGCTACTTTTGCATTTTTCTCCAACCATTTTCCACCATCTTACGACAGGGAGGGAGAGGAGGGAGAAGCGATAGAAGGGGGGGAGGACAGGAGGGGAAGAGAAGGGAGTGTCATCCTTATAATGGACGCCCGCAGGTTTCAAAACTGCAACATTGAAGACATCAGACCTTTTCTGTCGAGAGAAGTGGAAGTGTAGGAAGTCATAAACCATGCGGACATTTCATCCGAGCTCTCATACACCCAGGTAATTTTCTTTTCATGACGGAGGAAACATTTACAACTATCAACCAAGACTAGTGTTCTGTTTACCCCGGGGGGGGGGGGGGGGGGGCGGGGCATGGGGGTGGAGGGGGGTTCTAACTGTTCAGTTGCCAAGTTACAAACACGGGTTTCTCATGCCTGCCCTGGCGCCGCCCCCCCTCCCCCCTCCCTTCCCTCCCTCCCTCCCTCCCTCCATGCCCATTCCCTGAAAAGATGTATGGCACACATTCTGCGTTTGTTAGATAATAAGAAAACCGAACAACTCACGTAGTCCGAAGTATGTGTTAATTATTATCTATAAACGGGGGAAAAAAAAAGGACAAAGATCAACAACAAAGATGAAGTTTACTGAACTAGCTTCCACTTCAGCGTCTGTCCCCCTTAAAGTACAGTTCATCTACTCAAAGCAAACAAGATAAATGTCTGAATTGTCTAAAGATCAATAAGGAGATCTGTTCGAATCATTGTTCAGCCATCTTCTTGTCCCCCCGTGAGTCAAAAATAGATGCAATTTTATTTAGACTTTTCTAAAGCCTTTGATAAGGTTGACCATGAGGGCCTGCTGCTTAAATTAGAACACATTGGCATTGACGGTTCTTTGCTAAATGGGCTAGATCATTCCTCGTTGGGAGAACGCAGAAAGTTGTTGTGGAAGGGTCGTCATCCATTGTAAACCAGTCTTGTCAGGTGTACCACAGGGAACTGTTCTGGGGGCCCTTGTTTTCTTAATTTATATAAATGACATAAGTAGAAATCTCTCTCCTGGAACTACTATAAGGCTTTTTGCAGATGCAGTTTAGTATATAGAACAATCAGAAGCAAGAATGATACTCGCATTCTACAAGAAGATCTAAACGCTTTACAAGAGTGGGAAAGAACTTGGAAATGGAATTTCATCCCAAAAGTGCCAAGTGTTGCGTATATGTAACAAGCGCTCACCAATTAGATCAGATTATTCTATCCATAATACTATTCTTAAAGAAACTATGCTGCAAAATATTTAGGCGTGTGATTATAGATAGTCGTCTCAATGGAAGAACATTACAATTAGTATGTAAGAAAGCAAATAACATCTTGGCTTTCTTATACAGGAACATCAATGACTGCCCCCAAAAGGTTAAAGACGACTGCTACAAACACTGGTTAGACCAGTACTGGAATATGGTTGCTCAGTTTGGGATCCTTACCATCTAAAGGACATTGATAACCTCGAAAGATTCAGAAGAGAGCAGCACGGTTCGTAACAGGGAACCACATCAGAGAAAAGGGGTATCTAGGAAGAACATGAGGAAATTAGATGGAAACCCTTGAAGAGAGAAGAGCTTTTATTAAAACTTAACACCTTTTCAAAGGCAGAGCTAAAGTAATTGATATTCCAATGGAACAACTAGTATTGAATAAAGTAGCACCAGGAGTGGCGGTCAATGTTATACCATACCTGCATCAAATATTGACAACCACTTACATTCTTTTTATCCCAGTTCTGTACGGCTGTGGAACTCACTGCCGGGTGCCATTCAAGATCGCCACAAGTGCAATCTCATTCAAGGGACAATTGATTCGACAGTTTGAGATCGCATATTGATGATTTTCTATTTTTATTTCCCCAGATATTTTATTATCACCTGGGCCTGAATTTGGCCATTGCTTTTTAAATCGAGTGCGACCCCTTGTTGCCAAATTTGCTCCAGGGGCCAACAGTCAGAGTCGCACTGTTTTATGTTATTTTATTTTATTTTTAATATGCGCGCTGGTGACCTACTCGTTTTTGAGTGAACCAGTATTTTAGGAAGAAGAAGAAGATAGCAACGTTATCTGATTGGTCGACAGACCCACCGCCATATCCACTACCCTCACCCTCGCCTTCCCTCCTGCCTCCCCCTCCCAGCCTTCTCCTCCTTCCCTTCCCCACTCTTCCCCTCCCCAGACCTTGTGTATGTGGACCACGCACACAACAACCCGTCCTATAGGGGAGGGGAGGGGGGAGGGGGGAACAAATATGCAAATAAGGCATGGAGCTGTCAAGAGCGTTGAGCGTGAGTGACGTGGATCTTGTCACTTGCAGGTCGCCGGAACATGTCAACAACACTGGCCGTCGTTGGAACTGTCTTGGCCACACATACCGCCTGTTAACCACTATGAAAAACGGACGGGACGGGCGTGGGGGGAGGGGGAGGGGAAGGGGGCCGGACGGGGAGGCAGGCGAATGAGGGGGGCGGGGGGGGGGGGAGCGGAGAATGGAGCGCGGTGGTGCAGAATTTGTTAAAGTGAGGGCAAGACAGAAATAAGTATTGAAGTTGATATATGGTCGAGATGGTTACTTGTGTGGGATGTTTCTGTTGTTGTTGTTGTTAACGAACGGTTTAAGTCTTTTGAACAAATGAAGCCGCAAGCAGCGAAGATCAGTTGCTGAAGAACAGCCAGGGTTAGAGCAGGTCAGTACCAGAACAGATTTTTAACTTGAGGATTATGTGAGAGATATCATCAGCACTAGAGGATCTGTACACAGTTTTGGTGGATTTCGAAAGGCCTTTGACAGACATGCAGCCTTCTGAGCGACCATGGAACTGTACAACATCACGCTAACCTGATCAGGACCGTCGGAACACCTCTGCGATAAGGTCACCAGCGCAGTGCTGGCTACATGGCGCCATAGGAAATGGTTCGAGACGATGTTTGGAGTGAGGCAAGGCTGTTCACTTTCAACCACTTCTTTTAATATTTACCTGGAGCAGAATTAAAACTGACGCACTGGAGGGACATCAAGGCTCAATAAGCATTGGGGACAGGATAGTAACAACCCTACGAGAGAATGTAAATATCTATGTTCAGACCCCCCATCTTTTTTTGCACAAAAACCCCCCTTTTCACATACAAATCACGCCATCCCCATGTCTTTTTTTTACCCCCCCAAAAATTCAACACCTATTCACAAAAAAATTAACTTTCCCAAAAAACTAAAAATTTTGACGAAATTGTACTTTAAAAAATTTTGGGTGCTTGCGTGTAAGATAAGATTTGGTGATCGTGAACAAAACAAAATTTAAAACTTTCTTTTTCCGAAAACAAAAAAATTTTAAGGGTTTTTTTTGGGTTGCCATTTTCTAACCCCCCAGCTCGATAGGGGTTTTTGACAGTCAAACCCACCAGCTGATTCAAATCAATAAGACTGAACAAAAGTTGTGTGCAGTGGAGATGCAAACACGAGCCTGCTCCCCTGCAATACTGCATTTTTTAAATTTAGTTGAGCTGTCCCCTTTGTGCGCTTTAAACCCCAAATCGAATTAGGTAGGCGTAATTTCGGGCCCGGGCCCGCTAAAAACCCCTAGTAGCCGGTTTTTTCTGCTGGGTCGTCGTTGAGTGCGGAGGGGTTTTTAAACGAGAGTTTGCTTCGTTTTTAAACCCCGGTCAAAGGGAGAGTCTAGATTTTTGGGGAAGCAAGCAAAAAAAAAGTAAAAGACAGTAAGGGGAACTGGTTGTTTTTTTAAAATTTAATTGTTTTGTAGAGAATTTGATAATGGCTGAGCGATGAAGGTTTTTCATGAAATGAAAAAAAACCCCAAAATTTACCCCGTTTTTGAAGGCGGGTTTATGGATAAAAATCTGAAAAATCTTTTAAAACACTTCGCAACCCTTTGTTTTGGGCCCCTTGGTTTAAAAAAGAACAAAAACTTTTTTTAAAAAAATTTAAACCCAAAAGCGTCCCTGGGATAATTTTTTTAAAAAATAAAAATTAGGGACCCACGATTTTGTAGAAAATGAGGGGAATTATTTTTTGTTTTTACCACTATCCAAAGTTTCAAAAGCTTGGAATTTCTACCCACAGTTTTGTATGAGAAAAGAAAGTCATTTTAAAAATATAGAAAGCGACTTTGGGTTTTTCGTAAATTTTGGCAAGCTGCTAAAGGCTAGCCGATGAGGTCAGACACAGGGAAATAAAGGGGGTGGGCCAGATCGGTTATTGTTTTCCCGGGGGCGCAAAGGTCGGGTGACTGCCAGCGACAGCAGGCTCCCGGCAAAAGGCAAAAAATTTCCCAAAAAACTGTTTTCATTTAAAAACGCCCGCCGCGTCCCGGGAAAGGGCCCCTTCCAACAAAAAACTAAAAATACCCCAGAATTTGTGTCACTTGCCCCACCGCCCCCCCCGGTCCCGGGAAAGGCCCTTTCAAGGGCCCGAAAAAAAAATTACTAAGGGGGGTTAACCCCTGCACTTTACCCTCCGCTCAAATTCCCCAATCCCACCCAAACCGCCCCACCCCACGCACGCACACCCCTGAAACCGCCCCCACCCCCCCCAAAACAGGGCCCCCCCCCCACCCCACACACAACCCCCAAACCCCCCCCCCCACACACACGCCCCTGCAACCGCCCCCACCCCCCCCCCACGCACGCACATATAACTTTTCCCAAAATTTTTGGCAAAAAAAACAAGAAAACTGTTATTAATTTTTTTAATTGTTGTTTATATTCGGGTTTAAAAAAAATAAGGGCCCGGAATTAGTTTAAGAGCTTTTTAAATTTTTAACTTTACGAGTTGGATTGGGGGGAGGGGGAGGGCGTTTAAAGTTCATTTAAAAGAACAGGTTTGGGGGAATTTTTTTATGTTTTTTTAATCGCTAGATATGCGAAAAGATGTATTGGAAGCTTCAAAAAAATTACCGATTTTTGGGCCCCCAAACCCCAATTCAAAGGTTTTTTGAAATTAGTTGATAATAAAAGCCCCTGAAGATGCAAATTTGGGACGGTTTTCCCAAACCCTAAAGGAGTAGTTTTCGTTTTAAAGTGAAGTTAGGTTTTAGATTAGAAAAGACTATAAAATAACAGCGGAATTTACTTTAAATTTTTTTATTTATTTTTATTAAAAATGGCCCCAAACTCAGTGAATCTAAATTTTAAAGAATTGTAATGAACTATTTGACGAAAAAAAATAAAAATTATTAAACATTGTTTTAGTAAATTTTGGGGTTTTTGGAAAATTGATTAGAAAAATTAATAAAAGTTAATGGGAAAAACTTTTTAAACGACGCAATCAAAATTTTGAAAATTGAGTAGTGATTTTGAAAAAGTAAAATATTGGCGGGCGTTATTGTAAGGTTAAGTGTCTTGAAGTGTTGCAACCTTGGGTTTAAAAAATAAAAAAGGGGGTTTTTTTACTTTTATTTCATTATTTTTTTTGGGTTTACGTAAAAATTGTGGCTTAAAAATGACGACCACAAAGGGAAAATTTGAGGACGGAAAAAATTTTTACGATGGAAAAAATTTCTTTGCAGTGAAAACAAAATTTAAAAATATGTTCAGTGATGTAGCAAAGGAGAAATTTTTAAACCCCACAAATGTTCATGAAAGGTAACAAACCCTGCTATTTAAAACCAGAGGGTTTTTCAGATGGGCCGCATTAAAAATGCTGGGTTTGGGCCCTTTTCTGATTGATTATATAAAAACCCGATGTTTGTAAATGGAAATCTGGGGTTTTTAACTAAACAGAAAGGGAAATAATCCCGCTATCAGACTTTAAAATCTAAAATGGGTGATTACATGCTTAAAACAGTTTTAAAACCCTGCAAAATTTAGGAGGCAAAAAATTTAAAGGGGTTTGGTTGGTCGAAAGGGCCGTTTTCCTTAAAAAATTTAGACAAAAAAAAGTTCTTTCCCATAGTTGGCAAATTTTACCTTTTTTCCCCCCCCAAAAAGAAATTTGAGTTAAAACCCCAGGTTTTAAAAATACATTTAAATTTGACAACATGTGGGTTTTTTTTGGGGTGTGTTTTTTTGCGCCCTCTACATCCTTTTAAAAAAAATTTTCAAACAGAGTTTCCAATTTTTGAACAATATAAGAAGAGCTGAACTTTTTAAAAATAACCCCCCAGTAAGCATAGAAAAAATATTCAGTTTGAAGAGCAAAAAAAAACCCAAACACCGTAAAAAGTTTTTAAAATTGGGTTTTGTAAATAGAAATTAGTTCCTCTAAGGATTTTTTCCCCAATTTCCCCAACTTTTGGCGAAACCCCTTTACTGCATGTAAAACTTGATCCGGGTTTTCAGGGTTCTAAGGAAACCAATTTTTGTAATTTAAACAGAACAATTTAAACAGAAAATTATGGCTTATACTACAAAAAACAAATTTTTAAAAAAAGGGGCTTTGTTGAAAAATGTTTTGGGCAAATTCCCCCCTATAGAAGCGTGAAAATCATAGAATCTTGTAAAAGTTTTTTTTTGACTGTGAAAAACCCAAAATTCCCCACACCTAAACCAGGGGGGCTAAAGTTAGTTTTAAGAATGTACCAAAAAGAAAGAGCCGTCGGGTTTATGTGAATTTGAAACAATCTTGCCAAAAGTTTCTAGGGGGCCCCCAACCCGCAGGAAAAAGAAAAAAAAAAGCTAATTTTCCCCCCATCAGAAACTGTTCTTATGGTTTTTGTTGGGGTTTGGTAGATGGGGCACAAAACAACAATGAAAATTTAAAAGAGACTCCGACGCACTAGTAGATTTTTTTGAGAAAATTTAAAAAAACTTCGCAATCAGGTTTTCCAAACCAACTAAACTTTTTAGGGAAATTTTTTATGGAAATCCTGAAGACCAAAAAACGTTATGACTCATCTAACCCCTGTTGGATATGTTTTAAAAGAGAAATTTTTTGGCAACGCCCGTAAAAGACCCGGGTCACATTACTGGAAAGTTCAGGGGGGGCCCGGCCGGGAAAACAATTGTAATCTTCAACTTAAAGGGTTGGGTCCTAAGGGCCCTGGAAAAATGCCCTTTTTCTTTATACTTTCGAGGCTAGATTCTCATTTTTATCATTTCAGGCGGACTTTTGAATTTTAAGAGGGGTTCCTCCCTTTTCACAAAACTTCAGGAAAAATACATGACTTTTACCCCTTGAATCTTTATCCTTTTTTTGACCCGCCCAAAATTGAGGCTTGTTTAGAAAAAATTAGCAGGAAACTTACAAGCTTTCCCCAAACTAAAACAATACTTTTAAACCATTTTGGTGCGTAAGGGGTCTTTCCCTTTTGAATACTTTAAAATTCCCTGGGACCCGGTTTGGCGAAAAAACTCAATTTTCCCCCTAAAGGGCTTTTTTTTCTGGTCCCTTGAGGCAAAGACATAATGGCTCTGAATATGAAAACGCTCAAAAAAAAGCCTGGACAGAATTACATGTGAAAAAATGGGGACTATCACGATCAAATTTTGGCTGACCCGGGGTTTTTTAAACAGACGTTTTTTAGGAAAACAGGGGTTACATGCAGAAAAATTAAACTTAGCTTAAAAATTTCATCTCTGCCCCCGGGCTTTCTTGGGACGCTTCTTAAAGTCTAAAAACATTCAGATTGACTTTAATTTTATCGCCCCACACTTCAGGTTTATTGGGAAGGGGGTTTGGGTTTTAAAGGGGGGGTATTTTTTATGGCCCCCAAAATTTACTGTAAAGCCCCCCAAAAAAAAAAATTTAGACCGGGCTATGGGCCCAACTAAACCAAACTAACTATTAATGTACTTTGAGCCAACAAACTGTATGGATGGGCCCCTGAGTCAGGCCAAATTCCATGAGAAACGTTAAATTGGAAAAAAGGGCCTCAAAGATGTTAATACTGTGTTAAGTATGTTGTCACAGCTTCCGCTGATAATCCCGAGGAAAAATTTTTGGAAAATAGGGCTTAGAAAATCCTAAAGAATTAACAATCTCCACAAGGAATATTTCCCCCAGCCGCAGAAAAATTTAAAAAGACTCCCCCAAAAAACCCCCTAAAATTTTTCCCCCAAATTTTTCCCCAAACTAAATTTTGTTTGTCATTACAGACTGTTAAATTTTAAATAAGGGCCGGGCTTTAAATGATGCTGGGTTCCCCAGAATCATTGCTTTTGATCAAGAGGCCCCTTTTTGAGGCCAAAACATCAAAAGAAAACTGATCTTAGAACCCAAGCCCCTGATGGGTTCAGAAAAAGGCTTCTTTAAAAGATTTAAGAACAGTGGTTTTTCCCCAAAAACCCTGGGGAACGTCACAATCCCAAAAAATGTTTAAATTTTGTTTAAAAAAAGAAAACCCAAACAATTAAAATTTGCCCCCCAAAACCCAAATATTTAAGGGGGTTTAGAAGATTTAAAGGGCAGCCTGGGGTTGGATTATGATGAAGAAAAAGGATGTTTAAATTGGACAAGCCCGGGGTTTATCGGCTTCACCGTTTTTAGAGTTGTCGAAGTTATTAAAGTTAGGGAAATTTTTGTCCCTCCTTTTTTTAAAGCTGTACCCAGAAGCAAAGAGTACTTTACCAGGGCACGGACTTTTTATTTTAGACGTCCCCACAGAAAAACTTTTTCAAAGAATTAAAGGGGAAAAAAGAAAAATGGTAAAGGAGCCCAAAGGGGTGGTTTTTGACAAATGGCTATCCAAAAAACAGTCCTTTTTCATTCAAAATGTTTAACAAAAAAGTTAAAATTGGGGGGAAAATGAAGGATGAACTTTAAAGGGGACGTTATAAAAGGGAAAATGTTGGTTTGCGGCAAAGAGGGCAGCGTTTTCAGCCCGACTTCTGTAATGAAAAGGCTAAAGGTATAAAGGAAAAAAAGTTTTCAAAAAAAAAAATAACTAAAGATAATACAAGCAAGCTCTATTTGAAAAAAAAAATATTTATACACCAAAAGTTAATTGCCCCTCTACTCTTCATCAAGTAAACACAACTGCTTTTTAAAAAAAAAATCATGTCTCTGAAATAACAAAGGGAACTTACGTCGTTGGTTTTCATTTGCCCGGAGGGATTGGGGGAACTTTAAAAAAAATTTTAAATTTAAAAACTTAAACTTGTACTTAAAATTAAAAACCCAACTTGTCCTTAAATTAAGAACCAACTAGTACTTAAAATTAAGATTTAAATAGAAATTAAATTTTTTTTCAATTAAATTTTAATTTATTGCACTTAAATTAAAAAGTACTTTTTTTAATAAATTTAATTGTACTTATTTAGTTTTAAAATTGATTTATTTGTTCTTTAAAAAATATTTCCCTAGAAAAAAGGGGGTTACTGCAAAGGGGGTTTTCAATTTTTTTGCAAAAAGGCGGGGTTTTTTTCTTTTACTGTGGGGGGTTGCCCGCTTTTTGTTTTGGTATGGTGTTAGGTATTGTATGCAAAAAACCACCCAAACAACAGCAAACAGCAAACCCCAAAAAAAAAAATGATACGCTTATTGTTTGATTGTGTTGTTTTTTTTGTTTTTTGGTTTCCCGACGATGCTTTTATTATTATTTAACAATTTTTTTTTTGCGGATTGGGTTTGATTTTCTCAGTTTGGGTTCCCTTCAAAACCCGTTTAGCCCAGCCCCAACAGTCCCGGATTTTTAGTCTTATTTTCCCCTTACTCACTTGGGGTGGGAATTCTGCTCCCGCGGTACATTCACTTTGTAGCACATTCTGCTCCCGGGGGAAATTTTCCGCAGCGTCTTCTTTTTCCCGATGCTTTATTTTTTTTATTTCGATTAAATTTAAATTGATCAAAATTAATTGTTTGTAATTTTCCATAATGGGAAAGGACATAACATAGTCCCCAAAATTTTTTAAAAAATGTCCACGCAAGAGTTTTTAGGGGGTGTTTTAAAAACCCGGTTTTTGTGATAATGTTTTTAAATTTTTCTTCTGAATAAAACCCGGGGCAAACTTACTTACTAACTTAGTTTTAGGGTAAATTTTTGTCTGACCCTGATCTAACCATTTTTGACCCTAGCTGTGCTTCGTACCTAGCGTAGTACTTCTCAATGTCTGAAGTAGACAGTTGTTGGATTGTTCAATAGTTAGTTCAGTGCCTAAATACTGTTTAGTTTTTCCACACGCAGCCAGAGAATATAATCTTTCTTTATGGCAGTGGTCTACGGAGTAGTCTGCTTTGCTCCTCACACTTTAATGTTCGTCACAATCCATTTTTAAAAAGCAATAAAAATAATATAATACTTTTAAAACCATGAGTTTAACGCTGGTTAATTATGCAGTGCCTATCGCTGGTGTTATAGTCTATTCAACCCTTGCAAAATGTTTGTTAGGAATAAAACCGCCCAACATGGGAAAGATAGAAGATTCGCCAAAACTAGTTGCAACTTTATTTTTAGCTTTAACAACAAAAGATTATTTGATTAAAAAGCACATAGACAGTCTTCGTATTATGATTATTTTAATTATTTTTTTAGTTAATAAAAAGATGAGTGAAAAAAATATTATCAATACGATTTACCACTCTGCTGTAATTAGCGGCCTTAGTATAGGCTATAGCGTGTTAGCAAAAAAACATGTTTAAAATGAAGCCGGCGGATCTAGGAGGGTTAGACATTGAGGATATTGTTAAGGTAATGGTTGTAATTACTGCAGGGATTGCATCAAAAGACTTTCTTGTTACACAGGGGATTATCCCAGAAAATATTAGTTCATAGAAAGATTAATCTAGAAAATATTGATTTATAAAAAGATGGCAGGAGTAGTTATGATGGTAGGAGGAGCTATTGTTAATGCCTTGGCCTTCTCTGGAAACAGAAGCTAATTTATTTGATGGCTATCCATCTACAGTTCTAAAGGTTTTGCCATCAACTAGGGCGGGGTTTTTTGCGATTATCAATTAATCTCAGTTGGAAAAAACAGTCAATTTAAAGAATTAATTAATGGACCTATAAAGTCATTGGATGTCAAAATAACTAACCAAAATGGAGAGCCCGTTTTTTGTTCTGATTTATTAATGGTGTTGGAAGTAGAAGAGTGCACTGTAAACCATTAGATTTTTTATATTATAGGGAGAGAATGTAAATATGTTGGTTCAAGGCCGCCCATGTTATTTCTCTTGTTTTTGGGCAAAAATCTAAAAAAATTTTATATGTGGGGTGGGGGGAGGGGGTTTGGGGGGGGACGTTGGGGGTGGGGTAGGGGGGGGTGTGCATGCTTGGGGTGGGGGGGTTTTAGGGGGGTTGGGGGGGGCGTTTTTCGGGGGTGGGGGGCGTGCGTGGGGGGGGGCCGTGTGGGGGTGGGTTTGGGGTTGTAAAGGGGGACCCGGAGGGGGGGAAAATTTTGCGGGAGTTACCCCCCTTTTAGTATTTTTTTTTTTGGGGCCCTGAAAAAGGGGCCTTTCTGGGGGCGGCCGGGGCGGGCGGTCGGGGGCAAGGGGAACACAGTTCTGGAGAAATTTTTTTTTATTTTTTGTGGGGGCCCCCTTTCGGGGATGGGGGCGGTCGGGTGGGAAATTTGACAAAATTTTGGGAGTTTTTTTAAAACCCTTTGGGCCGGATCCTCCCCGGGGGGTTGCGGGGGCAGTCACGGGGCCCCTAGCGCCACGGGATCAATAACCAACGCTGGCCTCCCCGGTCTCCGTTTTTCCTGCCCCCTCATCAGCTACCCTTTTAAAGCAGCTTGCCAAAATTCACAAAAAACCAACGTCCCCTTTGCAAATATTTTTAAAAATGAGTTTTTCTTTTCTATAAAGCTGTGGATAAAAATTTTCCAACTTAGAAAATTTTGGGATAGTGTAAAAAAACAAAATGATAATTCCATCAGTTTTCCACACATCGGGGGGCTCCATCAAAAATTTTCGTTTTCAAATAATTTTTCCCAGGATCCCTTTTTTTGGGTTAGTTTTTTTTGGAAAAGGTTTTTGTTCTTTTTTCAAGCCAATGGTAAAACAAAGGTTTTGGTCGAAGTTTTTTAAAAACGATTTTTTCAGATTTGTTTTCTCAAAACCCACCCCTTCACAAAACAGGCGTAAATTTCGGTTATGTTTTCTTTTCTTAAAAAAAACCCCTTCATCGATCAGTCATTTTTCAATTTTCCCTCTCCCAAAAACAATTACTTTAAAAAAGGGCACCCATTTCCACTTCCTGTCATTTCCTTTTTCGTTGTTTCCCGCCCTTCCAAAAAATTTCCTTACTCTCTTTTTTGCCCGGGGTTTGGAAAAAGCGAACCCAAAGCTCTCTTTTTTAAAACGCGTCCGAAATAAATCGACAAACCCCAGCAAAAAAAGGGCCCGGGCCCTAGCTGGGGGTTTTTGTTAGCCCCCCCCGGCAAAATAAACGTCACCCCCTTTACTTTTCGTTTGGGGTTAAGCGCCACGGACAGCTCAATTTAATTTAAATAATCCCAATTTTTTGCAGGAAAGCGGGTTTCCGTGTTGCATGCTCCACTGCACACAACTTTCGTTGCAGTCTTTTGTTTTAAAAACGGGGGCTGGGGTTGGGGGGAATTTTTCAACCCATATCGACCCGGGGGTTAAAGACGGGCAACCCAAAAAAAAACCCTTAAAATTTTTTGGGTTTCTGGGAAAGGGGAAAAGGGTAAATATGTTCTTTTCCACGATCACCAAATCTTTTTTTACACGCAAGCACCCTTTTTTTTTAAATGTACAATTTAAAACGTCAATATTTGTATTTTTTTGGCAGGGTTAATTTTGTTTGGGGAATAGGTTTGTTTTTGGCTAAAAAACTGACATGAGTTTGGCCCGTGATTTGTTTTTTTTAAAAAAAGGGGGGTTTTTCGTGCAAAAAAAAGGGGTTGGTTTAAAACATGGGTTATTTACTTTCCCCTCTAAGTTTTGCTGATGACATCAAAGGGGGAATAGCGGAGAGGAGCAAAAATTTGCCAAAAACAAGGGGCCTTGACAAATGTTCTGAAACTTTCCCGGCATGGAGATCAGCGCCCAGGGGCCGGTTCAAAGCAACCCATTTCGTTCTGGAGGCGGGGGGTTTACAGCTCTCCCACAGCTGCAGGGGCCAAGCCTGTTGAACGGGAAAAAAAAAAAAGGGGGGTTTTTTTGCGGCTCCCTCCCCCCCAAAGGCCAGCAAACCGTGCTTTTTCCGACCAGGGAATGTCATCTGTTTTACACCCGGTCCTGGCACAATGTGTTCGGAATTGTTTGGGCGGCCTTTAAAAAAGGGGTGTTATTTTTGATTTTTCAGTGGTTGCCCTGAAAAATGTAAAATATCGTGCTCTTGAAGGGATTTAAAATAGGGGGAAATTCCCGACAATTTTTTTTAATCCCAAACTCGACTGGTTTATTTTCCTGTAGTTTAATGTAGTTTGGGGCTTTGAAAGCTTTTACAAAAGGGAGGTAAGGCGTTTCAAACAATGACAACACACAAAACCAAAATTTGGGTTGCAAGAATGACGTCATCATTTTCTGGGAATTTAAATTTTCCCTAAAACCTAGTACACAATTTTTGATACATGCCTCTGCTTGGATTTAAAACCCAACAAAAAATTTTGGGTCAGAAATGTTTTTAAGGTTTTTTTGTTGGGCCCCCTATAACTAAGGGGTCCCTCGAATGGGACAAAAAAAAAATTAACTGTGCCCAAAAAAAGACAAACAATGACCAAAAAAACCCCAAAACGGCATCAGGGTTTAACCCTTTTGATTTTAAAGGGAAAAAAACTAGGGGACATTCAGAGTTTTTTAAGTACCTCGGGGCAATTTATTACATCTGGAGATAAAAACCCTTTAAGTGCTTTTTTTGGTTTTTTCCCGCAAACACAGAGCGCAAAGCCCGGTTTTAAAAGACTCATTTTAAAAGACAAAAATTAAAATTCAGTTCCAAAAATCAACTGGTCCCCGCCCCCGGTCATTGGCACTTTTTTCCTATGCCTGTGAGAGGGGAAATCTGACAGCGAAATTGATAAAAGGGGAAAATTAGGGTTTTGGCGTTTCAAAATGAATTTTTTCTGCAAGACCCTTTGGGCATCTCTAAAAAGACCCCCCTTTTTCCAACTTGGAGTTTCCCGCCCCAGAGAAAGGTAAGCCATTGGACCATTGGGAAAGCCCCTTTTGTCCACGTTTGAAAAAAAGGGGAAAATGAGATGGTGGGGGCATGAAATCAAGAAAAACAGGCTCCCCCAAACCATTCTAAAAAGGAAACATGCAGAAGCAGAAAAAACGGGGAAAAAAAACAGGGGAAAAAGAAAAAGGGAGGGAAAAAAAAAACAACCTTTTCAGGGGGGGGGGGAAAAAAAAAAATTGGGAACTGGCCCCCCCCTCCCCCCCTCCCCCCCAAACCGGCCTAAAAAAAGGGCTTTTCTGAGAAACCCAGGGGGGGAAAGGGAAAGAAGCGGGTTTTCCCCAAAGGGGTTTTTTCAGTGGCCCCCAACGGTTTTTTTCCCCCAAAACCCCCGAAAAAATTAAGGTTTGGAAAAAAGAAAAAAGTTAAGGTAAATAGGTTGTTTTAAGGTGGGGTGATAGGTTCCTAAGGCCCCAAGCTAAATTGGCCCCCCCCCGCCCCCCCCCCCTTGCCCCCCCTTGGTGGGGACGGGAACCCGGTTTCCCTTTTTCCCCCTTTTCCCCCCCCAAAAAAAAACCTCAAACCTTGCTCTCCTTGTGTTTTCCCACCCGGGAAACCCCGCAAAAAAAGCCTCATAATGAGGAGGGGAAATGTTTTATTTTCCCTCTTGCATTTGCCCCACCCCCACCGCCCCTTTTTACAACATTTGGGGGGGGGCCATTAAACCTTCGGGGATAAAATCTTTCAACAATCGGGGCGAAAGGAAGAAATGAAGCACGACCATTTGGGATCTTTTTTCAAAATGTGACAGGCTCATTAACTATCGACATTGTGCGAGGAAGCCGGCAAGACGGATGAACAAGTCCGGGGAGCATAGGCGAGCTGATGGGGTGGTCCCCGCTGTGGGGTTTGTTGGTGGTGGTGCGCGCGTGTGTGTGTGTGTGTGTCGCGCCCCTTGTCTCCCTGTTGGTATGGGAAACTTTTTCCTGTCGTACCCCACTCGCCCCAAGAACAAGAACTTCTTTCTGTTGTTGTTGTGGTGTTGGTGTTGGTGTGTGTGTGTGTGGGGGTGCCCCCCTTTGTCTTTCCCTGTGGTATGGAAACATTTCCTGTCGTACCCCCACTCTCCCGAAGAACAAAACATTTTTTTCTGTGGGGTGTGTGTGGTGTGTGTGTTTTTTTGGAGGAAAACTAACAGCACAAAGCAAAGGGGGAAACGGCCCAAATTGATATCTGTTCAGAGAGTCCTCGATAACACTCCCCCCCCCCCCACAAAACCCATCCCTCTATACTTCCAAGCTCGATATTTTCCCCCTAGCCCTTCCCCGCCCCCCCTCCCCCCTATACACACACACACAACACACCCACACACACACACACACACCGCTCGATATTCCCCCCTGCTTGATACTTCCCCCACTCGTCGCTGCTTTAGCTCCCCCTGATTGATGTTGGCCTTGTCCAATACTCCACCTGATCGACAGTTTTCCCCTTTCTCCACGTCCACCCCCCCCCCCCCCCTCTCCCCCGCTTGGTATGTGCCCCGCCCACTTCAGAAAGAAGTATTTTTTGCGGAGAGTGGGTATGAAAAGAAAATCTTTCCCATATGACAGAGAAAGGCAACGCGGGCGCACGCGCGCGCGCACAACACACACACACACACACACACACACACACCACACACACACTCGCGCGCGCGCGTGGGGCTCGCGCGCGCGTGCGCTCGCACGCACGCACGCACGCACTGCAGTACACATACACACATGCCATAGGCGAGCAAAGGAGTAGTATTGGGCAAGGGGGTGGGGGGTTGGAGGGGTGAGAAAATATCGAACAATGGGAGTAACGAACCAGTGACGAACAGATTTGTCCATACAGAAGAATATCGAAGTGACACCCGTCCCTTCATAGTCTCCGACATCGTCACGGGGGGGCACATTTTCAAAACTGTACTAAGGTTTGTAATCGCAGGTCTTTCTTCTTTTTCTTTTTCCTTTTTTTTGTTTTTGTTTTGTTTTGGTTTTTGTTGTTTGTTAAGCTCGGGTTTCCCATTGTGTGCAGTGATTTAACATTAACAGGTACTCCCTCCTCCCCTCCCCCCCCCCCCCTACTTTCCTAAATCCACCCCCTGCCACTCCCCCCCCCCCCCCCGCACCAATCCCCACCCCTATCCCATCCCCTTCGCCACCCCACCACCCCTCCTGAAATTTTATTTTTAAAACCCGGTTCGGTTATGTTGTAAGTTGTTGTTTCGTACCCCCCTCTAAAAACTCCAGGGACATCCAACAGTCGAAGTACTTGAACTTACTTACTTTACTTTTCTTTAATCCTCTTCGCTCCATCGGAGCATTTGGGCCTTCACGCAGATTCCAGCGTGTTTCGGTCTTGGGCTGCCCGCTTTGCCTCACCCCAGGACAGCTTGATGGAACTCAGCTCGCTGTTCAGCGTCCTACGCCAAGTTGTCACTGGGCGGCCTCGCTTTCTCTTTCCTTGCGGGTTCCAATCCAGTGCCTGCCGTGCGATGTTGTCCGGCCTCGGCGTAGGATGTGTCCGATCCACTTCCACTTTCGGATTCTGATGGTGTTCTCGATTGGTCTCTGATCTGTCTGGCGCCATAGCTCCTCATTTGCAATTCTGTCAGGCCACCTGATGCGGAGGATCCGCCGCAGGCATGTGTTGATGAAGACCTGCAACTTGCGCTCCAGCCCTTTGGTGAGTCTCCAGGTCTCCGAGCCATACAGCAGCACAGGTCTTACATTGGTGTTAAACAGTCTCAGTTTGGTGTGAAGACGGACGTTTGCGCTCCTCCAGATGGGCTTGAGGGTGGTGAAAGCAAATCTTGCCTTGGTTATTCTGGCCCTGATGTCATCATCAGTACCTCCTGTCTTGTTGACAATGCTTCCTAGGTAGGTAAATTTCTCAACATCTTCTATCTGTTTTTCCCCTAGGCGAATTGCTTCAGCCTGGCTTGTGTTGGCTCTCATGGTCTTTGTCTTCTCCGCATTGATCTCCAAGCCAGTGTTACTGGCTGTGCTGCGGAGGCTCTCGGTCTTCTTCTGCATGTGGTGGAGGGTGTGGGTCAGCAAGCTGATGTCGTCCGCGAAATCCAGGTCCTCAAGTTTCTGCATGAGTGTCCACTGGATCCCGCATGGTGGGTTCATCGCTGTCCTCATCACCCAGTCGATCACAAGAGAGAAGATCAGCGGTGACAACATACATCCCTGACGTACCCCGGTGTTCACTGTGAAGGGTTCCGACACACTCGTGTTGTGGATGACGTGACACGTTGTGTCCTGAAGTACTTGAACAGTATGGTACAAATGCATCAGCTAGGGATGAGAACATACTTCTGTGACCGTTTTTTTTTTATCCCGCCATGTAGGCAGCCACACTCCGACTTCGAGGGATTTTGGAAACTCATGATGTTATGCTAGGAGCTTGTCACGACTGAAGACAATCCCCGCGTAACTGTGCAGAGCATAACAACATGACAGGTAGCCTTGATGTTCTAGCCTATGTCAATTGGTCTGACACAGCCTTAAGCCAAGGCAGGGGTACGGGTTTATGATCCGGGTGCACGCAAGAACAGACGAGTTTCTTAAATACGTACAGATCTTATAAGCCGGATTTTTTTGTTTTTTTGTTGTTGTTTTTTTTTTTTGGGGGGGGTCTTCTTGAGATTCACGCATTGTTTAATGAAAAATTTAAAAACAAATATAACACACAAAAAAAAAAACCGTCAATGCCACAACCTTCGAGAAAGGTGAAAACAACCTCTCCTGTATGTCTGCTGCCTTTTGATCCGGATTCGGCAAACGTCAGTGGATTTAAACCCTAGTCCACGGTCCTTTTGTTCACTAGATTTCGCTGAAATCGGTTCTGTAGTTTTGGTATGACGTTGCTGCAGACGGACACACACACACACACACACACACACACACACACACACAACACACACACACACACACACACACTTTCCCTCTCTCTCTCTCTCTCTCTCTCTCTCTCTCTCTCTCCTCTCTCTCTCTCTCCTTCTTCTTTCTCTCTCTCTGTCTTACACACACACACACCACACACACACACACACACACACACACACACACACACACGCACGCGCGACCGCACACACACACACACACACACACACACAACACACACACACACAAACACACATGCACACGCATGCACGCGCACACACACGCACACACACACACACACACACGCACACGCAAGCACAATTAGACACACACAGTATGCACACGCGCGCGCGCACACACACACACACACACACACATGCACACACGCACACGCACGCACGCACGCACGCACACACACACACACACACACACACACACACACAACACACGCACGCATACACACACGCGTGCGCGCGCGCGCGCGCACCACACACACACACACACATTTTCTCTCTCTCTCTCTCCTCTCTCTCTCTCTCTCTCTCACGCACGCACACACACACACACACACACACACACACACACACACACACACACACACACACACACACACGCACGCACACACACACACACACAACGCACGCACACACACACACACACACACACAGCCAGTGTTTGTGCCTGTAACTGTTTCGCCATCCCACTTATATTAGGACTGGCGGCGTGTTGACAAATCAGAGCTGAGAATCTTGACCAGAAAGCCAGGGACATTCCGCCAACGGTTACAAACCGACCAAACCCTTCCCCAACCTCTGACCCTGACCTCATGTGACCCTAGCCCTGGCTGTGTAAAAGAAACCCGGAGGGGGGGGGGGGGGAACCCTGTACTGAGAACTTTGCTTGAGATGTAGTGCGGACGGTGAGGTTGTCTTCTCCTTTCTCTAGCAGTAAAGGAAACACCGTTCACCTGTACTATTGACTTCACATTTCCCGCCTCGCTGTCCTCTACGAGTTCCTTTTCTTTCGAAGTGACTGCGAGGATGACCTTATACCCTTGACATACATCAAAGTTTTGGAACGATAGAACAAAACAAAATAAAGAAAGAAAGAACGAAATACATACATACATTAAGCAGCACATTCTCAGGGTGAGTGTCCCAGTAACGCCACACATTAGAACATTAATAAACCGAGACACTTTGTATCAAACGCCAAAACACTAAAAAAATAAATCGGCAAAAAATATGTCCATGTTTAAGAGAACATACAGACTATGCATGGTGTGTAAGAGACTGGTTGGAAAAGAAAAAAAGCTAGCAGTGGAAAAAAAAAAATTTCGCTTTTTTTTTTCCAAATGAAGAGACAGTGTAAATCACCAAAAAAATGGAGTGCATTTCTTCCTTAGGAAGAGAAAAAAAAAGGAAAAAAGAAAAGTTACTGCCTTAGGTGCTTCATTGATCCGACAACTGATGCCACAAAAGAAAAACATACATACATACACACACACACACACACACACACACACACACACACACACACACACACACACACACACACATATATATATATACACACATACATACATACATACATACATGCATGCATGCATGCATAAAAGTGCGTTGTAGATCGGGACGCAGACTCTTCGCGGTTAAGCCTTCCCTGCACTCAAGAAGGACAGCGTCGAGCTCGGAGTGGTAAGTTTCTGACAGATGAATCCCCAGCAGTTCTTCGACCAGTCGGAAGTTAGTTTACAAAATTCGGCGAATCACGTAAGCCCGACATGTCCATGCGTAAAAGGACAGAGATGAGAAACACACAGCTGAAACAATTTAGTTTCCAAGTCAACCTCTGAGCAGGTCGCAAGCTGGCCCAGTGACTATAAACCACTAATTAAAGAAATCTTAAATAAATGTTAGCGAACCGCCAAGAGA
Organism: Conus ventricosus; assembly: GCA_018398815.1. NCBI lineage: Eukaryota > Metazoa > Mollusca > Gastropoda > Neogastropoda > Conidae > Conus > Conus ventricosus. The sequence continues at coordinate 54,386,592 of CM031614.1, forward strand.
ATCGTGGACAAACGAGTCACAAGACAAAACACAACGTGTTTCGACCTTTTAGGTCTTCCTCAGGCAAGACACAAACCAAATAATACAACGAAAATGAACGAATATGGTACTCAGCTTCGATCTCTTCACTCTTCAGCGCAAGGATGCCAGGCGTTGAATTCTCAGAGAGCGTAATTTGAATCTTCCACGGGGCTTTTTTTTTTCCCCCTTTTTTTTTCTTCTTTTTTTTTTCTTCTCATTTTCACTACATTTTTTAAGTTGCAGTCTGAGTGCCAGTCCCTGGAGTGGACGATAGACTTGAGGCCGAGTCTCTGTGCAGCATTGGAGAAGACCTCACGGCACGAAGTAGACCCTCAGCTAATCTGTCACAACCCCCCTCCCTCCCCCCCCCCCCCCCCCCCTCCCCCCCCCCCCCCCACCCCCCCTTACATGGTAGAACAAAATCATGAAATGTACGGAGAGAGACGGGAATAAAGGGTGGGAAGGGTGAGAGATAAGGGGTGAGGGACTGGATGGGGGGTGAGTGGGGGGGGGGGGTAGGTGGCACATTGCTATTGTGGCGTCATCTCTGCGGGGGGGGGGGGGGGGAGGAGCCTGTATGTAACGGACCGAGATCTATCGCCAGGAAACTCTTAATACAATACAGCGCAGTAAATACTGCATTATACAAAACAATACCAGTACTGTACAATACACTTCAGCGCTGTACAATGCAACACAACAAAGACAATGCACTTTTATGCAAAAACAACACGAAACAAACACCATACAATGCAATCTGACAAAAAACAAAGCGATGCAACACAAACATAAAAACACAAAGCAACACAACACATTGCAGTACAACTGACCACAGTGAAATGCAGTTTAAAACAACACAACGCGCTGCAAGAAAAGACATCAGACAATACAAACTTAAAGCAATACAACGCAATTCAACACTACGCAAGGCAATACAATGCAATACAATTGTACACGATGAAATGCAACTTAAAACAATACAACGCGCTACAAGAAAACGCATTTAGACGGTACACCTGAAAGCAATACAACGCAATTCAATACTACATAATACAATACAATACATTGCAATACATAACAACACAAATCCCACGCAAAACAACAGAACGCATTGCCAACGAAATACAACGCAGAACAACGCCAACACAACACAACACAACGCGAACCTGTTATTTTACACTGACCAGGACCACCCAACAGCAACAATACCCTACCCCTCGGAACTCCACACGCGCGCAGGATAGCCACAACAGCAGCAACAACAACAATGGGGGGAAAAATCAACGAACGAAAGATTCCACCGGTAACACCTGTGAGCTGTAGGTGGGCGGACCCGTCGGCTGTCAGTTGACTGACTTGATGGCTCCGCTATATCCGCTAGAGCCAAGACGGTCCAGCTGACAGGGGGTGACAAAGAATGGCACGGCACTGTTTACCCACCACTCATCAAGACAGAATGAGAAGGCATGCCCATGTGTGTGTGTGTGTGTGTGTGTGTGTGTGTGTGTGTGTGTGTGTGTGTGTGGTGTGTGTGTGGTTTGGCTGTCATGACAACAACAACAAGAAGAAGAACCGATGACATTGGACTCTCCCACACATTCTTCTTGTTGGTTGGGTGGTGTGTGTTATGGCTGGTCCCGATGCAACAAATACGTCAAGAAGAGAGAAACCCGTATGTCCCTGGCTAAAGAA
>CM031614.1:54388404-54429245 GCA_018398815.1 Conus ventricosus
ATCTTATTTTTCTTATTCAGAAGTGTTGCCGGGATCATGCCATCACCAATGTTATTCCTCTCTCTACTTTATGCACTCATTCTTATCATGTCTGTGATCTGGTGTGAAATATTCTATGTGCGTTCATGTCTGCTCTGAGGTGTCTGAAAAGACACGATAGAAATACATCTACTTGCGTATTTTGCACAGTGTATTAAATGAGCTTTTCTTTACACTCTGTTTGGTGTGTGTGTGTGTTTTTAACATTTAAAAAAAAATTGCATTCCAACATGTATATATACAGGGAAGGCAAGTATGTACATAAAGAAAGAAAGAAATCACCCAGTGTGAATTCACAAATTCATGCAAACATTATCTAATACGAGAGAGAGAGAGAGAGAGACAGAGAGAGAGAGAGAGAGAGAGAGGAGAGAGAGAGGAGAGAGAGAGATGAGAGAGAGAGAGAGAGAGAGAGAGAGGAGTGGTGGATGTATCAAGAAAAATCATGCTGACAGGGATGTTTTCACATCATTATGTTTGGCAAAATATTGAATTCAGGCCTTTAATAATGCACAAAAAAGTGTTCATTTACACACTTCATCTTACACTTCTAAATCTATTAGTGCAACTTGTTTTTGAAAGAAAAGAAAGAAAAAAAGGGTATAAATATTAAACAGTATCCATCAATTGTCTGTATGCCAGCCATCTGGTCAAAAATTCTGCATGGTTTAATTTCAAATATGCAATATATTCCTCAATTTTGTATCTAAACTTTAATTTGTTTATGAATACTTGTATTTGTGGCAGGGTGTTGTTTATTTTACAAACGTATATGTAATGCTTCGCAAATAGTATTATAAAGTAAAAGACGGTGTCACCCACAATTGTATTGTCATAGCCAAATAGTACGAGTACTTTTGTCAAAAGGACATTTTCAGCATTCAAACATTTTTCTTTCATTAAGCCAATGAGAGCATTCAAAAAAACTTGTACATGGTGACATTTCCAAAACATATGGTCAATGCTATCTTTGGATGTGCTGCAAAAACTACAGTTACTACTTTCAACGATTCCAATCTTCTTTAAAACAACATTTGTGCATAAACACCTGTGTAATATTTTCAGTTGAAACCATGCAGCCTTACATCACGTATCTTATGCGCGTGTAAAAAAACAGGATTTCCAATCATTTTGCATCAACAATTTCATGTCCCATTTATCACAACATTTTGGCTTAGGATTATTCGCAATGATGACATCATAATACAACTTGGAGCCTTTATTTATAGCGAAAAGATGTTTGAAGCACAATGATGAGTTTATGTACTTATTGTTTTTTTATAGTGATACCAGACGTTTTTACATAGTCCATTATAGTCGATTTATAGCCAGCAAAAGTGACAAAATCAATATTTACATTATATTTTCTGTAAAAAGTGCATGTGGCAAAAACTTTCCTTTGTCATCAAAAAAGTGGGCGAGACGTTGATATCTTTGCTACTTAGTTTTTTCGATTCGATACAATGCACTTCTTTCCGATTTAAAATCGCTTATTATGGCATAATGGTTCGGCAAGAAGTTCAGTGGAGTTTTGGGGGGAGCATTTGTAATTAAAAAAAACTTTATACGCATCAAGAACTTTAGCCCAAAACTGATTATACTTAGTGAATTTGGAACGAATTCTGGACCATATTTTTCATAAGCGACCACTTAGGGAAGTTAAACAACAGATATTTCGCCATCTATGAGTTGACATCTCAGCTTTACGTATCCAGGACAGCTTCAGAGATAAAACAACAGTTTTTAGTTCAGGAAGACCAATGCCGCCATCTTTTATACTTTTATGTGCAGTTTTTCGGTTAATCTTATCTGGTTTCTTATTCCAAACAAATTTGTAACAAGCCTGTTGACATGTTTGAAAAGATATGTCTGGTGGGTTTGGTAATAGTAACCAGAGGTGTGTCAACTTTGAGAGGATAAGAGATTTTAATATTGCTACCCTACCGAGGGGTGTTAACTGTCGTTTTACCCATATTTTGAATGAGTGTTTGACATCTGCAAGTCTTTCCGAGCAATTTATATCTACACATTCTTTCAGGTCATTAGTGAACCACATTCCTAAAACTCGGAATTTAGATTGATTCCATTCCATACCTAAGTGTTCCATATAACGGATTTCAGAATTTTTCTCACTTCCCAGCCAAACGACATTAGTTTTTCCTACATTCATATGAAGGCCTGACACAGAACCAAACCTATCAAGAACATCTATACAGTTTTCAAAAGAACTCCTATCTCCTGCAAGTAAGAATTCTGTATCATCAGCATACTGAGAAATCTTATGTTCAACATTGTTGACTGAGATCCCATGGATATTGGAATTCTGTCTGACCATAATAGCCAATATTTCTACGCATAACACAAATATTAAGGAGATAGAGGGTCTCTGTCACGGACAAAAATAGAAAAACCGAATTCGTGGTCAGTCGCAGCCAGTTTAATGGACATAAGTCCAAACCAAACATTTGGTCTCAGGCAGACGACTTCGGTGTCGCGTCAGCCAATTAGGCACAGCGAATGGGCTATTTTTAGTCCTCACAGAGACAGCACTGTCCAGCAGACAGACTGAGTGGCTCGACAGACGTCTCAATAGGTCTGGCCAGACGGATCTCGGCGCCTGGGTCAGATGATCTAGTCAATTTGCAGGACCAGCGCCGACAGTTAAGTCAGACGTCGCCGGTTTGAAGTAGGGAAGGGGGAAGGTATTGTGTGGTGGGGGTAAAATCAAGCTAATTAATTAAATGACCCATTGACCACCACAGAGAGCAAGGCAAGTAGATGTGACTTTGACGATTTGAACGTCCAATGGAATGAGAGGGGAGGTAACCTCAGTATAAGGCGGGTGAAAATACTGACCAATGGTACTCACCCTTTGACCATAGGATGAGGTAAGAAAGTGAGGGGAGTGAGAGGGGGAGAACGAAAAACGGAGAGAGAGGAAGAGGTTCTGGGGTGTAGGCTCTGCACGAGCAGAGAGATGAGAGGAGGAGTGAAGAGACCAGTTGAAGCATTGCAGCATAGGTTGCGAGAAGCTAAGATTTGAGAGAGAGGACTGATGAGAAGGAAATTTTGGATTTTTTTTTTAAAACCCGGGGTTTCCCAAAGGGCCCTTTTTTTTCCTTTTTCTGGCTTTGGGAATTTTTGGCCCCCCAAAAAGGGTTTAAATTTTGCCCCCCAATTTTTAGCCCAAAAATTTTAAATCTTGGGTTTTTTGTTTTTTTTGGGCCCCCCCCCCCCCCCCTTTTTTTTTTTTTTTTTTTTTTTTAGAACAATTGGGCCCTTTTTTGTCAGGTTTCTGCAATTTCTAAAACAATCATTTTAGGTCAGTAAATTTGGTCGTAAGGTAATTTTATAATTTGAGTTTGGTTCATTTCTAGGTTTTGTTCCAAGTTTTGACTTAGATTTTCCTTTTGCTGGAAAAGGGTTTTGGAGACAATTCCTTGTATAAAGGGTCTCGATAACTTTATTCTATTCAGAAGTGTTGCCGGGTTTCTTTGCCATCCCAAAGTTATTCTCCTCTCTTTTGCTCATTCTATTCATGTCGTGATTGGTGTGAAATTCTATGTTTTCAGTCTGCTCTGAGGTTCGGGAAAAAGCACGATAGAAAACATCTACTTCGAATTTTGCACGTGTATTAAATGGCTTTCTTTCACTCTTTGGTGTGTGTTGTGTTTTTAACTTAAAAAAATTGCATTCACCTGATTTAAATTACGAAGTTATTTAAAGAAGAAAATCCGCCCCAGTGTGAATTCCAAATTCTGCAAAACTTTCAAATACGAGAGAGGAGAGAGGACAGAGAGAGGGGGAGGAGAGAGAGAGAGAGAGAAGAGAGAGAAGATTGGAGAGAAGAGAGAGAGAGGGAGTGTGATGTTTTCACGGAAAATCATGCTGACAGGGATGTTTTCACATCATTATTTTTGGGCATATTGAATTCAGGCTTATAATGACAAAAAGTGTTCTACACTTTCTCTCCCATTTAAATCTTAGTGCAATTGTTTTTGAAAAAAGAAGAAAAAAGGTATAAATATTAAACATACCATCAATTGTCGTATGCAGCCATTGGTCAAAATTCGGGCAAGGTTTAATTTCAAAAAATGCAATATATTCCTCAATTTTGTATCAACTTTATTTGTTATGAATACTGTATTGGGTGGCAGGGTGTTGTTTATTTTAAAACCCGTATTGTAATGTTTTCGAAATAGTATTATAAGAAAAGACTTTGTCCCCCACACTTGTATTGTCATAGCCAAAAGTACGAGTACTTTTTCAACAGGACTTTTCGCATTAAAACCATTTTTTTCTTAAGCCACTAAACGCAACCCAAAAAAACTGTACCTGGTACATTTCAAACATTGGTCATGCTATCTTGGATGTGTGCAAAACTACAGTTACTACTTTTCAACGATTCCATCTTTTTAAACAACATTTGTGCTAAAACCTGTGTAATATTTTCAGTTAAACCACTGCACTTAAAATCACGTATCTATGGGTGTAAAAAACAGTTTCCAATCATTTTGCATAAACATTTCATGCCCCATTTATCACAACATTTGGCTTAAGGATTATTCGCAATGTGAATCAATACAAATTGGACCCTTTATTTTGCGCAAAGATGTTTGAAGCCCCCATATGTTTATGATTTTTGTTTTTTATAGTGATCCCAGACTTTTTACATAGCCCTTATGTCATTTATGCCAGCAAATTGACAAAACCAATATTACTTATTTTTCCCTGTAAAAAGTGCATGTGGCAAAAAATTTCCTTTGTCACAAAAAAGTGGGCAAACAGTTGATATCTTTGCTACTTGGGTTTTTTCGTTTCGATACAATGCACTTCTTTCGATTAAAATCGCTTATTATGCATTGGTTGCAAGAAGTCAGTGAGTTTGGGGGAGCATTTGAAATTTTAAAAAAACTTTTCCCCATCAATAACTTTTTTCCCAAAACTGATAATACTTATGATTGGAAACGAATTCTGGACCTATTTTTCAAGCGACCATTAGGAAGTTAAAACACGAATATTTCGCATCTAAGAGTTACATCTATGCTTTCCGGACCCAGGACAGCTTCAGAGATAAAACAACAGTTTTAGTTCAGGAAGACAATGCCCCCATTTTTATACTTTTATGTGCAGTTTTTCGGTTAATCTTATTGGTTTCTTATTCAAACAAATTTGTACCAACCCCTGTTGAAGTTTGAAAAGAATATGTCTGGTGGGTTTGGTATAGTAACCAGTGGGTGAAAATTTTGGGAAGGATAAGAAAATTTATATTGCTCCCTACGAGGGGTGTTAACTGTCGTTTTACCTTTTTTTGGGATGAGTGTTTGACATTGCAAGCCTTTCGAGCATTTATATCTACACATTTTTTTAGGTCATTAGTGAACCCACATTCCTAAACTCGGATTAGATTAAATCCATTCCATACCAAGTGTTCCATATAACGGACTTTCAGAATTTTTCTCACTTCCAGCCAAACACATTAGTTTTCCTAAAATCTATGAAGGCCTGACACGAACAACCTATCGCACCCTATACTTTTTCCAAAAGCCCCTCCTACTCCTGCAAGTAGAATTCTGTACCCTCGCTACTGAAAAATCTTAGTTAAAACATGTTGCCTGGATCCCATGGATTTTGGGAAATTCTGTCTGACCATAAAACCCCAATTTTTCTACGCATCACAATATATAAGGAATAGAGGGCTCTGTCACGGCCCAAAAATAGAAAAACCAAATCGTGTCGTCGCCAGCCCTTATGGCATAGCCCCCAAACCCCACATTCTGGTCTCCAGCAGCGCTTCGGTGTCGCGTCACCCCAATTAGGCACAGCGAATGGGCTATTTTTAGTCCTCCGAGACAGCATGTCCAGCAACGACGAGTGGCTGCAGAGTCTCAATAGGTCTGGCCAGACGGATCTCGGCGCCTGGGTCGATGATCTAGTCAATTCCCAGGACCGCGCCCCCAGTTAAGTCAGACGTCGCTTTGGGAAGTGGAAGGGGAAGGTATTGTTGGTGGGGTAAAATAAGCTAATTAATAAATGACCCATTGAACCCCCACAGGAGCAAGGCCAGTAGATGTGATTTGCCCGATTTGAACGTCCATGGACAGAAGGGGAGGTAACCTCAGTAAAGGGGGGGAAAAATACTGACCATGGTACTCACTTTGCACATGGGGAGAGGAAAAGACAGTGAGGGGAGTGGAGAGGGAGACGAGGGAAGAGGAAGGGTTCGGGTGTAGCTCTGACGAGGCAAGGATGAGGGAGAAGTGAAGAGACCCGAGTTGAAGCATTAGCGCCAGATAGATTGCAGGAAAAGGATAAGGAGAGCTTTGAGAGGAGTTGCAAAACTGATGAGAGAAAAAAAAAAAAAAAAAGGAAAGCAACATGCCATTTGATAAAAGCAAACTAGAGGAGGAGAGAGAGGGCCCAATGCGTTAATGCAGGAGAAAGAAGGGACCAGATCGAATCTGGTAGCAATGTTAAATCGAACCGGTTCGACCTCATACCTGGCGCGCACTTCATCAGCAGTCAACCTGCCAACACGGGTCAAACCCTGAACCCAAAGTCCAGAGTCAAACCCAGTGCCGGGGCTACCTGCCAGTGCAGAGTTGTGTCGTGCTGGTGTTTGTAAAAAAGGGAACAGTGAACAAAAAGAAGAAAAGGAACGACATGTTGTAATAGTTTAAGATCACCGGGCCCAGGTAACCATAGAAATCTATTTAAACCGGGAGGTTTTTGATGTTTGATAAATGGTTTTGTGAAGTTCAAGGAAAGGGGAAATGTTTATTTTGTTTACTCCATGCATTGTGTTCTTTCATGAAATATGTTGTAAAGTTATAGACTTTACTATTGGTTTAAATGTGACGAATGCATGATATATGAATGATTGTACGCAAGCTGTGAGTGTGTTTGGGCTGTGGCTAGTTCCCCTCATGACGTACCGAGTTGACAATTTATTGGCGAGTTTGCAGGATATTCTCCCATTTTTATAATGTTCACTTCTCAGAGAGAAGCTGGGTGGGTTCAAGTATTGTAATCCTAAACAGGTATTTGTCTTATTTGTAATGTTCCAAAGTTAATATAGGCTTGGCTTTGGGTTCCACAGTATTAACATTTAGGATTGGGCATATTTCCAGTATTATTTCGCCGTTTTTGCCTTAATAATTCGCGCTCTTTAGTGGGTAGGCGTAGGCGTCTTATAAAATAATTCCGTTGTCCAAGCTAATATATATACATTCATGGATTGGGATCACGTACCCGTGTCGGTAACCCCCAGTTTGGCTGTCGTAGTAATAAAATCTTGTTTCAAAAAAAAAGAAGAGATATAAATGGCGGACGAACAGACCCCTCCTATTGAACAACTTGTGAGCGTCGCTCGTGATTTGGGGTACTCGGGAGAAGAGTTGCGAGCATTCGTTGAAACCAACAAAGATGGAAAGAGATGGCCCAGCGGAAAACGCCGTGTCGCAGTGAAATAGAGGCAGGAAACAGAAAGATTAAGGATTCAGGCTAACGATATCACGCTAAAGAAACGCAGGAACCCCGAAAGATTAAAGATTCAGGCTAGCGGGAGCAGGAAACAGAAAGATTAAGGATTCAATTAGAGTTGAGAGAGTGAGATACGGGGACCACCCATTGATGGTAGTTCAGTTTCCAGTGGGCCCTGTGGCAGTTTATGCCCCCGCCAAAGTTGCCAATATTCTGAGGAACAGACGATTGTGCGTACATCAGTCGTTTTGAAACGTTTTCTACTAGTCAGGGTTGGCCTTCAGAAAAGTGGGCAGTCATTTTGCAGCGCTAATGACGGTAAGGCATTACAGATTTTCACTGCGTTACCAGCGACCAACAATCTGTTTTGGTGCTGTGAAGGAGTCTTTGAGAAGGGATTTGACCTCACAGAGGAGGGGTTAGAAAAAAAATTTCGATCAGTAGATTACAAGCAGGTGAACCCCACACTCAGTTTTGGTGCACGTTTAGATCACTATTTTGAGAAGTGGTTTTGAGTTTAGTGGTCGAGAAAGGAGTTTGCTGATAGAAAGAGTGGTTATGAAGAACAGAATTTTTTTCAGGTTGCGTCCAGAGTTAACTGTACATTTGAAAGGAGCAGCCAGAGACCGCAGGGGAGTTTCTGAGTTAGCAGAGGTGTATAGGGAGGCACGTTTTTGGGGGACTAAGGTGCAGAGAAACAGGTGCCAGGCCAGATGAGAAGAGTGCAAGGAGACTAGGGGAGTTTTTTGCAAAGTCTGGGAAACCCCGTGGTGGGGCAGAAGGGGACAAAGGGACAATAGGTGTTTCATTTGTCACAAGAAGGGACATGTGGTGAGGAATGTCGCATGAGGTTCCAGAAGGCAGCAGCCTTGCAAGAGGTTGATAAAGGGTCGCCGGGGAAACGACCTGCAGTGGAACAAAAGGGATCCCAAATTTAAAAAGGGTGGGTGCGGCCTATGGGTAGCACTGGACAGCAGTCAGTGTCAGGGATGGAGGGCACTAGGCTGAGTGGTTCGTTACCAGTGGAAGAAGGGTGGATTGGCCAGCAGAGGGGGAAGTGTTACGGGACACTGGTTGTTCATGCGGTGTGGGAAAACCCAAAGCTGGTCGAGGAAGGGGATTTGACAGGCAAATCCAGACCTGTACTCTAATCGATGGCACTGTGAGGGAGTTCCCAGTTGCTAAGATAGAGTACGTTTCCCCTTACTTCTCAGGCGAGTTGTCTGCGCTGGTTTATGGAGAAACCCTTTTGATTTGATCATTGGAAATATTCCAGGTGCAAGGGGTCCAGGGGGTCCTGGTTGTTGACGCTACAGGGGCAGCAGTTCAAAAAACCGGGGCAAGAAGGAGGAAAAGGGTTTATAAACCGTTAGTCGTTCCCGGGAAGGAAGTCAGGCATAGATGTGTCGCTGATGAGTTTGGGCAGCGCAGGAACAGACCCTTCGCTCGTGAGTTTTGGGAGTTGGCAAGAGGTTTGGGGAGAAACAGGTGGTTAGAGGAGGTGAGACAGATTTCTTGTGAAAGGCGGGTGTTGTACCGAGTGTTCACCAAGGGGAAGACAGGTAAGGTGACAACTCAGTTAGAGGTTTCCACATGTTTTCGTGACACTGTCATGTCGTGGGTCACGAGTCGCTCATGGCGGGTATCTCGGCACCAGCAAACAGCTGACCGAATCTTTGATGATTTTCATTGGCCAGGGGCAAAGGCAGACTAAAAACGTTTCGCATGTCATGTGACGTGTGTCAAAGGTCAGCCACAAGAGGGGTGAAGGGAAGGCGCCTCTTAAACATCCCCCTTTAATTGACACACCCCTTCAGGAGGTTTGGGTGTGATTGATTGGCCCAATCTCACCCTGTTCCAAAGGGGGCACAGGTATGAGACAGTAAGGTTGCAAGGGAAAATTTGCAGGAGGCTAGGGTCGTTCAGAAGAAGCAATTTGACAGGGAAAGGTGAGGAAGCAATCCCCCAAGGTGGGAGATTTAAGTCCTGTTACTGTTCCCACGGATCACAACAAGTGCTGATGCATTGGAAAGGACCATTCACAATTCATTGAAAAGGTAGATCCGGATTACCGAATTTATGTGAATGGGAAACCCCAACTTTTCCATGCGAATTTGCTCCGCAAATATATTCAGCGTGAGACCAGCACTAGGCGCAGCTGAAAAACAGCAGGGTTCTGCGCTGGGCAATGGCACTGCAACCTACAGGTATCGAGTGCAGTCATTCCAGGTCGACAGAATGTAGGAGCTGATAAATTTAAGCCGTGTAGTTCTAGCAAGCCTGCAACTCAGAGGAAGTCAGTCATATCCGGGGTGCATAGCTACTTTTTTAATAATATGTGTTGACTACAGTGAGAATGATGGATATGGGGTTCATCCCCCTTTGGCTATGGTTCATATTTTCTTTGTGAGACTTGTTCATGTTAAATGTGTTATGTTTGGGCGTACAGTCTTGTGTAGTTAAAAGCACTGTTTGCGATAAGTGAGGATGGAGATTCCTCAGTAGGTGTCATGGATCGTGGTCTATTAGATTGTGCTTTTCATAGTAGTTGTGAAGAGAAGATGTGGCAAATCCGCAGGTAGGGGATTGCATAGGTGCGCACAGAGGTTATCAGAAATGAGTTGGAAAAAAAAAAGGCAAAAGCGCCGTCCCAATGATAACCCATTGGGGGGATATTTTCGAGTGATACATGGTGATAATTTTGAACCATTGTGTAAATAATTTTGCAAAAACTTGCACGTGTAGCTGTGGTGTCAGCAAATTCGGTTGTTTTTTTTGTACCGTTGTTTTTATACAATGCTGAGCATAGTCTTTTGCAAGGGGAAATTTTCACGGACAAAAATAGAAAAACCGAATTCGTGGTCAGTCGCCAGCCAGTTTTTGGACATAAGTCCAAACCCAAACATTTGGTCTCCAGGCAGCCCACTTTGGTGTCGCGTCAGCCCAAATTTGGCACAGCGAATAGGCTATTTTTAGTTTCCCCACGGAGACAGCACTGTCAGCAGACAGGGCTGAGTGGTCGACAGACGTTCTCAATAGGTTCTGGCCAGATGGATCTCGGGCCTGGGTCAGACTGATCTAGTCAATTTGCAGGACCAGCGCCGACACTTAAGTCAGACGTCGCCGGTTTAGTAGGAAGGGGGAAGGCTTGTGTGGTGGGGGTAAAATCAAGCTAATTAATTAAATGACCTTTGACACCACAGAGAGCAAGGCCAGTTGATGTGACTGACGATTTGAACGTCCAAAAGGAATGAGACGGGAGGTAACCTCAGTATAAGGCGGGAAAAATACTGACCAATGGTACTCCCCCCTTTGACACATGGATGGGGATAAGAAAGTGAGGGGAGTGAGAGGGGGAGAACGAAAAACGGAGAGAGAGGAAGAGGTTCTGGGTGTAGGCTCTGCACGAGAGCAGAGAGATGAGAGGAGGAGTGAAGAGAACCGATTGAAGCATTAGCACCAGATTAGAGGTTGCAGAGGAAGGACTAAGGAGAGATGTTGAGAGAGAGAGAGTTGCTAACTGATGAAGAGAAAAAAAAAAGAAAAAGAAAAAAAGCAAACCCTGTCCATTTTATAGAGCCGACTAGAAGAGAGAGAGAGAGAGAGTGCAATGGTTAATGCAGGAAAAAAGAAAGGAACAGATCCCATGTCTGGTAGTCCTGTTCAATTGAACCGGGGTTCGACCTCATACCTGGCAGCGCCACTTCATCAGCAGTCCACCCGACCAACACCAGCGGTCTAACCTGACCGTGCCCGCAGTCACTGACCAGTGCCAGCGGTCCACCTGACCCAAAGCCAGCAGTTGTGTCGTGACTGGTGTTTGTGAAAGTGACAGTGAAAAGAAAAGAAAAAAAAAAGAAAAAAGGAAGACAGTGATTCGTAAATAGTTTAAGAACACCTGGCCAGGTAAAGTAGAAATCTATTTTACCGGGTTAGTTATGATGATTTAGATAAATGGTTTTGTGAAGTTCAAGGAAAGAGAGAATGTCTTTTTTGTTTGACTCCATATGCATTGATGTTTCTTTCCATGATTTTTGTGTAGTAAAGTTATGACTTTACTAGTGGTTTGATGTGACGAATGCAATGATATAGAATGAGATTGTAAGCAAGTGTGAGTGTGTTTGGGCTGTGCGCAGTCCTTCCCCCACTGACGTACCCCGAGGTTGACAGTTCTTGTCTGCAGCCTCTTTTAATTTTAAACCAATCTGAAACCTGACCATTTACAATTACACATGATTTAATATTTTTATAGAACGTACCTATCCATCTACATATATCATTTTGAAAACCAAATGCTTTCAGTACTTTAAACATAAAGTTCCAGTTTATCGAATCGAAAGCCTTTTCAAAATCTATATTCAAAAGCAATCCGGGTAGATTATGTTTGTCGTTTGGTGTGTTTATTTGTATATTGACTCGTATTTGATTATTATTATTTAGTTTCATTGAGCTTAACTGAGTAGGGTTCCGTTATATTGAATTGTATTGCAATGTATTATGTTACGTTTTATTTATTGCATTTTTCCTCATATGTGCAACACATGAATGTCTGAAATTATCATGTTCCAGTTCTCGCATTGTCTGTCTGTCTGTCTGTCTGTCTGCCTCTCTCTCTCTCTCTCTCTCTCTCTCTCTCTCTCTCTCTCTCTCTCTCTCTCCTCTCTCTCTCTCTCTCGCTGGCTGTGTGTGTGTGTGTGTGTGTGTGTGTGTGTGTGTGTGTGTGTGTGTGTTGTAAAATTTAACGTTTTCGGCAAGTAAAGTATGGATGTAATTAAACATGACAGAATAACAAATACTGTTAAGAGCTCTTCAGTCATTGCAAATGTGAAGATGTCACTGAATGATAATGGCTGTAAATCTGCCATTAACCTTTTCAGCAATCAGATATTGTCATTTATTTTTCAATTATGATCACTTACAATCATTGCCTTTTACACAAATAAACGTTGAATACTTGATATCAAATGTAAAATGTATGGCAAATATCAACTTTATTTTATCAACATCAGAACCTGTATAGACATTTCTACCAAGCAGAGGAGAAAATACGAATATATACATAGCTCAATACAGAACTAAGCTGGATCACGCATGACATTAAGCTTCATACACAATGTGTCAAAATAGTATGTCATGTTGATGCTGCACTTTTTCCAATGTATACGCGACCTGCTCTCCTGTTGATTAAGACTGAGAAAAGGAACTGAAACCACGTTGTCTTACAAAAATAGATCTCTGGGATTCAAGTTTTACCTAGAGAGGTGCACACGTGGGTCACAGCTTATTTGGCCAGAAGAGCAGCAATAATCAAGGTCAGGACACTTCAGACTGCCACTGTAGGCACCGAAGAAGAGCTAGGAAAGAAGCGAAGGGGGTAAAGTTGAAATGGTCTTGTAGCAGAAGTGAATTGAAGTGAGGAAGTGAAGGGAGAGGCACGTACAGCTGAACTGTGGGTGATGACGCCCTAGTACGCTGAAGAAATAATGGTCAACGTGGAAGTAAAAATCTGGACAGACATCTGCCAGTGTCAATGCTGACTCCAAGCTACACTTTGTGTGCTTGTCGTCAGGCGTTGTAGTTAGATTTGTATCTGCATACTCCAGCCCGCACGCAGTGAAGCCTCCTTGGTGAAACTGAAACTGAAGCTACATACTCTTCTCCTTCTCTACCGACCAAATGCCTTTCATTCTGATGTAAGTTAATTGTAAGCTAATGGCCTCTTTTCATGTATTTAATTGTATTTTTGGAATTGTATTACACTGTGTATCATGTCACTTGCAAGAACTTTTATTTGTATTTAATTATATTTTCAGTATTGTATCGCACTGTGCATCATGTAACTTGCAAGTTACAAAAATTAATGTAATTGTGCGCAAGTCTCGGTTCTTATTTCAAGAATGTTATGCGCATAGATTGCTCTGCAAATAAAATGTTCCACAGAAGTTTGCAAGGGGCAGTCCCCCTTTGGCCCTGCACATTCAGATTTATTGTCCTAGCCCACCAAAGTAATTCGTCCTTCTTGCTGTGGTTTCGTTCATTTACTCTGAATGCAAGTTGCAAGCAGGAACTCAGTATTATCGTCTTTTGATTGAAAAACGTCAAGTGATTATGTCAAGGTCCGTTGCACATTCACTGGAAACGTATCTCGCTTCCTCCCTTGTTTCACTACTTCAGAAAACAGGTCAGGTTTGAACGAGGATTGCAAAGATAGATCGGTGTTTTATGATGTCTGTCTTTTACTCCCTCACGGTAGCATCACTCATGGCATATGAAAGCTCTTCGTTGTTATCATCGCCAGCACTAACATCTCGATCATCATGTATGGTCTTCTCCTCTTCTTTTGCTTAATCGTCATTACAAGTCATCCATCTTTTATCAGCATTATAATTAGTATCATTATAGTTATCAATGGCACGGTGTGTGATCGCACTTACTATCATCAAACTCACTACCATCAGCATCACAACCGTCGCAGTAAATGGTGCGATAAAGTCCTAAGGCTGATGTTCTAAAACTCTTTGGTTCCAGACAAAAGCCTTTATGGGCTCGTAGCCATTGGCAGTTTGATCAATGGTACGATCATGGTTCATCTTATAGTAATCATCATGACCACAATCACCACTGTCACAAACGTTATCACCACCACTACATACCCCACCATAAACATCATCATTATTGTTGTTGTCAAACCCCGCACTGTGGTGTGTGCCAGTCAAACGTCTGCCTGATAAAGCCCGTATGATGACGGACGTGTTCTACTACACTGGGCACTGCAACAAGAGCCTGGACCATCTCAAGGAAAATTTCATATCCCACATGGACAACATCACCAAGGGAGCATGCTTCCAGAACGCCCGCTGTACTGTGGACAACGTGAGGTACAGTGAATGACTATGACCATCCCGGACAAAGTGAAGGTAGAGAGAATGACCATGTAGAGAAGCTGACCATGTGATAATGTGAAGGAATAGAAGTTGACAATGTAACAATATATTAGTGAGGCTGACCTTGACAATTGTGGTCAATGTCGTGGTAGTGAGGGTCACCATGTGACACTGAGATGAAAGAAAAGTTGGCCATGGGACCAATATGGAGGTAAAGAAGATGACCGTGAAACTGTAGACTATGTAGAGGGACAGAGGAAGATTATGACAGTTGTGGACAATATGAAGTACAGAGGACGACTATGACATGTGGACAGGTAGAAAATAGAGGTACACAAGATGAAAATGACAGTTGTTGACAATGTCAAGATACAAAGGTTTTCTCGACAATTGCGGACCGAAAGAGGAGGGGGGGGGGGGAGGGGGTTACAGAGGATGGCAATGACAACTGTGGACGATCAGAACGTACACAGGATGGCAATGACAACTGTGGACATCTAACGTACAGAGAGGATGACAGTGACAACTGTGGACGATCTGAACGTACAGAGGATGGCAATGACAACTGGACAATCTGAAGGTACAGATAATGACAATGACAACTGTGGACAATCTGAAGGTACATGGGATTACAATGACAACTGTGGACAATCTGAAGGTACATGGGATTACAATGACAACTGTGGACAATCTGAATGTACAGAGGATGACAATGACAACTGTGGACCAATCTGAAGGTACATGGATTACAATGACAACTGTGGACAATCTGAATGTACAGAGGATGACAATGACAACGTGGACAATCTGAAGGTACAGAGGATCACAATGACAACGGGGGACAATCTGAAGGTACAGAGGATAAAACAATTGGGGAAAATTCTAAACGTACTGAGGAAACAAGACAACGTGGACAATCTGAACGTACAGAGATTACAATGACAACGGGGGAAAAACTGAATGTACAGGGGATGACAAAAATTTGGGACAATCTAAACATACAAGGATGACCATGCAATTGGGGACAGTCTGAACGACAGAGGATTACAAGACAAAAAAGGGACAATCAAATAAAGGGGATACCATTGTGGACAATCTAAAGGCCAGGATTACAATAAACTGGGCAATCTGAAGTACAGAGGAGACAACAAGTGGACAATCAAACGTACTGAGATACAAACAAGTGGACAATCTAAGTACAGGGGATTCAAGACAACGTGGACAATCGAACTTACAGGGGATTACAATCACTGTGGAAAACTAACGTTTGGGGTTTAAAATGCAACTGTGGACAATTTTAAACGTACAAGAAACAATGACATTTGGACAATCTAAAGGGTACAGAGGATTACAATGACAACTTGGACAATCTGAACGTACAGAGATTACACGACTACGTGGACAATCTAAACGTACAGAGTTACAAAACAACTGTGGACACAAGGTAAAAGGGGATCCATGACAATTTGGACAATCTGAAGGTATAGGGGTTTACAATGAAACGTGGACAATCTGAACGTACAGAATACACGACAACTAGGACAATCTAAACTACAGGGTTTACAATGCAACTGGGGAAATTAAGACAGAGGATGACAACAATTGTGGACAATCTGAAGGTACAGGATTAAAATGACAACGGGACAATCTGAACGTACAGGGGATTACAAACAATTTGGACGATCTAAATGTACAAGGATGACCATGACAACTGTGGACAATCTGAAAGAAAAGAGGATCACAATAACAACAGTGGACAATCTAAGACAGGGGATGCCCAAACAATTTGTGGACAACTAATTACAGAGGTCCTGACAACTGTGGACAACAAGGTACAGAGGATGACAAGAAAACTGTGGAAAATCTAACGACAGGGGAGACAATGACAACTGGGGCAACTGAACTTAGGGGATGCAGTGATAATTGTGGCCCAAACTGAAGGTACAGGGGATACAACAATTGGGACATTCGGAACATACAGAGGTTTACAATGACAACTGGGGACAACGAGGGTACGAGATTACACTGACAATTTGGGGACAATCTGAACGTACAGAGAATTACAATGGCAACGGGGACAATCAATGTACAAGGATTAAAATGACAACTGGGACAATCAAAGGGTACAAGGTACCATGAAATTGGGACAATCTGACGTACAAGGATTACATGACAATTGTGACAACTAAAGGTACAGGGATTACAATGACAACTGTGGACAATCGAACGTACAGGGGAGACCAAACAATTGTACAATCTAAAGGTACAGAGGATAAAATGACAATTATGGACAATCTGAACGTAAAAAGGGAACCCATGACAATTGTAGACAATCGAACGAAAGAGATTACAATGACAACTGGCACAATCTGAACTACAAGATGACAATGCAACTGTGGACCCCTGAAGGAAAACGATGAAGGACAACTGGGGACAATCTGAAAGTAAGGGGATTACAATGACAACTGGAAATATGAAGGTACAGAGGAGCCCATGACAATTGTGGACAACTGAATGTACAGAGGATACCAGCAACTGGGAAAATCAACGTACAATATAATGTAAGAACATACAAGTTACAATGACAACTGTGAATAAGTAAAGGATGACCATGCAATTGTGACAATCGAGTACAGGGTTCAATGATTGTGACAATCAGAATGAAAGATAAATGACATGGGACAATCTGAAGGTACAGAAGATGACCATAAACTGTGGACAATCTGAACGACAGAGGATTAAATGACAATTGTGGACAATCTGAACGTACAAAGGATGACCATGACAATGTGGACAGTAGAACAAAGAGGATACAATAACGACAAAATGACAGGTTGTTAACAATTGTCAAGTACAAAGTTACTGACAATTGTGGACCGAAGGACAGGGGTAACAAGGAAATGGGAAGGGGTTTACAGAGGATGGCAATGACAACTGTGGACAATCGGGAAGTACACAGGAATGGCAATGAGAACTGTGGACAATCTAAACGTGCAGAGGATGACCATGACAATGTGGACGATCTGAATGTACAGAGGATGGCCAATGACATCTGGGACAATCTGAACGTCCAGTAAAAAATGACAACATTGTGGACAATCTGAACATACAAGGATTACAATGATAACTGTGGACAATCTGAATGTACAGGGATTACCATGACAACTTATGGACAATCTGAATGTACAGAGGATGACCATGACAACTGTGGACAATCTGAAGGTACAGATGGATTACAATGACAACTGTGGACAATCTGAATGTACAGAGGATGACCAATAAACTGTGGACAATCTGAAGTTACAGAGGATCACAATGACAACTGTGGACAATCTGAAGGTACAGAGGATGACAAAAATTGTGGACAATCTAAACGTACTGAGGATAAAAAATGACAACTGTGGACAATCTGAACGTACAGAGGATTACAATGACAACTGTGGACAATCTGAATGTACAGAGGATGACAACAATTGTGGACAATCTAAACATACAGAGGATGACCATGACAATTGTGGACAGTCTGAACGTACAGAGGATTACAATGACAATAATGGACAATCTGAAGATAAAGGGATGACCATTGTGGACAATCTGAAGGCACATGGATTACAATGACAACTGTGGACAATCTGAAGGTACAGAGGATGACAACAATTGTGGACAATCTAAACGTACTGAGGATTACAATGACAACTGTGGACAATCTGAACGTACAGAGGATTACAATGACAACTGTGGACAATCTGAACTTACAGAGGATTACAATGACAACTGTGGAAAATCTGAACGTATTGAGGATTACAATGACAACTGTGGACAATCTTAACGTACAGAGGAATACAATGACACTTGTGGACAATCTGAAGGTACAGAGGATTACAATGACAACTGTGGACAATCTGAACGTACAGAGGATTACACTGACTACTGTGGACAATCTAAACGTACAGAGGATTACAATGACAACTGTGGACAGTCTGAAGGTACAGAGGATGACCATGACAATTGTGGACAATCTGAAGTATAGAGGCTTACAATGACAACTGTGGACAATCTGAACGTACAGAGGATTACACTGACAACTATGGACAATCTAAACGTACAGAGGATTACAATGACAACTGTGGACAATCTGAAGGTACAGAGGATGACAACAATTGTGGACAATCTGAAGGTACAGAGGATTACAATGACAACAGTGGACAATCTGAACGTACAGAGGATTACAATGACAATTGTGGACGATCTAAATGTACAGAGGATGACCATGACAACTGTGGACAATCTGAAAGACAGAGGATCACAATAACAACAGTGGACAATCTGAAGGTACAGAGGATGACCATGACAATTGTGGACAATCTGAATTACAGAGGATGACCATGACAACTGTGGACAATCTGAAGGTACAGAGGATGACAATGACAACTGTGGACAATCTGAACGTACAGAGGATGACAATGACAACTGTGGACAATCTGAACGTTAGAGGATGACAGTGATAATTGTGGACCATCTGAAGGTACAGGGATCACAACAATTGTGGACATTCGGAACATACAGAGGATTACAATGACAACTGTGGACAATCTGACGGTACAGAGGATTACACTGACAACTGTGGACAATCTGAACGTACAGAGAATTACAATGGCAACTGTGGACAATCTGAATGTACAGAGGATTACAATGACAACTGTGGACAATCTGAAGGTACAGAGGATGACCATGACAATTGTGGACAATCTGAACGTACAGAGGATTACAGTGACAATTGTGGACAATCTGAAGGTACAGAGGATTACAATGACACTGTGGACAATCTGAACGTACAGAGGATGACCATGACAATTGTGGACAATCTGAAGTTACAGAGGATTACAATGACAACTGTGGATAATCTGAAGGTACAGAGGATGACAATGACAACTGGCGACAATCTGAACGTACAGCGGATTACAAAGACAACTGTGGACACTCTGAATGTACAGAGGATGACCATGACAATTGTGGACAATCTGAGGATTACAATGACAACTATAGACAATCTGGAAGGTACAGAGGATGACCATGACATTGTGGACAATCTGAGGATGACCATGACAACTGTGACGATCTGAAGGTACAGAGGATGACAATGACAATTGTGGACAATCTAAAGGGTACAGAGGATGACCATGACAACGTGGACAATCTGAAGGGTACAGAGGATGACCATGACAACTGTGGACAATCAGAACGAACAGAGGATTACAATGACGTTGTGGACAATTGAAGGAACAAGGAATGACCTGCCCAATCGGGGACAATCTGAACGAACAGAGGATGACCATGACAATTGGGGACAATCTAAAGGGTACAGAGGATGACTATGACAATGTGGACATCTGAAGGTACAGAGGATGACCATGACAACTGTGGACAATCTGAACGTGCAGAGGATGACCATGACACCTGTGGACAATCTAAACGTACAAGATGACAATGACAACTGTAGACAATCAACGTACAGAGGATGACAATGACAACTGTGGACAATCTGACTGTGCAGAGGATTACAATGACATTGTGACATCTGAACGAAACACAGGATGACCATGAAAACTGCGCACAATCTGAACGTACAGAGGATTACAATGACAACTGCGCACAAATCTAACGTACAGAGGATTACAATGACAACTGCGCACAATCTGAACGTACAGAGGATTACAATGACAACTGCGCACATCTGAACGTACAGGGGAAATTACAATGACAACTGCGCACAATCTGAACGTACAGAGGTTTACAATGACAACTGCGCACAATCTGAACGTACCACAGGATGACCATGACAACTGCGCACAATCTGAACGTACAGGAATTACAATGACAACGGGCGCACAATCTGAACGTAAAAGAAGATTACAATGACAACTGTGCAAAATTGAACGTACACAGGATGACCATGACAACTGCGCACAATCTGAATGTACAGAGGATTACAATGACACTGCGCACAATCTGAACGTACAGAGGATGACCATGACAATTGTGGACAGTCTGACGTAAGAGGATTACAATGACAATGTGGACAAACTGAACGTACAGAGGATGACCATGACAACTGTGGACAATCTGAAAGTACAGAGGATCCCATGACAATTGTGAACAATCTGAACGTACGGGAGGATGACCATACAACTGTGGACAATCTGAAAGTACAGAGGAGACCTTTGACAATTGGGGACAATCCGAAGGTACAGAGGATGACCATGCCCATTGTGGACAATCTGAAGGTACAGAGGATGACCATGACAATTGTGGACAACGAAGGTACAGAGGATGACCATGACACTGTAGACAATCTGAATGTACAGAGGATGACCAGAAAATTTCTGGACAACCTGAAGGTACAGAGGATGACCATGACAACTGTAGACAATCTGAATGTACAGAGAATGACCATGACAATTGTGGAAAACCCGAAGGAAACAGAGATAACCATGACAATTAGACAATCTGAAGGTACAAGGAAGACCATGACAATTGTGGACAGTCTGAAGGTACAGAGGATGACCATGACAACTTGGGACAATCTGAAGGTACAGAGGATGACAATGACAATTGTAGACAATCTGAAGGTACTGAGGATTACAATGACAACTATAGACAATCTAAGTAACAGAGGTTTGCCCATGTCAACTGTGGACAATCTGAACGTACAGAGGATGGACCATGACAATTTGTGGACAATCTAACGTACTGAGGATTACATCGGCAGTTGCCGGACGAAGTGGAGATACAGAGGATGACAATGATAACTGTTAACAAAGTGGAGGTACAGAGGATGACAATGATAATTGTGAACAAAGTTATGATCTTAAAGATGACTTTAACAGTGTCACTACTGTTCCTGCCGCTGACATTGGTGCTGATGATTGATATATTGAGATACTTTTGGTGCCATAGGTTGCCGCTGATGCCGATCGCAAATATGTAAAATTGTGACCCAAAAGACGGCAACAATGATAACGACAATATTGGTGACATCACTATCAGGTGAAGTGCGGACCCATTACCAGACGGCGAAGATCTGCAGACACAGAGCGCCCCCTTGCGGACCCCTCAACATCCCGGTTGTCCGGAGATCACAAGCAACGGCTTCGCAGGGAAGCAGAACAAAGTCACGAGGTGGTCTTCTCGATGGTCATCCTGATTGAGGCTCCCCAGGACTCCAATATAACTCTGCAGAACGGGAACAGGTCAGCTGGGAGATGGACAACGGAAGGACAGGCGAAGTAGCGATTATGGAAGGGGTGGGGATCGGGGTGAGGAGTGGTGCTGGTGTGTACTTAGTGAAAGGGAAGGGATATGAGAAAATAGGAGAAGCATGGGGACTGCAGTTCGACTGATTATGAATGAGGTGAGGAGATGGGGCAGACGAGAGCGGTAGAGGAGCATATATTGGGAGGAATTAGAAAAGCAGTAAGTCGTCAAAAATTATGGAAGAAAGTCAGGGATTCTATGAGGAAGAGGAAGGAGAAGGGAATAAGAGGGTGGGAAGAAAGGTAATGAAAGATAATAGAGTTAAATGATTTTTAAAAAACCCTGCCATATGCAAGTGTTCAGGGGAGCTAACTTTGGAATAACATGACACACCTGCGATTAGGCTTATTTTCGTTTTTTCTGTTCTTCTTTGTGTGTCTTTCCATAAACCTAAGAACATTTTGAAAATGAAATGAGACAGGTCCCCTCATGCAGCTAGTGGAGAGTTTTCATATTTATAACATATTTTTTAAATATTATGTTCCTAATTTCTTCATCTAGTACACCTCCTCCCCCCCCCCCCCCCCCCCCCCTCCCCCTTAAGTTCAAATCTTTGCCAAGTCATTACTGTGATGACGAAGGGTTGTTGGCCTGTGCCTGTTTTTCCCCCACTATTTGATTGTTCGTGTTTGTATTCGTCTGACTTTATTCAAGTTTAAAAGGATTTGCCAGTCTTGAATAAAAGTTACTCTGTGTTAGGTTTCCTTATGGGAGCAAGAGTTACCCTACTGTTTATTGTTTAATGAAAAGTATAATACGGTAAAATTGACTTCTCTTGTGTACCAGGTATTCGATGCGACAATGAATTCCCTGTACGTCACACTGGTGAACAAGTCACAGTCTGACGATCTTGATATTGAGGACTTAACCTGGACAGTGACCGGTCTATCAGCTACCCCACCATCACACTTCAGTGTCCGCCTGGCACGGTTGGCGTGAACAAGGACAACACATTTTACTGTGGTCAGTACTAGAAATGATGTTAAAAAATTGCTTTTCAGTAATTATCATAAATGTGTTTCCAGAAATAGTCTGGATTCGAGAAGATCGCTTTTTTCTATTTTGGTGGAGTTCGGTTTAATATCGTCACATATACTTGGTCTAAAACGTTGACCTGAAATCATTTGACTACACAGATGTTGTCATGGACATTAATTCAGGGAATGGTGATGGAGTAAGACACGTTGAAGGAGAAGAGAGAAAGGGGCAGACATACTTACATACAGACAAGATAATTTGAGGATTCGTAAAGTTAAGAAAACCAATTATAGAACATTTTAATGGACTATGGAACAGAAGGGTAGATAATTTCACAGAAAAAATGATAATAATGATAACAAACAGATGAATAGACAAATCCGAAAGTGATCATTAAAAAGTCATAGGCATATGTTGTAGGCTAGTATTTTGTGAAAGAACATTTTCCAGCAAGAAGGGATTTAATCATTTTGAGCACAATGTGAAACTAAATTCATCTTGGCTTGTCCTAAAGATGATGACATCTTTCCGTCAACCATGGAGGATTAAGTTAGTGAACTCGGACAAAATTTGACGTGCCCTCGAGATGTCGCCTTCTTTCCGTTAACTCTTGAAGGTCCACTTTGTTGAACTCCAGCAGTCTTTAGCTCAGTCGTACAGCATTTAGCTCTCAGCCAGACACCACGAGTTCGAATCGTGCTAGGGCCCTACATGAAAGTGCCATATTTTTAGCTCCCATTTTTAATGTGTTGTCAACCCAGTGTTAATGCCAGTGTTAAATGTGCCCCCTCCCATTGCTGTCTACTCTCTGGGTGGGTATTCCCGTTTGTTTGATCACATCGTCATCATCATCATCATCATGTACATCATCGTCATCGTCATCTCTCACTGTCTGTCTGTCTCATCATCATCATCATCATCATCATCACCATCGTCATCGTCATCTCTCTCTCTCTCTCTCTCACTCTCTCTCTCTCTCTCTCTTCTCTCTCTCTCTCTCTCTCTCTCCTCTCTCACTCTCTCTCTCTTTTCTCTCTCTCTCTCTCTGTACGCTTTTTGTTTGACTTGCATTTCTATTGTGGCAGAGTTAAACAACCTTGTGCGGAAATTGCGCATGCATTCCTTGGGTATAAGGGTTGTGTAACTATTGTCAATAAAGCGTTGTCATTGTCATTCTCTCTCTCTCTCTCTCTCTCTCTCTCTCTCTCTCTCTCTCTCTCTCTCTCTCTCTCTCTCGATCAATCAACCTTTGAATCAATTCTCTTCTCTCTCTCTCTCTCTCTCTCTCTCTTTTCTCTCTCTCTCTCTCTCTCTCTCTCTCTCTCTCTCTCTCTCGATCAATCAACCTTTGAATCAATTCTCCTCTCTCTCTCTTCTCTCTCTCTCTCCTCTCTCTCTCTCTCTCTCTCTCTCTCTCTCTCTCTCTCTCTCTCTCTTCCCCTCAGGAAAAAAAAACAACCAAGCGCACATGCAATACACCTTTGCTTCACAAACACACACATGGCCAAATAAACAAGTCTGGTGCATAGTTTCACATTATGTACTCGACTGAGTCGTTACAATACAAACGCGCACGCGGAAATAGAAAAAAAAAGGAATCTAACTACAAAAGAAGACGAATCAAACTGCTTTTGTTTACAAGTTTAATCGGATTTATATTGCTTGCGTGCGTGTATGTGTGCGTGCGCGCGCGCGCGTGCGCGTGCGTGCGTGCGTGCGCGCGTGCGCGTGCGTGCGTGAGTGCGTGCGTGTGTGTGTGTGTGTGTGTACGCGCGCGTATGTGAGTGTGTGTGTATGTTGCATGGTCACTGTGTGTGTGTGTGTGTGTGTGTGTGTGTGTGTGTGTGTGTGTGTGTGTGTGTGGTGTGAAGTCGTTGCTATGTGTGTTTAAGTGCGCGCGCGCGCGTGTGTGTGTATGTGTGTGTGTGTGTGTGTGTGTGTGTGTGTGGTGTGTGTGTGTGTGTGTGTGTGTGTGTGTTTGTGTGTGTATTTACGAGTGTGCGTATTTATGTGTCTATGTGTTTGCTGTGTGTGGACGCGTGCATGGGCGCGCGCGCGGGCGCGCGCGCGCGTGTTTGTGTGTGTGTGTGTGTGTGTGTGTGTGTGTGTGTGTGGTGTATGTGTGTGTGTGTGTGTGTGTGTGTGTGTGTGTGTGTGTGTGTGTGGTGTGTATGTGCTTGCGCACAGTCATGGGATCTCTGTGTGTGTGTCTCAGTGGACTGTATGGCGGGGAATTACGAGGAAGGCGACGAGTGTCACCCCTGTCCTCAGGGTCAGTACTCTGACGTGAACAACGCCACCTCCTGTCTACCCTGTCCTCCAGGATGGACCACCCCCTCCACAGGGGCCACCAACGTCACTCAGTGTGAAGGTCAGACCAGACAGGACACACAGAACTACACAGAAATTGCATGACAATGCGACCTCGGTATGCCCGGACACCAACAATGAAGCAATAAAAGTACTCTGTAGATACATTTTTTACCATTGATGGTTCTACAACAATACTAGTATGGATAATGATAGCAATGTTAGTAGTGTGGTAGCAATAGTACCAGTCAGTATCGGTAGCAGTGACAGTGGTAGTAGTAGCAATAGCCTACCCCGTAATGGTGTTGGAGCAGCAGCAGTAGTGGTACTAATAGAAAAAAACCAATAGTGGTGACAGTAGCCGTACTGGTAATGATAATAATAAAAAATACCAGTAGTGGTAGTGATAGTAGTACTGGTAATTTAGTAATTGCAGTATTATCAATTCCAGTAATGGTAGTAACAGCAGTACTAGTAATGGTAGTGATAACAGCATTAGTGGTGAAAAAGAAGAACCAGTAGCAATATCGATATGAGTACCAGCAGCGGTAGTAATGTCATTATCAGAAATGGTAGCAGTAGCAATATCAATTGTGGTAAAAGTAGATGTGCCAGTATTGTAGTAATAGCAGTACCAGCACTGGTACCAATATATTAATGACAAGTTGTGGCAGCGATAGCAGTGCCAGAATGTGTAGTAATAACAGTATAAGAAGTGCTCGTAATCGTAGCAGTGGAGGAAGTAACAGAAGTTCTAGTATTGATAGTAATATCTGTACAAGTAGTAGTAATAACAGGGATGCAAGTAATGGTAGTAAAACAAAACCAGCATTGGTAGTAAAACAGCACGAGTAATGGTAGTAACACCAATACTATTGTAGTCAATAGCAGTACCAATAATGGTGGCAACAGCAGTACCAGCAGTGCTGGCAATGACGGTGCTACTATTTGTAGTAATAGCAGCGCCAGTAGTGGAGGTGATAGCAGTATAAGAAACGATAACAATGACAATACTGGAATGGTAGTAATACTAATTCTATTAATAGCCGTACCAGGAGCGGAAGTAATAGCAGTACCAGTCCGGTAAAATAGCAACACCAGTGGTGGTAGTAATAGCAGTGTAAGTAAAAATATAAATAATAACAATGGCAATAATTGTACTAATCCCAAATACTATTAATAGTTAATATGATAGATAATGTCAGTGCCAGTAGTCGTGGTAATGACCGTAACAGTAGTAGTAATAGA
Organism: Conus ventricosus; assembly: GCA_018398815.1. Lineage (NCBI taxonomy): Eukaryota > Metazoa > Mollusca > Gastropoda > Neogastropoda > Conidae > Conus > Conus ventricosus. Next base: position 54,414,660 of record CM031614.1, read on the forward strand.
ATTTCCAGCAGTAGTAGTAATAGCAGTACCAGTAATAATAGTAATAGCAGTACCAGTAATGGCAGTAATAGCAGTACCACTAATGATAGTAATAGCAGTATCAATACGGTAGTAATAGCGGTAGAAGTATTGGTATCAATAGATAGCAGTACAGGTATTGTTGTTAATAGCAGTACCAGAAATGGTTGTAAGAACAGTATCAGTGGTGGTAGTAATAGCAATACAAATAGTGATTGAAGTAGCAGTGCCAGTATTGATAGTAATTGCCGTACCGGTAATGATATAAATAGCAGTGTCAGTAATGTCAATAATAGCTCTGCCAGTAGTGACAATAATAGCATCGCTAGCAGTGATACTAATGACAGTACCGGTAGTGATGGTAATAACAGTAGCAGTGGTGATAGTTTATACAGTACCACTAGTGATAGTTATAACAGTACTAGTAGTGACAGCAATAACGTTACTACTAGTGACAGAAATAACAATGCAGGTAGAGATAGTTACAGCAATACAAACAGTGGTAGTAATAGCAGTAGCCTACCAATAATGGTAGTAATAGCAGTGCCTTAAGTGGTAGTTACAGCAGAATCAGTAATGGCAGTAACAGCAGAGCCAATACTGGAAGTTATAGTGGTACCAAGAATGGTGGTAATAACAATAGTAGTGCCAGTGGTTCAGGTAGTAATAGCATACCAGATGTAGTGGTTATAATGGTACAGTTGAAGGTAGTAGTAGCAGTACTAGTAATGGCAGTTATAGCAGTACCAATAATGGTAGTAATAAACAATTGTACTAGTGACAGTAATAGCAGCACCAGACGTAATGGTTATAGCACTACCGATAAAGGTAGTAAAACAGTACCAGTAGTGGTAGTGTTAGTTGTACCAGTAAAAATAGTAATAGCAGTACCAGTAGTGGCTGTTAAAGCAGAACTAGCAATGTTAGTAACAGCACTACTGGTGCTTGTAAAAACAGCCGTACGATAATGGTAGTAATAGCAGTGCCAGTACTGGTAGTTAAAGCAGAACTAGCAATGTTTGTAACAGCACTACTGGTGCTTGTAAAAACAGCCGTACGATAATGGTAGTAATAGCAGTGCCAGTAGTGGTAGTCATAGCACTGCCAGTAATGGCAGTAATAGCAATACCAGTAGCAGTTGTAATAACAGTAGCAGTAATAATAATAGTAATGAAAGCATTACTGGTACTGGCAACCAAAGCAGTATCAGTAATGGTAGTAATAGAAGTACCAGTAAATTCAGTAATAGCAGCACCAGTAGCACTGTTGGTTCCAGTAGTACTAATGGAAGTAGTAGTGGAAGCAGTGTTAGTGGTGGCAGCAGAAGCATTAACAGCGATGGTGGTAAGTAGTATAGCATAAGCAGTGGCAGGAACACTACACGTAGTGGTAGTTGTAGCATTACTGGTGGTGGTAGTGGTGGTGATACGAGCACCGACAGCAGCTGTGGCTGTTTTGGAGTTTCATTCTGTTACAGACCACCGGCCATACGGAGCCTTTTCAAGACTCCATTTCAGTGTTACCAATAAGACGTCACTGTGTGCGGATTAGTCCATATACGTTACACCACATCTGTTCAGCTATGAGGCGAGATGGTGCAGGGATTACAATTAGATAAATGTATTCGTGAGCAGGTGAATGAATTAGTGAATTAAGCAAATAGGTAAGTAATTCAAGTTATCTTGCTCTTATTGATCAATTGATAAGCAAGACCAAAACCGGTCTTATGCCAGTCCATAAATCGGTAAATGAACACTTTGCCCATTTGTATGCGGAACAGTCTTTTAGGATTAGGCATCAACTCTAGTAGCAGTAGCAGCAGCAGCAGCAACAGCAGTAGACACAGTAGTGCGTGGAATAGGAGGAGAGAGTAGAAAATGAACACTGGTTGTTAAACTTGCTTTCGTTTCGGTTCCATCAAAAAGAGCGTTCGAGAGGCCTTCTTCACAATGTTTTCCTTATGTACTCATTCACGCATTTAGTGCTAGCTGCAAACCCTACGTACTGTGGCCACATGGTTTAGCAGATGTGATGTAGCGCATGTGGGTTAGTCTACACGCAGTGACGCCTCTGGTGAAATCAAAACTGATAATCGAATAATTTTCTTTTAATTTCTGCTTTCACTATAGTTTGTCTTAGATTTCCGTGTCATTGTTTGAGATTCTACTGGAAAGGGCAGAAAGCTAGCAGCTTCATTTTCAGTTTCATGAAAATTTCGTTATGCTCAAGTAAGTCCAAACACGCTACACCACATTTATCGAGTCAAAAGACTACAGTGTGCCGGGCCATGCCAGGGTTACAGCAATGTGGATTAATAAACATGTCACTGTATAGAGCAATTCTTAGAACAATGTCTCGTGTCTCACAGATGTTTGATAAAGGCATTTACGGAACGTGCTGGTCAGACTTTGGATACTTACCTAACATTGTCTCTACTACTGTTACAGTGTGTGTGTGTGTGTGTGTGTGTGTGTGTGTGTGTGTAAAACACGCTTGCGCATGTTTATATTCCTGTACCTTGTGAGGGTACATGCGTATGTGTAAGTATGTTTGCGTGTATGCATGTATGCGTAATTGTAACATGAGAGCAATGGCAATTCAGATGATTCTATAAGACATGAAAACTTTATAAATAAATGAATAAATTAATGAATAGATGATCGATCAAAAGCAAGAAATTGAAATGTAACTAGTCAGCTTAATGATATTAACAAGTACTCACTGAAACAGAAGATTCACCAGCAGTATGGGTGACCGTGGAGTGTTTCGATGCTACAGAACAGTGTCAGGCGGGCAGCATGTCGTCAGACGGGTTTCAGCCCTGCGAACTCTGCCCTCTGGGTCACTATCAGTCACGTGACGGCGCTGTGACTTGTGACCTCTGCCCCTTCAACACCTGGACAGAGACCTTGGGGGCCAACGGGTCACACCTTTGTCTGCGTGAGTGTGTTCCCTCTCCGTTGGAGAGTTTGTATTGCTTTATATCTGGGTAAATGTCTGTCTTATCTCTTGCTTGAAGGTGTTCCTCTTTGAGTGTACTACGTCTGCGTGAATATTTGATTTGCTTCTGTGTTGCTTTTCTCTTGCTGTTTCGTCAGTGGCATATACCCCACGCTTCTTGTTCAGCACCCTTCATACAAAGCCTCACCTTCAGGTGTTTTTTTCTTGTCATAGACCTAGCGCTGCAATCCAGAGGGAGGGATTAATGTCAGGTCCTAACAGGGAAATACCAGGCAAGACACTACTCTGCTGCTGGTTCACTCCAGTTGTACTTAATAGTGTGTGCTGTCCTCTAACACATGCAGAGTACCACCAATTAAGCCTTCAGCTATTGACTGTTTAAAAACTGAGGAGCCAGCATGAGTAAGCACCCCCCCCCCCCCCGCCTTCCTAAATCCCTGTTCTTCAGAGAGCACCACCACGTCTATTTAATGATCCAGCGACAGTCACCCTCACCTTCCTGATGCTGTTGATCTTGACAGGGATCCACAAGTCCAGAGCTGCTGACCATCTCGCTTTCAGCGGAATTGTTATGCTCAAACGCACGTCGTTTCTCTATTTCGGTTGACATCAAACAATTCTGCTCGCGAAAAGAAAAAAGTCCATTTATTCGTTTGTTCGTTTACACATCTACCGTTCGTATAGCCAAAGAGCTGTTTGGAAACTTACTTTCGGTTCAGTTTCTTCCGCCGCCAACATCTGGAAGCGACCCGCTCGTCCGATTAATCCTGAAGCAGCAAACAAGAAAAAGAAATTCGAACAGACGTGCAGATTCATGTTGCTTTCTGCTGTTATGATGGGAGTGCTGTTAAGCGATTCGGCCACTAAAAGTGTTCAGCCGTGTCAGGAAGAACCTTACAGATTTTCACTTTTCCTTGGGTCAAGACACTGCAGACGCACTGATGATTCAGAGGTGCAAATATGCCCCAAGTCTTAGGATAAAGTTTAGTGATAGTGTGTTTCAAAAATGTGAAAGACCAACAATGGATTGGCTGAGACAGTGATTCCAAGAAAACACTTGACAAAAGAAAGGAAAAGAAAATGTCTGGAATGTCATTCTTTTGTTTTGGGTGCGATACGCATGTATTCCTCTCAAATGTCAGAAATTCCTCTCAATGTTCAAAAACATTCCTCTCAAAACTCTTCACAGGTTAGCAGCTCTGCACATCTTGCTCTAATGTCTGTTTGTCTGATAAATGTACGTGCATGTATGTTTCATTTGTATGTTTGATTGAATGTGCAAGGTTTTCTCTCGAGTGCCCGTGTTACTTCTACACTTGAGTAAGTGATTTTTGTTCGTACACCTGCGTAAATGTCAATTTATTCATTTTTCGTCAGAGTGAGAGTGTTCATCACCTAAATTAGTATATGTGTTAGCCTTTACATGCGTGAGTGTCTGTTTATTTGTATGTCTGTCTGAATGTGTTTCTTCCTGGAGAGTCTTTGTTACATCTCTATCTGTGTTAATGCATGTCTTATTCCTATGCTTGACTGGTTGTTCTTCTATGCGCCCCCCCCCCCCCCTCCCCCGTCCCTTCCCACCCTTCCGTTCCGACAGGAAAACTGGTTTTGAAATGACTTGGTCAATAATTTGGTGTGCAACCATTTGCTCTTTAGTGAAGTCTAGACCCTTGTAATGCAGACAAGCAGATCAAAGAGTTACAGGGGCGGTATCGTCAATAAAAAGTCTTTACTTCTGAATTTTGTATTTTATTATTTTGAAAGATCATAGCTTTGATGCTAATGCACTTCAGTATTTCCATTGTCATAGAAATGATGAACCGAAATGTTTGGGATACCTTTTATCCTTCAGTGACAAATAGAGTCAATTTAAGTTGCAATGTATATGTTACCGTCAATCCGTGAAATCAGGCAATGTGTGTAGCGAGATTCACAGCCGATTCAAATATAGAGAAATTCTCGATGTCAGGGTTAGGGAAATTAGTTAGGGTTAGGGTTAGGGTTTGGGTTAGGGTTAGTTCTAATAAACTCTAACCCTAACCCAAACCCTAACCCTATACCTAACCCTAACTTTGACTCGAGAGGGTTCCCTATATGTCATGCTTATTACACACATTGCCTGATTTCACAGATTGACGGTAACATATATACTGGGTAAAACTCTGTACCAAAACTATGAAACTAACCTGTGCATGTCAAGGGCCATTGTGACGACAAATTATCCAGACAGGGTGTCTAGGAATGAAGCTGATCGAACATTAGATCTGCTTTCTGGCAGAAAAGACCACACTGGGTTATTTCAGTTCACAGCATGCTCTATGGCCTGCAAGCTAAACAAATAAGCATTAAAAATGGGTACTCAGTCATCAATCAGACATATGTCTTGCTGTATTAGATGACGGGTCTGTAACCATACTTGCTGATCGTGCTGATCAGATAAATTCGTCAACTAATTTGTCCTTAGTGTCCCCGGATATTTTTCCATTTTACACATAGGGTTTTAGTCAACTACCATTGGGTAGAGAGATCATGATCCTTCCTGTTAAAGTTCTGATTTCAGTGAGTCCTTAGAAAACGGAGTGCAGTTCTAGCGGTGTACGGTACAATAAAGACAAAGCTAACTGGGATCTTCGTGTTCAAAGTTTAGCTTATGGTTCACATGGGCTCAATTTTAGTCATGATACAGAATCAGCAGAGATTCTTGAAAACTGTTGTGAAATTTCAGAAATCTAAAACTGAGGACAGCAGAAGGTGCTATTCAGTTTAAAGACCACCCAGTGAAATCTTCGAACCCTTCGTCGAACACCATATGTGAATTATTTGTAAAAATGAAAGACAGAAGCGTTTCAAAAGTGGATGAATAATCCCTATGTCATCATTCACAGCTTTCCCAAATAGTAAACGAGCCACATAGTAAATACAAAATCAAAAGCATGTCCAAGTAAAGACTGTTCCACACAGTGCTCAGCTGCGGTCACCCCCTTTGTGACTGATAATGCTTGGACCATTTCAGTTTCAGTTTCAGTTTCATCAAGGAGGCGTCACTGCGTGCGAACTAGTCCATATACGCTACACCACATCCGCTAAGTTTTGAGACCACACTACGCATGATTTTAAGCTGATGGACAAATGAATTAACAACTAAGATGTGACAATTGAAGAAGAGCGTCTCGTGGCTACGACTCAGCGGATGTCTGACCTACGCATTAGCCCAACGCGCTGGTCAGACCTTCAGTGCCTACCTACCATTTTTTTTTGGCTTGGGCCATCGAACAGTAGAGCTGACTACTGTTACTGAAATGGATGCTCAAAATATTGTCTACCTTAGATACTCTTTAAACAATAATCTTAGTTTTTTCAGCTGCTGGTTTCCTTACAGCGCCTTCTTCTCGTTTTATTTTTCTATGCTTCAACGGGTCTTCCTTGGGGAGCTGTTGGATTCTGTTTTTGAACCCTTGATGACGAGAGTTCCACAGAATTATTGACTGGTATATCTTCATTTGATGTCAAGAGAACACAAACAGACATAGCCGTGTCTCACGGAGTCTGAATAAGCAGATGGAAGGCATTTGAGCAGGTGATAAACGGTCCCATTTTCAGGATGGACTACGATGGTTCCCATATGCTGCTAGTGATGGATATTATGGTTATAACCTAATCCTCTGATTTTTCATTTCCATTTTCTTTTTTTCATCATCCTCATTCCCCCCCCCCCCCCTCCTCCCCGCCCCCATTGTTTTCCTTTTCTGTTTGAACCTTTGCCGAATCATTAACGTAATGACAGAGGAAAGGAATTGTTGTTAGCCTACACGTTTTACCCCACTATTAAATTGTTCAACATTATGTTGTTTGGTCAATCAGTGGGAGGTTGCATCTCTTAAGAGATCCGAGTAAAGACTGATCTGCACGATTCGTAGCTTTTGTAACCCCTAATGTGACTGACGATGCTTGAATAATTGAACAGGAGAACTAACCACTCAGACTGTTGACACCTTTTTTCCTCGCTTGTATCCTTAAATGGATCCTCAAGCATAGGCCCAAAGATTTCCACCTTACATTACATACTCTTTACATAATGATTATATAAAATTAGAGTCAAAAGACCACTCAGAAGTCTAAAAATGCTCAACCAAATAGGGAGCGACATAACAGTTTAAAATAGGATTTAATTAAAAGCAAGTTAAAATCAAGCTGCTAAAAACATCTACAAATTTGTTTCACGCTGTGCGGTCGTCAGGATGTGATGAGCTTGTATTGCCAGTGCCACGTATATATATATAGCTAGCTACCTTGCTGTTGTTTTTTCCCGTGCTACATGTGTTACTCAGGTGTTGGTTTTATTCGCTGATAGGAACTTCCATCTGTGTCTACAATTGTTAACCATTTCTGTTCTAACATTAAGAGTTGCCAACTGTGGTTTACATAGTATAATGTATTTCTCTGTAAGGCATAAATTACATTTTTGAAATGTTGTTGTATAGTGCTGCTCTTTTTAAGATTTTCCAAGATATGCTGTAGTCTATGTCTTTGTCTTTAAGTTTCCAAATGTATTTACTCAATTCTGTTTGGTTTTTATATCTTTCTTTGTTGAATGATTGTTTATGGTTTGCATATCTACTTTTGAATTGGTTTTCAGTGACACCTATATATGTTTCTTTTGCGTTCTCTGATGTTACAGTGGCTTGGTACACAATGTTGTTGTAAAGGCATTTGTTGCTTTGGGCGCACTGTTCTTTTTTGGTACAGAGAACAGCATTTTACCAATCCTGGCTCACTTCGTCCTCAACCAGTTTCGGACGAAGTGACCCAGGATTGGTAAAATGCTGTTCTCTGACAAGTAAGACTTCAATAACCAAAAAATAACGACCCTACAAACAAACATATTGTGTAGGATTATCCGTTTTCAATACTAATTTACTAAACTTTTTAGATTTTAGTTTTTGCTTAATCCTATGTTTTTCCTGATCATTTTCAATAACATCATTTTCACGCAAACATTCTTCAAATGAGTCTCTGTCTTTCATGTGAATTAACACTACAGTCTTTAACTGTTCTCTAAAGTCTTTTAAAACTGAGTTATATTTTTTGACATAAAATCCACACACTTATCCTAGCATGTCTTCCACTGAAGGCTAGTTTTGACAAAGTGTTTCTCTTTTTAACTATGTCTCTTTCTGCCGAACAGTCATCTATAATAAATAGTGTCTGCGTTCCTTTAAAAAGTTTATAAAAGTATTCTAACCACTCACTCAATTTATTGCTAGGATCAACTAAATATATGTTATTATCTGTCCATATAAACCTTCTATCATGATATGCTTTGTTAAATTCAAGCGTTGGACAGAAAATCACAATATAATCAAAATTATAGCGATAAACTGTTTGTAATAGGTCTAGGACAAATATTGTTTTTCCACAACCAGTCTGTCCGCAAATCAATGAACAATGAGGGGTTTTTGGCATAAAGTTTAACTGCCCCATAGTTTTATAACAGAATTTAATCTAATCCAGTTATTGTTTTTATCATGCTCTCTGTCAAAACTTGTTCAGTATAATAAAATCCTATAAGGTCTAAATGTGTAAGATTAATCCAATTCAGTGCTGTAAGATTGTTTCTATTTAGACTAATATTGATTTTTTTGCTTGTTGTTATGACCTTAATATCCTCACCATTGTGAAGAAGGACGACAGTAACTTTAAGACTGTCAACGTCTAAGTTTTGCCAGCTAATTAGAATTCCTTTAAAAAGGACGTCACTAACGCCCACAACCCCATCCCTCTCCTTATCTTTTAAGACAGAAATTTCAAATATCATTGTGAACGTGTCTCCTAATTTCATTTGCGGAATGAACTGTAATTTTGTAGAAGCTTCCTTTAAAACCGTTTCTCTTCTGTGGAGGATGTACTGTTTATTCCCATACGGCTTTATTTCAATCTCTTTTCGACTATTGTCCTCTGGCATAAGACTTACATGTAAAGGGCCAGAGTTGAATGCTTTTCTGAAATTTTTTTGATGGTTAAAAAATGTAAATGGGCTTATGAATTCAAATTTTATGTCCCATTCTAAATATGGTTCTAAGTGCCATTTGCTGTCAGGTTTTCGAACTATTTTATATTCATACTGGCCAGCATTATTTGCTTCTACATTGCGCAGTTGCTCTAGTTTAGGAAACTTTTTGTTGTCGCCAACCTCTTTGCGTTTATAATCACCATCTTTAGTGTACTCAAAACCATACAAAGTGCCTATCTCACCGTTCTGTTCAAAGTCAGCAACGTCTGCAAGGTCTTTTAATTCTAAAGTTATACACCTCACAGGCGCTAATGTAACTCCTGGTTCTTCTGGCCCCCGCGACATTATTTTTTAGTAGCGCATTATTTTATTTCTAAAACAATGTGTAGGTTATCGCATTTCACAACTTTCCCCGTTTTGTCTGCGATTTTTATATTAAATGATCCGACCCTCCCACAAACTAATCTTTTAAACTGTAAATTAGGGAATTGTATAATTTCATAATCGCAATATGCAGCTTTCCCTGACGGAAGAGCTCTTAAAACAGTTGAGGGCCTTCCATCATATAAGTTTTCATCAGTGCTTAGCTCGTCCAAATGAACATAGAGCAATGAATGTAATGCAAGATCGAGCGGATTTTCTCCCTCATAAGTAGTTTTGTTTGGTGTAACACTAAAACTATGAAAGTCCCGATTGTTAGTTGTAAAGCCTAACATTTTAGCTAGCTCTTTATCAAAATAGTAACCTACTTCTTCTTTTTCAGGCTTGAATGTTAACATTGTTTTCAGATTCGCATTGTTAAGTTTGAGAGCAATGTCAAAGTTACTCATTGCTTCTTTTAGTGAGCAAAACCCATAATAACCATCAGGTATGGTTAACTGGCTAATTACTTGTCCTCTATTATTAACTTTTTTAATCTTATTATTCTTCCTGGATTCAGTTATATTAAACCATACGACTTTGTAGAATATTTCATGGAGTGCGACCATTTTGGTTCCGCAATCGTTCTTAACAGCATGCTCTAAAAACGAAGGACGGTCTTGGGTTGTTATTGTTACAAACATTTTTTAAACGAAATAAAAATGACTGCATTTAAATATACTGATGCAAAATATTCTGCTGGGCCGCACTACAATCTTAAAAATATAACAACTGATACTCTTGACATTTCTGTGACTCAGTCTGACACCTTTCAAGTAAAGGTGAGTACGCCATTAAACAGATATCTTAACCCCCTGTTAAAAAAGACTACATCCCGAAAGTGTGGGTTTAGTCATCCGATGCAGTTTTATCAGAACCAGTTAAACTTTGCTGTGTTTTGTGCATCAACTGGGTGTGGAGTGTCGTATGCTGATCATCTAAATCATCCTGATCCTTTGGTGAGGTCTGTGTATAGATTTCATTTTTATTACACATTTAGACGTATTTTGACTGAACTGCAAGCGCCATTACCAAATGACAAACCGTTTAATCCATTCAGCAACAGAATAGACATGAAGGCTTTTGAAAGGATTTGTAACGAATTCAATATTAATGTTAAGACAGACTTTAGACAAAAGTTGGACCTTAATCATGGTCTAGGCACCCCTTATTTTTGGGGCGTGCACAGAAAGTATAACTATGCCTGGAATCCTCCCTACACATCTTTCTCTTCAGGCACAGCTGTTCATCTTGGGTCCATAGAGCAAGAGCATAAAACAGCATGGACAACATTTATCTTAGACACTTCTAAGGGCCTAACTAGAGCGGAATAGAACGAATAAACGACTCTATTCGCACTTACGTTTGGTGTTTGCTAGGTTCGCAAGCACAAACGAGATCGAGCATAACTGATACTTCTACTGGCTTTGACGCACAAAAACAATACTTAGCAAATTTAGAGGATGCTATTAATTCTACAGTTGATTTACCTTCGAGTATAAAAAGGTACCAAGATGTTTTACAATACGCAAGATCAAAAGTAGACTTTGCTGTTGGCGCTGGTTTATACATGCTGCCTTCTGACCTCAGACTCCAGATAGGTACAATAATAAACTACAATAATGAAATCCTTGTGGCAGGCAATGAACAGAAGGTCGGAAAAAAACGACATAAATTCTGAGCCAGTAATATTACAAACAATAAAAAAAACACGATGACCCCCAAGATTAAGTCATCCAATCCCGAGGTTCAAAGCCCAAAGACCGTTGATATTAAAAAAAATAATGGCCATGAATATGAAAAGACAGCACTTGTTATTGGATTAACTGGCCTAGGATTACTCCTTCTTTATCTTACTAAATATTAACCCAACTATTAAGAGAACTAATGCCCATAAGTGCTCGGCCATAAAGCCAACTACTTGCCTGCAGTAGACAAAAGCCAGCTAACGATACTCCCTAATATACCTGGCAAAGAGTCTATAGCTTTACCAGCTAATTTTTTAATAAATCCGCAAGATGATCAAGCTGTTTTTTTACCCATGATTTATCAGGTGGAGGAGATGGCGATGGAGGCACTGAACTTTGCCCTCCACCACCGCCTGTAATAGCCATCACCAGTGTACTTATTGCAAATCCTAAGGCCGTTATAACGCTTGCTAATGTGACGCCTTGCTCTCTAAACAATGTTCTTATTCGTTCTGCTAGCGTTGTGTCTTCATATAAAAATTTTTCGGATAGTTTCTCTTATTCTATTCACTTGAGTTCGTAATTGGTCTCGGTTAGTAGTCATCGCTTCTAGTCTTGCTGATCTTTGTTGTTCAAGAGCTTTTAGTCTTTGGGTTATTCTTTCTTTAACACCACGCCCTAAGTTGGCGTCGTCAGCCTCAACGAGTTTTTCTTTTTCTCTTTTTATATGCCCCTCTAGTTCAGTCAGTTTTGCTGAATTGTTTATTATTTCGCCTCTGATGGTTCTTAAAGCACGATCAAGGGCTACTAAGTCTCTCTCAGGTAGCCGTGGTTCGTGTATAGTTTTTTAATGCTGTTTCTTCTTTTTCAGTGAGTTCTGCTCCTATTGTATTTATTACTTCGTTCGCTGTTTGAATTAAATCTTCAGGTTTTGTGTTTTGTATTTGGCTACCTGTTGGGAGTTTTTGTAGTGTGTTTTGATGTTTAGCAATTTTATCCCTATTTAATTCTGGTTTAGTAAGGCCAAGGCGATTTCGAACTTCCACCTGAAGGTGTTTTTTGATTGTACCCATGCCTACAAACTTTGATGAGTCTCGTTTATGTGTAAGCTGAAAAGGTTGTCCTTGATCGTTGTTCACATACAAATGGTTATCTTTTAGTTCAAAATCATCAGGGTATATAGTTTCGGGTTGTTCTAGTCCTAAACTTTGGTATAATGATCTGACCTTACTTTCTGTTAATTCACGCCTTTGCGCCCCCTCTAATTCATCATGCAATGAGAGCCCTGAGCGATGCTGCTCCCAAGGAGAATCACTCATGTTGTTTCCAAGATCAGGAATAATAAATTTTCTTCATCTTCAATGCCTGCCATGTTTTTAAATAATTAACTTTTATTTTGTTTTATAAAAATGTCACAAATATATGGCTCGATTCTTAACCCGCATAGAAAACTGAAAGAACCCCACGGCGTGAAGGGAAATAAACGGAATATTACTGTTCCAAATAATCCGTCTACTATTGATGCGGATCAAATTCTTACTGTCAGATTTCCGGACCTAGGAGCGGATGATTTGATTGTGCCAGGCTCTGCACGGCTTACTTTTCAAAATAGAACTCGCTTCAACAACAGACCCAAACAGGACAGTTGTGCAGAATCTGGGGCGGGCAATTGTTAAGAAAATTTCTATAAAACTTGAGGGGCAAGAAATATTTTCTTTACACAATGCAGACATATTTTTAACCTATTCTGATCTATGGCTAACCGAGAATGAAAGGGCTGATCTTGCGTTTCAAGGATTTGAAAATGATGATGGACTAAAACACAGAATAGACGCCGGAAATGCTAACCCAGACGGTAAAAAGCATTTAGCTGTAAATTTTGCGTATGGAAATCGCTTTTCCATTCCCTTAGATTTTGAGTTGTTAAAATCTCATGCGCCATACTTTCAAGGAGCATTACAAGACAGATTGTCATATGAACTAACTTTTAATGAATACAAACGCGTTATCAGATCATCAGACACCGAAGCAAAGTACAGCATTTCTGACATCTCGTTAGAGTTTGACGTTGTTAGCAACCCTAACTTAGCGAGGTTGATTGGGCAACAATATAAGTCACAATTAGTAATATATTTCGAAAGAGTGATTCATCATACAACATATCCCAAAAGCAGGGCAGACACTATATGGAATTTTAGTTTTAGTACCAAAGCAAGTTCGCTTAAAGGTATTTTATTGCTGTGTGAAGATGAAGAACCGTTCAAAAGACAAACTGAAAAGTTTATTAATCCTAAAATAACGAAAGTACAATGTTCGATTGATGGTAGACCTAACCAAATCTACGCTAGCGGGCTTAAACCTTATCACCATTTTGACGAAATAAGAAAATTGTTTGGGGCGGGAGGTGTAGAAATCCAAAGGTAGACCTTGTGTCTAAAGATCTACACCTTCACAATGTTAGACTCGATGATTATTTAACAACAAAATACGGCTTATGGATTGACCTAAGGTCGACAGAGGATAATAAGTTACATGGAAGTGGGAAAGAGGTTAAAGACGTAATAAACATTCAAATTGATAAAGAAAAAGAGAGTGATAAACCACTTAATGCGCATTTGTTTTTAATATATGATGCGCAGCTGAATATTGAAGATAACAGATTAAAAAGTATAGTATACTAAATTATTTTTTCATTTTTAAAAAAGCATATCTGTTCAGGTTTATCCAAATGTGCCTACAGCGCCAGAGTCGCCAAACGAAGGGATAGTAGAAACCCCTGAAGTAAAAACCTTCAGATTAACAAACATTACACAAATGCAACAAAAACTAGAGCAGGACCTTTCAAAATACAGCAAAACCAAACGAAGGTATTCTGCCGCCTTTAATGCTGTTACATATGTTAATACTGGAACATCAACTCTAAGTGCTCTATCAGCAGGAACAAGTGTTGGTCTCTTAGCAACAGGTGTTGGTGCACCGGCAGCTTTGCCTCTAGGCGGGTTGTCTTTCGCTCTCGGCCTGTGCTCATTAGCTGTAGGTGCTGCTAGCAAAAAAATAAAAACTAAACTCCAAAAGCACACAGCCATGGTTCAACTAATAACAGCTAAACTTAGTTCCTTCAATCTGATAATAAATAAAGCACTAGCTGACTCAAACATCACGGATGAAGAATTTAGTCGTCTACAGGCCGATTTTGGGGACTATAAAAGACAAAAGTTTGATCTTCAAAAAAAGGCAAGGGCAAGTTTTTCTCAACAGCCAGACGCCGAACAGATAAAAAAGGAATGTTTAAAAAAAGTAAACGAAACATTAAACTCTGCTCTAAACAGCTCACATTAACAACGTTAAAGGGGGAGTGCGAACTGCTCACCCGTACAAGACGGACGGACTTTTACGCAGCTCCGTAAATCTGTGTAATTGTGAGCGAATTAGTGGACTTCCCGGTAATTAATTAACAGGAATGTAAGCTGAACCAGTTCATCTTGAAGA
>CM031614.1:54429345-54436845 GCA_018398815.1 Conus ventricosus
ACAGAGTCTCTCATATTTGTTTCGACAGAACAATCGCAATTGATTACAGTTTTTACTTCATATTCTTCTAGCAAAATATTACCTATATAAGTGTAAGTTAAAAGGCAGTCTTCACATGTAGCAGTTTTCTTGAAAATGTTGACTTATAGATATAAAATTGAAAAATATAACTCATACCTAACCATGAACCACGTGGATTTTCATGCCAGATGGCTTGCTTATGAAGCTTTGTTTCTAATACCTAGCTGCTTTAGCTACTGTCTCGGGAACATATCTTTTCTGTATTAATATATAAATGCGTATGATGTATAATATAACAACAATTACTAGGCTAATCATGTCATCTTTTTCCTTCTTTTTTGTTTTTGTTTTGTTTTGATCCTTTGCTGAGGATATCCTGTGTGGCCCTTGTCTGCTGCTGAAATATTTATGTTATTGGCACTCAAGAAATAATGTACCTTATGATAATAACATGTATTATCTTCACTTGCTGTGACCCAACCCATTCTGTTACCTTGTGTATCTGTCTGTCTGTCCGTCTGTTTTTTTTCCCCCTATATTATTTGTGTGTACATGCTGATTTATCTTGCAATATATATATGTAATGTTTATGTAATATATAATATATATATATATATATATAATATATATATATATATATATATATATATATATTATATATATATATATATAAGTTAAAAGAAGTTAAAAGAGGAATCTTAAAACTATCTAGAAATTTTTCGAGCGTGTTGCGCTGTCATCAGGATGGCCCTCGGTTTGCCCACCGCCGATGTTATATAGCGTGTGGGCTCCCGTTTGCGGTTGTTTGCACGTGCGGGTTGGCTGCACGTGTTTTTGGGGGCTTTCAGGTTTTTGTTTTGGATTGTGTTCACTAACAACGATTTCCATTTATGCCTGCAGTTGTTTACTATTTCTGTTTTGGTGTTTAAAGTTGCTAAGTATGGTTTGCATAGTATTAACCATTTTTCAGTTAAACATAGGTTGCACCTTTTTGAAACATTGCTGTATGGTGATGCTCTTTTTATGATTTTCCAGGATAAATTGTAGCTTTTTTTGCGTCTTTAAGTTTCCAGATATATTTGCTCAGTTCTGTTTGGTTTTTATATTTTTCTTTATTAAATGACTGTTTTGGTTTGCATATCTGGTTTTGAAGTGGTTTTCAGTGATCCCTATGTATGTTTCTTTTCATTTTCTGATGTCACAGTAGCCTGGTATACAATGTTGCTGTGAAGACATTTGTTGTTCAGTGGGCACTGCTCCTTTCTGGTGCAATTGCAAGATTTCCTTTCTTCACCCTTCTTGCTGTGTTGATTTTCATTTTGTTAGATGCGTCAATCAGGTTTTTGAGGTTGGGCATACATGAGTACGATAGTTTGACAGTGTTTTTGTTAAATATTTTGGACAATTTGTGTTCTTTTGGAAATGAAGTTGTTAGAGATTCTAAAGAATTCTTTCCCTATTTCGTTTGACTTTCCTGTCGTATGGGGGGTTATACCATATGATTTTTCTTTTCCTATTTTCTTGCTTTTATTTGTGTTGTTGTCTGGGTTGTATTGTAATTTGTAATTGTATCCACTTGTTTGTAGTGCCTCCTGGTATTCTACTGCTGCATTGTTGAACACTCTCTCACTGCATGACAGGTTTGATAGTCTCTTGTTTATGCCATGGGGTATGGTCTTCAATACAGATGGTGGATGGTTACTTTGGTGTGTACATAAAGAGGTGTATCGTTGGGTTTCTTGTATGGTTTGTATATATGATGTTGAGATCCAGTGTTATGTCTAAGTAGTTCACTACCTTTTTGTTTGCTTCAATGGTAATCTTTAAGTTGTGGTTTTGGAAGATTTTGCATAGTTCTTTCTTCTTGTTTTCGATGGTTCTTGGGTTGTTGGTTAGTGCAGCAAGGCCATCGTCTCTGTTAGTCCGACTTGTTTTCCGAGTTTTTTCTTGATGTTGGACAGCATGAATAGTCCGACCAGTTCACATGTTTCTGCACCATCATATGAACCCATGGTTACGTCGAATGTTGAGTTTCTGTTGGTTTTCCTGATCCAGGTTTCATTTCTGCTGTGTAATAATGTTTTCTTGGTGTGGAGAATGATTTCCATTTCTGACCCTGTTATGTCTGTGTGGTTACTGGCAAACTTCAGGCTTTGGTGAGTAGTTCCTCATCTATGGATGGGTAAAAGTCTACTATGTCAAATGTGATGAATACTGTATTACTTTGTTTATTGAGTGTTTTGAACCATTGGATAACTTCGTATGTGTTCTTCCAGAGGTTGTAATCAGAGTTTGATTTTATGTCCTTATATTATTTTTTCCAGAATTTTCTTGCTTATTTTGCCTAATTCAGATTTGGATGGGTTTATTAGTCTACATGTTGGATTATTGTGAAAGTTGGGCTTGTGGTCTTTGAGTGTTATGAAAGCTTCTTTGTTGCTGTCGCTTCTATCCTGTCACTTAGGTCTATGCGCTCTGCAAGTTCTTTTTCTTTAATGCGGATACTGTCATGTGTATTTTTGTCGGCTTTTTGTAGTTTTTCTGGATGTTTTTGTCAAGGAGTTTGAGAATATTCCTTTGGTTCCATTTTGTAGTAATTGCTAGTTTTATCAGCCTTCACAAATATTTTTTTGTCATTTTGTACCTGTTTTATTTGTTTTTTTAATGTTGTTTGGAAACCGCTGTTAGATTTTTTGAATTCAATATTGGTTATCATTCTTTTCATTTGATCTTCAAAGGGTTTCATATCGTCTATGACTGGTGGTGATCGCCATGATTTGAAATCGTAGGTGTTTTTGTCCTCTTTTTTTGCATTCGGGTTCAGGAAAAAGAATGCTTTCCATCTCATGTTGCGTACGAACTTTTCGGTTTGTTCTATTAATCTTTTTAAGTAGGATTGTGGGTTAGAAAACGGTATGTTTTTTGTTGACTGCCTAAAATTGATTTCCTCCATTTTAAAATCCTTCAGGCCACAGTGCTCAACGTGAGGAGCAAATAAGATGAATATGATTAAAAAACCTAAAAATGACTTTAAAAGTGCTCGACCCCTTGGGGAGCAACATTAGTTAAAAGAAGTTAAAAGAGAATCTTAAAACTATCTACAAATTTGTTTCGAGCGTGTTGCGCTTGTCATCAGGATGGCCCTCGGTTTGCCCACCGCCGATGTTATATAGCGTGTGGGCTCCCGTTTGCGGTTGTTTGCACGTGCGGGTTGGCTGCACGTGTTTTTGGGGGCTTTCAGGTTTTTGTTTTGGATGTGTTCACTAACAACGATTTCCATTTATGCCTGCAGTTGTTTACTATTTCTGTTTTGGTGTTTTAAAGTTGCTAAGTATGGTTTGCATAGTATTAACCATTTTTCAGTTAAACATAGGTTGCACCTTTTTGAAACATTGCTGTATGGTGATGCTCTTTTTATGATTTTCCAGGATAAATTGTAGCTTGTTTTTGCGTCTTTAAGTTTCCCCGATATATTTGCTCAGTTCTGTTTGGTTTTTATATTTTTCTTTATTAAATGACTGTTTGTGGTTTGCATATCTGGTTTTGAAAGTGGTTTTCAGTGATCCCTATGTATGTTTCTTTTTCATTTTCTGATGTCACAGTAGCCTGGTATACAATGTTGCTGTGAAGACATTTGTTGTTCAGTGGGCACTGCTCCTTTCTGGTGCAATTGCAAGATTTCCTTCTTCACCCTTCTTTGCTGTGTTGATTTTCATTTTGTTTTGATGCGTCAATCAGGTTTTTGAGGTTGGGCATACATGAGTACGATAGTTTGACAGTGTTTTTGTTAAATATTTTGGACAATTTGTGTTCTTTTGGAAATGAAGTGTTAGGATTCTAAAGAATTCTTTCCCTATGTTCGTTTTGACTTTCCTGTCGTATGGGGGGTTATACCATATGATTTTTCTTTTCCTATTTTTCTTGCTTTTATTTGTGTTGTTGTCTGGGTTGTATTGTAATTTGTAATTGTATCCACTTGTTTGTAGTGCCTCCTGGTATTCTACTGCTGCATTGTTGAACACTCTCTCACTGCATGACAGGTTTGATAGTCTCTTGTTTATGCCATGGGGTATGGTCTTCAATACAGATGGTGGATGGTTACTTTTGGTTTTGTACATAAAGAGGTGTATCGTTGGGTTTCTTGTATGGTTTGTATATATGATTGTTGAGATCCAGTGTTATGTCTAAGTAGTTCACTACCTTTTTGTTTGCTTCAATGGTAATCTTTAAGTTGTGGTTTTGGAAGATTTTGCATAGTTCTTTCTTCTTGTTTTCGATGGTTCTTGGGTTGTTGGTTAGTGCAGCAAGGCCATCGTCTCTGTATAGTCCGACTTGTTTTCCGAGTTTTTTCTTGATGTTGGACAGCATGAATAGTCCGACCAGTTCACATGTTTCTGCACCATCATATGAACCCATGGTTACGTCGAATGTTGAGTTTCTGTTGGTTTTCCTGATCCAGGTTTCATTTCTGCTGTGTAATAATGTTTTCTTGGTGTGGAGAATGATTTCCATTTCTGACCCTGTTATGTCTGTGTGGTTACTGGCAAACTTCAGGGCTTTGGTGAGTAGTTCCTCATCTATGGATGGGTAAAAAGTCTACTATGTCAAATGTGATGAATACTGTATTACTTTGTTTATTGAGTGTTTTGAACCATTGGATAACTTCGTATGTGTTCTTCCAGAGGTTGTAATCAGAGTTTGATTTTATGTCCTTATTATTTTTTTTCCCGAATTTTCTTGCTTATTTTGCCTAATTCAGATTTGGATGGGTTTATTAGTCTACATGTTGGATTATTGTGAAAGTTGGGCTTGTGGTCTTTGAGTGTTATGAAAGCTTCTTTTGTTGCTGTCGCTTCTATCCTGTCACTTAGGTCTATGCGCTCTGCAAGTTCTTTTTCTTTAATGCGGGGTACTGTCATGTGTATTTTTGTCGGCTTTTTTGTAGTTTTTCTGGATGTTTTTGTCAAGGAGTTGAGAATATTCCTTGGTTCCATTTTGTAGTAATTGCTAGTTTTATCAGCCTTCACAAATATTTTTTTGTCATTTTGTACCTGTTTTATTTGGTTTTTTAATGTTGTTTGGAAACCGCTGTTAGATTTTTTGAATTCAATATTGGTTATCATTCTTTTCATTTGATCTTCAAAGGGTTTCATATCGTCTATGACTGGTGGTGATCGCCATGATTTGAAATCGTAGGTGTTTTTGTCCTCTTTTTTGCATTCGGGTTCAGGAAAAAGAATTGCTTTCCATCTCATGTTGGCGTACGAACTTTTCGGTTTGTTCTATACTGAGAGGCAAAGAAAACGCAATTCCATTGTCAACTGACAATTTTATTGAAATGAAACAAACACACATCAAAGCAAATACGTGTGACAAAAGTGCGACCACTGTACATTAGTTTGCCTATAACAGGTGCACATTCGCCTGAAGTGAGCCCATTTAGGCGCGACAGAAGGAATACACTGTCAATATCTGGTGTGTCCCCCTTGAGCACGAACACAAGCTTGCAAACGTCGGGGCATTGAAGCGCACAAACGACGGATGATACGGATCGGTATCACGTTCCAGTGATGCTGCAATGCTTGGGTGAGCTCAGCAACGGTAGTTGGGGGATTCTGCTGACCTTGCACACGTCGTCCAAGTTCGTCCCACAAATGTTCAATGGGATTCATGTCTGGGGACACGGAGGGCCACTGCATGACATCCACATTGCTGTCCCCGAAGGAAATTTTGTGTGAGAACGGCTGTGTGGGGTCGAGCATTGTCCTGCTGAAACACTAGTCTGTTGCCACCATGCTGTCTCCAGAGAGGAAGAAGAACTGGCTCAAGAACAGTGTCAATATAATGCCTTGCCGTCAAGTTGCCTGGCACAAACACAAGCTCCGATCGAAATTGAGCATTTATGGCACCCCAGACCATTACCCCTCCACCCCCATAACGATCTCGCTCAATGACACAGGGTTGCGCAAAACGTTCACCCTGACGTCGATACACACGATCACGGCCATCCGGGAAAGAGACATTGAACCGGGATTCATCCGAAAAAACTAACATTCCCCCAAACCCTGTTCCCCAGAAAGCCACCTGCGGCAGCCCATCGCTGGCGTGCTAGTCGATGGCGATGGGTTAAGATCTGACCTTGGTATGGTCGATGTGCCCGTAGCCCTGCTGCTGCCAGACGCCGACGCACGGTACGGCTGCTGATTGGTCTTTCTCTAGTCCCAATAGTGTTGCGGGCTGTTTGTGCAGCTGGCTGGAAACGATTCCGGAGGTGCTGCGTGATAATGTAGCGGTCCTGTCGTGCCGTTGTCACACGTTGGACGCCTGGGCGTGGACGGTCGTTTACACTTCCAGTGTTTTGGTGCCGAGTCGCAAGACGGGTTATGGTTGATGGGTGTACATTGAAATGTTGTGCGGCCCTGATGTGAGCAGTGCCTGCCCTCAGCATGTCAATGGCTTGATTTCTCTGGTCTGTAGTTAACCGCGGCATGGTGCGTACGAGTGTCAGTAAAACGCCAATGTGTGTTTTTATAGGGGACAGTCATGGGCTGTTTGCATGCAATCACAGTATGCCTGTGTTGCACGTGTTTTGCAGTTATCAGTAAAAGATGTGTTGGAGTGGTTTACTCATGACGTCATGAACCCAACTGTGCCTGTCAATACAGATCGTCCCAATACAACATACGCGTGCTAGGTTGCATGCCTCGTGCATAATTCACATTATTTTGGCTGAGGTGACATTTTTCGGGGACGAAATGGGGATTGCGTTTTCATTGCCTCTCAGTATATTAATCTTTTTAAGTAGGATTGTGGGTTAGAAAACGGTATGTTTTTTGTTGACTGCCTAAAATTGATTTCCTCCATTTTAAAATCCTTCAGGCCACAGTGCTCAACGTGAGGAGCAAATAAGATGAATATGATTAAAAAAGCCTAAAATGACTTTAAAAGTGCTCGACCCCTTGGGGAGCAACATTAGTTAAAAGAAGTTAAAAGAGGAATCTTAAAACTATCTACAAAGGGGTCGAGCACTTTAAAGTCATTTTAGGCTTTTTAATCATATTCATCTTATATTATATATATATATATATATATATAATATATATATATATATATATAAATATAATATATATATATTATATATGTATATATATTTTTTTTTTTTTGTCAAACGCATGTATACATCTGTTTGGGGTAGTAGTATTAGAATAATATGATGCATACAAGTTTATGTATATTTCTTATAGCATTGTCAATAAGTAACCATGTTTTTTTATTTTTTTTTATACATAATGTTTATGCTGAAATTCTCTCTCTCTCTCTCTCTCTCTCTCTCTCTCTCTCTCTCCTCTCTCTCTCTCTCTCTCTCTCTCTTTTCTTTTTTTCATGTGTGTGTATGTGTGTGTGTTTTTTTCTGTTTGTTTCTTGCTTTATACCTGATTTTTAGTTATGAGTGTCTGTCTTCTTTATATGTGTATGGGT
>CM031614.1:54441845-54449345 GCA_018398815.1 Conus ventricosus
TGTCATGAATATTGTCACTGTTATTGTTGTGGTCCTTAGGGTCCCGATTTACATGATTGCGATCAGCATCAGCGGCAACCTATGGCAGCAATTGTATCTTGATATATTTATCAACAGCACCAATGTCAGTGACAGGAACAGTAATGACACTGTTATAGTCATCTTTATGACCATGGCAAAGACATCAACCATCACCAATGTCACGTTAATAAGCTGTAACGCCACTGTTATTGTCGTCAGAATCAGCACCAACGTCACTGTCTTCATCAGCAAAATCATCAGCATTACCAAAGCAAATCATATTCAATTGTGATGGCCTTCATCTGCACCTCCATATTGTCCAAAATAATTATTTTCAAAGTGAGGTGAACGCTGGCGGAAATTGAAACGAATTTTGTAAAAGAAATTGCAGTTAACCCGTCAGACAACAGGGACAGCACAATCAAGGCGATTCTCTGTACCTCAATGTTGTCCACAGATGTAATGATGATCCTCTGTACCTCCACTTTGTCTGCAATCGTCTTTGTCATTCTCTGTACCTCCACTTTATCCGCAAGCGTCATTCTCATCCTCTGTTCCTCCACTTTGTCCGCAATTATCATTGTCATCCTCTGTGCCTCTACTTTATTAACAGTTATCATTGTCACCTCTGTACCTTCACTTTGTTCACAATTATCATTGTCATCCTCTGTACCTTACTTTATTAACACTTATCATTGTCATCCTCTGTACCTTCACTTTGTTCACACTTATCATTGTCATCCTCTGTACCTCTACTTTATTAACAGTTATCATTGTCATCGTCTGTACCTCCACTTTGTCTGGCAACTGCCAATGTCATCACGTTCAGATTGTCCACAATTGTCATGGTCATCATCTGTGCCTTCCGATTGTCCACAGTTGTCATTGTCATCATCTGTACCTTCAGATTGTCTACAGTTGTCATTGTAATCCCATGTGCCTTCAGATTGTCTACAATTGTCATTGTCATCATCTGTACCTTCAGATTGTCCACAGTTGTCATTGTCATCCTCTGTACCCTCAGATTGTCCACAATTGTCATTGTCATCCTCTGTACCTTCAGATTGTCCACAGTTGTCATTGTCATCCTCTGTACCTTCAGATTGTGCACAATTGTCATTGTAATCCCATGTACCTTCAGATTGTCCACAGTTGTCATTGTCATCCTCTGTACCTTCAGATTGTCCACAATTGTAATTGTCATCCTCTGTACCTTCAGATTGTCCACAATTGTCATTGTAATCCCATGTACCTTCAGATTGTCCACAGTTGTCATGGTCATCCTCTGTACCTTCAGATTGTCCACAGTTGTCATTGTCATCCTCTGTACCTTCAGATTGTCCACAGTTGTCATGGTCATCCTCTGTACCTTCAGATTGTCCACAATTGTCATTGTCATCCTCTGTACCTTCAGATTGTTCACAATTGTCATTGTCATCCATGTACCTTCAGGTTGTCCACAGTTGTAATTGTCATCCTCTGTACCTTCAGATTGTCCACAGTTGTCATGGTCATCCTCTGTACCTTCAGATTGTCCACAATTGTCATTGTCATCCTCTGTACCTTCAGATTGTCCACAATTGTCATTGTCATCCTCTGTACCTTCAGATTGTCCACAGTTGTAATTGTCATCCCATGTACCTTCAGGTTGTCCACAGTTGTAATTGTCATCCTCTGTACCTTCAGATTGTGCACAATTGTCATTGTCATCCTCTGTACCTTCAGATTGTCCACAATTGTCATTGTCATCCTCTGTACCTACAGATTGTCCACAGTTGTCATTGTCATCCTCTGTACCTTCATATTGTGCACAATTGTCATTGTCATCCTCTGTACCTTCAGATTGTGCACAATTGTCATTGTAATCCCATGTACCTTCAGATTGTCCACAGTTGTCATTGTCATCCTCTGTACCTTCAGATTGTCCATAGTTGTAATTGTCATCCTCTGTACCTTCAGATTGTCCACAGTTGTAATTGTCATCCCATGTACCTTCAGATTGTCCACAGTTGTCATTGTCATCCTCTGTACCTTCAGATTGTGCACAGTTGTCATTGTCATCCTCTGTAACCCCCTGCCCCCCTCCCCCCACCTTCACGCTTTTGTTCGCAATTGTCAAGATACCTTGGCATCTTGACATTGTCAACAACTGTCATTTTCATCCTGTGCACCTCTATATTCTGCCTGTCCACATGTCATAGTCGTCCTCTGTACTTCATATTGTCCACAACTGTCATACTCTTCCTCTGTCCCTCTACATAGTCTACAATTTCCACGGTCATCTTCTTTACCTCCATATTGTCCCATGGCCAACTTTTCTTTCATCTCAATGTCACATGGTGACCCTCACTACCACGACATTGACCATAATTGCCAAGGTCAGCCTCACTAATATATTGTTACATAGTCACCTTCTATACCTTCACATTGTCACATGGTCAGCTTCTCTACATGGTCATTCTCTCTACCTTCACTTTGTCCAGGATGGTCATAGTCATTCACTGTACCTCCACGTTGTCCACAGTACAGCGGACGTCCTTGGAGCATGCTTCCTTGGTGATCGTGTCCATGTGGGATATGAAATTTTCCTTGAGATGGTCCAGGTTCTCGATGCAGTGCCGGTGTAGTAGAACACGTCCATCATCACACGAGCTTCACCGGGCAGACGTTTGACTGGCACACACCACAGTAGGGGGTTTGACAGCCACAACAATAATGATGATGTTTATGGTAGGGTATGTAGTGGTGGAGATAGCATTTCTGACAGTGGTGATTGTGGTCATGATGATAACTATATGATGAACATGATCATACCATTGATCATACTGCCAATGGCTACGAGCCCATAAAGACTTTGGTCTGGAACCAAAGTATCTTAGAGCATCAGCCGCAGGACTTTATCGTACCATTTAATGCAAACGGTTGTGATACTGATGGTAGTGAGTCTGATGATAGTAAATGACGATCACACACTGTGCAATTAATAACTATACTGATGCTAATTATAATGCTAATAAAAGATGGATGACTGGTAATGCCGATTAAGCAAAAGAAAAGGAGAAAGGCCAATGTTAGTGCTGGCGATGATAACAACGAAGAAGCTTTCATATGCCATGAGTGATGCTACCGTGAGGGGTTAAAAGACGGACATCATAAAACACCGATCTATCTTTGCAATCACCGTTCAAACCTGACCTGTTTTCTGAAGTAGTGAAACAAGAGAGGAAGCGAGATACGTTTCGAGTGAATGTGCAACGGACCTTGACATAATCACTTGACGTTTTTCAATCAAAAGACGATAATACTGAGTTCCTGCTTGCAACTTCCACTCAGAGCAAGTGAACGAAACCACAGCAAGATGGGCGCATTGCTTTGGTGGGCTAGGACAATAAATCTGAATGTGCAGAGCCAAAGGGGGACTGCCCCTTGCAAACGTCTGTGGAACATTTTATTTGCAGAGCAATCTATGTGCACAGCATTCTTGAAACAAGAAGCGAGACTTGCGCACAATTACATTTTTGTGACTTGCAAGTTGCATGATGCACAGTGCAATACAATACTGAAAATACAATTAATACAAAGCTTACAATTAACTTACATCAGAATGAAAGGCATTTGGTCTGTGGAGAAGGAGAGGAGTATGTAGTTTCAGTTTCAGTTTCATCAAGGAGGCTTCACTGCGGGCGGACTGGAGTATGCAGATACAAATCTAACTACAACGCCTGACGACAAGCACAGAACGTGTAGCCTGGAGTCCGCATTAACACTAGCAGATGTCTTTCCATGTTTTTATTTCCCCGTTGACCATTATTTATTCAGCGCCCAAAGACGTCATCACCCACAGTTCAGCTGTCACATGCCTCTCCCTTCACTTCCTCACTTCATCTCACTGCTGCTGGTAGTCCATTTCACCTCCACCTCCTTCCCTTCTCTTCTGGCTCTTCTTCGGTGCCTACATTAGCAGTCTGAAATGTCCTGACCTTGATTACTGCTGCTCTTCCTGCCAAATAAGCTATGACCCACGTGTGCACCTCTCCAGATAAAACGTTAAAGCCAGAGATCTATTTTTGTAAGACAGCGTGGTTTCAGTTCCTTTTCTCATTCTTAATCAACTGGATAGCAGGCCTCTTATACAATGGAAAAAGTGTATCATCAACATCTTCAGTGTCATGCGTGATCTAGCTTAGTTCTGTACTGAGTTATGTATATATTCGTATTTTCTCCTCTGCTTGGCAGAAATGTCTTTACATGTTCTGATCTTGATAAAATAAAGTTGATATCTGCCACAAATTTTGCATTTAATGCCAAGTATTCATCGTTTAGTTGTGTAAATGCCAATAACTGTAAGTGATCATAATTGGAAAATAAATGACAATCTTTGATTGCTGAAAAGGTTAATGGCAGTTTTACAGCCATTATCATTAAGTGACATCTTCACACATGCAATGACTGAAGAGATCTTAACAGTATTTGTTATTCTATCATGTTTAATTACGTCCTTCCTTTACTTGCCGAAAACGTTAAATTCTAGAACACACACACACACACACACACACACACACACACACACACACACACACACACACACACACACACACACACACGCACGCTCGCACGCACGCACGCACGCACGCACGCACGCACGCGCGCGCGCACACACACGCACACACAGTGAGAGAGAGAGAGAGAGAGAGAGAGAGAGAGAGAGAGAGAGAGAGAGAGAGAGAGAGAGAGAGAGAGAGAGTGAGAGACAGACAGACAGACAGACACTGCCAGAACTGGAACATAATAATCCAGACATTCATTTCACTGCACATATGAGGAAAAATGCAATAAATAAAACGTAATACATTACAATACACTTCAATATAACATAACCGTACTCAGTTAAGCTCAATGAAACTAAATAATAATACTTAATTACGAGCTATTATACAAACAAACACGCCAAACACACGCCAAACGGAGTATTTTAATACACTGTGCAAAACACACAAGTAGATGTATGTCTATCGTGTCTTTTTCAGACGCCTAAGAGCAGACATGAACACACATAAAACATTGCACACCAGATCACAGACATGATAAGAATGAGTGCATAAAGTAGAGAGAGAAATAATACAGGTGATGGGCATGATCCAGGCGACACTCCTGAATAAGAAAAGTAAGATGACCAAGACCCTTTACATAGTCAGACGCACTGAATCTGTCTCAGACAAACCTCTCTGCCAGACAACAGAGAAAAAACGCGAAATTGTTCAAATTACTTGTCCCCATTCAAAAGCCATATGAATTAATCTGAAACCTGAGAATCTCAAATCTGATAACATTTTCATCCTCGAAAAACCGCACATCCACATACCCTGAATGCCATGATATGATAAGCTCTTATGTCTTAGATTGACAGATTGACCACTTTCCGCGGTCACTGAGGAGAAACAATCAGGTTTCGAAATATCGGTATCTGACCAGGAGTTATATGTTAGTGAGTTTCCTCCCTATTGGAGATTGTCTCACCCTTGGGGACTATAAGCTTGCTGAAGGCTCATTTTGAGAAGCATTTATTATTCCCCATTCACCCACTCAAGCACAACTGTTAGTTAGGTAGAATTTCTACCACTGCAGATATGTATGCTTATCTGCCCCTATTTCTTCAATCTAAGACATAAGAGCAAGCTTTGTTTATAATTGAATATTTCTTGCAGTCATTGCAACACCTAGCTGCTCTATAAGTTGCTGGAATGGTGCTCGGTTACTTATACTTGGAATTTATTAGTTTATTGTCATTTAGTCCCTTGCGGTTTCATTCCAAGAACTGGCCCTCAGCACTTGTGTCTTAAGATGTTATCTGTTTATATTTTCTATTTTTCACAAGAAAATGTAGCTGGTTTTGCTCTTTCATGATTTTCTTTTGCTTCTTAGGTGGCACCTTAGGTTGGTTTTTTGAAAACTCAACAAAATACTACGGTATTGCACCCCAGCCTTTCTCTGGGATAGCATTCTTCTTAAACCGAAAAGGCAGAGGAGTCAAGTTACCACTTTCCGCGGTCACTGAGGAGAAACAATCAGGTTTCGAAATACCGGTATCTGACCAGGAATTTTATGTTAGCGAGTTTCCTCCCTTTTGGAGACTATAAGCTTGCTGAAGGCTCATTTTGAGAAGCATTTATTATTCCCCATTCACTCACTCAAGCACATACTGTTAGTTAGGTAGAATTTCTACCACTGCAGATATGTATGCTTATCTGCCCCTATTTCTTCAATCTGAGATATAAGAGCAAGCTTTGTTTATAATTGAATATTTCTTGCAGTCATTGGAACACCTAGCTGCTCTGTAAGTTGCTGGAATGGTGCTCGGTTACTTATCCTTTGAATTTATTAGTTTCTTGTATACACACACACACATACACACACACACACACACACACACACACACACACACACATATATATATATATATATATATATATATATATATATATATATATTATATATATATATATATATATATATATATAAAATTCTGCGTTCACGAGTCATAAACACACACCACACACACACACACACACACGCGCGCGCGCGCGCGCGCGCGCACACACACACACACACACACACACACTGAAACATAATGCTGCATACATAAACACACTATATGACACGGTGAACAGCTCACTTCTACATGAGCAAAGTGTATATGTTTTTGGGGTGAAACTCAACGAACAGTCTGTTTGCAATAAAAACAGATTTGCTGACTTCAACTCCAGCCCTGGCGTATTACTCTCCTAAGCGCAAGACGGTCATCGCAACTGGAGCATCTGGTGAAGGTACTGGAGCAGTTCTGCAACTACAGGAAGATGGATCATGTCGGCCATTTAGTTTCATTTCAAGATCACACAATGACTCAGAAAAAAACTGTTCGACCATTGGAAAAAAAAAACATTCGAAGCAATATGGATATCATAGAAATTCAGTGAGTACATTACGTGCCTAGAATAAATCATAGAAACTGATCACAAACCTCTTGTCAAAGTCTTTATACAACAGGCATTGCCAAGATGCCAGCCAGGATATAGTACTTTCGTCTGTGCCTTAAGAGATACAATCCCACCGTAGTTCATGTCGCATGCAAAGAACAAATCACAGTTGATGCACCATCCTGTGCACCTGCATACAAACCGACATCAGTTTTCCGGACGATATTGCGGCACATGTCAAACAAGCCATTGGAATCTTGCCGGCATCATCTCGGAAATTAGAAGAAACCTGGATGTTGCAAAAATCTGAAGCTGAAACACCCTAACTCAGGGAATACCATGAGACAGCCAGAACCTTAAGACTGGAGTAGTCGTCAACATTTCACAATCATCGACGATATCCTTCTGTGGGATGATCGTAATGCTATCCCCCAAAACGCTGAGACTGGACATCTTGAACGGACTCCATGAAGGTCACCTGGGTATCACTGAATGTTGACCACTC
>CM031614.1:54454345-54567794 GCA_018398815.1 Conus ventricosus
ATCATCCCACCAGAATGGGAGTCAGTCAGTCAGGAATCATCCCACCAGGATAGGAGTCAGTCAGTCAGGAATCAGCCCACCAGGATGGGACCATTCAGGAATCATCCACCAGGATGAAGTTGCAGTCAAGAATCATCTCACCGGGATGGGAGTCAGTCAGGAATCACTATCCACCAGGATGGGAGTCAGTCAGGAATCATCCCACCAGGATGGGAGTCAGTCAGCTTGGAATCATCCCACCAGGATGGGAAAATCCCACAGAAATCACCCCACCAGGATGAGTCAGTGAGGAATCATCCCACCACGATGGCGGTTATTCAGGAAACATTCCACCAGAATGGGAGTCAGTCAGATAGGAATCATCCAACCAGGATGTGAGTCAGTCGGGAATCATCCATCAGGATGGCAGTCATTTCAGTCAGTCAGTCAGGAATCATCATCCCACCAGGATGGAGTCAGTCAGGAATCATCCAACTAGGATCGCAGTCAGTCAGTCAGGAATCATCCCACCAGGATGGGAGTCAGTCAGGAATCATCCACAGAATGGGGGTCAGTCAGTCAGGAATCATCCCACCAGGATGAGAGTCAGTCAGGAATCATCCCACCAGGATGCGAGTCAGTCAGGAATCAACCCACCAGGATAGGAGTCAGTCAGAAATCATCCCACCAGGATAGGAGTCAGTCAGAAATCATCCCACCAGGACGGGAGTCAGTCAGTCAGGAATCATCACAGCAGGGTTTTAGATCAGTCAGCAATCACCCCACCAAGATGGGAGTCAGTCACGAATCATCCCACCAGGATGGACGACAGTCAGGAATCATCCAACAAGAATGGGAGTCAGTTAGTCAGGAATCATCCACCAGGATGAGAGTCAGTCAGGAATCATCCAACCAGAATGGGAGTCAGTCAGTCAGGAATCATCCCACCAGGATGGACGACAGTCAGGAATCATCCAACCAGGACGGGAGTCAGTCAGTCAGGAATCATCCCACCAGGATAGCAGTCAGTCAGGAATCATCCCACCAGAATGGGAATCAGTCATTCAGGAATCATCCCACCAGAATGGGAGTCAGTCAGTCAGGAATCATCCCACCAGAATGGGAGTCAGTCGGTCAGGAATCATCAAATCAGGATAGCAGTCAGTCAGGAATCATCCCACCAGAATGGGAGTCAGTCAGTCAGGAATCATCCCAACAGGATGGGAGTCAGTCAGGAATCATCCCCCCAGGATGGGAGTCAGTCAGTCAGGAATCATCCCACCAGGATGGGAGTCCGACACGAATCGTCCAACCAGGATGAGAGTCAGTCAGGGATCATCCCACCATGATGGCAGTTATTCCGGAATCATCCCACCAGAATGGGAGTCAGTCAGTCAGGAATCATCCCACCAGGACGGGAGTCAGTCAAGAATCATCCCACCAGGATGACAGTCAGTCAGTCAGGAATCATCCCATCAGGATGGGATTCCTCAGGAATCATCCCACCAGGATGGGAGTCAGTGAGGAATCATCCCACCAGAATGGGCGTCAATCAGTCAGGAATCATCCCACCAGGATGGGAGTCAGTCAATAATCATCCCACAGGGTGAGAGTCAGTCAGGAATCATCCACCAGGATGGGAGTCAGTCAGTCAGGAATCATGCCACCAGGATGGGAGTACGACAGGAATCATCCAACCAGGATGAGAGTCAGTCAGGAATCATCCCACCATGATGGCAGTTATTCCGGATTCATCCCACAGAATGGGAGTCAGTCAGTTAGGAATCATCCCCCCAGGATGGCAGTCAGTCAGGAACCATCCCAACAGGATGGAAGTCAGTCAGTCAGTCAGGAATCATCATCCCACCAGGATGGCAGTCAGTCAGGAATCATCCAACCAGGATCGCAGTCAGTCAGTCAGGAATAATCCCACCAGGATAGGAGTCAGTCAGGAATCATCCCACCAGGATGGGAGTCAGTCAGTCAGGAATCATCCCCCAGGATGGAAGTCAGTCAGGAATCATCACACCAGGACGGGAGTCAGTCAATAATCATCCCACCAGGATGCCAGTGAGTCAGTCAGGAATCATCCCATTAGTTTGGGAGTCAGTCAGGAATCATCCCATTCGGATGGGAGTCAGTCAGGAATCATCCCCCCAGAATGGGAGTCAGTCAGTCAGGAATCATCCCACCAGGATGGGAGTCAGTCAGGAATCATCCCACAGGGTGAGAGTCAATCCGAAATCAACCCACCAGGACGGGAGTCAGTCAGGAATCATCCCATTAGTTTGGGAGTCAGTCAGGAATCATCCCATTCGGATGGGAGTCAGTCAGGAATCATCCCACCAGAATGGGAGTCAGTCAGTCAGGAATCATCCCACCAGGATGGGAGTCAGTCAGGAATCATCCCACCAGAATGGGAGTCAGTCAGTCAGGAATCATCCCACCAGGATGGGAGTCAGTCAGGAATCATCCCACAGGGTGGGAGTCAATCAGAAATCAACCCACCAGGACGGGAGTCAGTCAGTAATCATTCCACCAGAATGGGAGTCAGTCAGGAATCATCCCACCAGGATGGGAGTCAGTCAGGAATCATCCCACCAGGATGGGAGTCAGTCAGGAATCATCCCACCAGGATGGGAGTCAGTCAGGAATCATCCCACCAGGATGGGAGTCAATCAGAAATCAACCACCAGGACGGGAGGACAGTCAGAAATCATTCCACCAGAATGGGAGTCAGTCAGGAATCATCCCACCAGGATGGGAGTCAGTCAGGAATCATCCACCAGGATGGGAGTCAGTCAGGAATCATCCCCCCAGGATGGGAGTCAGTCAGGAATCATCCCACCAGGATGGGAGTCAGTCAGGAATCATCCCACCAGAATGGGAGTCAGACAGGAATCATCCCACCAGCATGGAAGTCAGTCAGGAATCATCCCACAAGGATGGGAGTCATCCAGTGAGGAATCATCCCACCAGGATAGCAACCACTCAGGAATCATCCCACCAGAATGGGAGTCAGTCAGTCAGGAATCATCCCACCAGGATGGAAGTCAGTCAGGAATCATCCCCCCAGAATGGGAGTCAGTCAGTCAGGAGTCATCCACCAGGATGGAAGTCAGTCAAGAATCATCCCACCAGGATGGGAGTCAGTCAGTCAGGAATCATCCCACCAGGATAGCAGTCAGTCAGGAATCATCCCGTCAGGATGGGAGTCAGTCAGAAATCATACCACCAGGATGAGAGTCAGTCAGGAATCATCCCATCAGGATGGGAGTCCGTCAGAAAATCATCCCACCAGGATGAGAGTCAGTAAGGAATCATCCCACCAGGATGAGAGTCAGTCAGTCAGTAATCATCCCACCAGGATGGCAGTTATTCAGTCAGGAATCATCCCACCAGGATGGAGTCAGTCCGGAATCATCCCACCAGGATGGGAGTCAGTCAGGAATCATCCCACCAGGATGGGAGTCAGTCAGTCAGGATTCATCTCACCTGGATAGCAGTCAGTCCGGAATCATCCATCAGGATGGGAGTCAGTCAGTCAGGAATCATCCCACTAGGATTGGAGTCAGTCAGGAATCATCCATCTGGATGGAAGTCAGTCAGGAATCATACCACCAGGATGGGAGTCAGTCAGGAATCATCCCACCAGGATTGGAGTCAGTCAGGAATCATCCCTCCAGGATGGGAGTCAGTCCGGAATCATCCACCAGGATGGCAGTCAATCAGTCAGGAATCATCCCACCCGGATGGGAGTCAATCAGTCAGGAATCATCCCACCAGGATGGCAGTCAGTCAGTCAGGAATCATCCCACCAGGATGGCAGTCAATCAGTCAGGAATCATCCCACCAGGATGGGAGTCAATCAGTCAGGAATCACCCCACCAGGATGGCAGTCAGTCAGTCAGGAATCATCCCACCAGGATGGCAGTCAGCCAGTCAGGAATCATCCCACCAGGATGGCAGTCAATCAGTCAGGAATCATCCCACCAGGATGGGAGCATGTCAGTCAGGATCCATCCAAACAAAACGTTAATCAGTTAGTCAGTCAGGGAATGTCCCAACAAGATCAGAACCGGTCCAAAAAACACCACAGCAGGATTTCAAAAGTTGGCCAAGAAACATGTGAAGCAGTTTAGAACCATCCCAACAGAAGTTGAATGAGTTGGGTAGGAATATATTCATCAGTATACCGTCAGTCAGTCCAGGAATACCATCTGAATATGTCAGTCAAGAAACGCCTTGACAAATTCGAGTCAGTACGTCAGAAAATATCCCAACAGGATGCAAGTCAGTCAAGAAACCTCCCAACAGGATGTAAATGAGACAGGATAACTCCCACGAAGATGCACATCAGTCAGTTTAGAAACTTCCATCCTAAAAGTGCGAGTGAGTCCAAAAGGAAACACTCTGACATAACATGACAGACGCATTAATACATCGACATTATCTTTTAAACAGCTCTTCATAAAGTAAACAAGTTTAAGAAAGAAAGGCAGAAAACAACAGAAAGAGAGCAAGAAAGCATAGACCATGTGAACTTTGATATGCATGCTATAAAATTGAGGACAAGTTGTGTCAACGCATGTGTGTTCAAAATAAATATATGCCAGAATTCTATTCTGATCAGCTTAACTTGATTTCACTCGTTCTTACCTGACTAAAACTTGCTTTACTCAATATGCTGCTTTACCTGATGTGAAGCTCTGACCTGAAGGTAGTGGGTCAACGAAATTGCATAAAAGATATATATATATATATATATATATATATATATATATATATATATATATATATATATATATATATTATATAATATATATATATATAACAGTTTAAAATAGGATTATACATACCCTGAGGAGAGCACTTGCTCGAAACAAGTTTGTAGGGTGTTTTTACTCTATTTTAAAATCCTATTTTAAAACTGTTATGTCGCTCCCTATTTGGTTGAGCATTTTTAGACTTCTGAGTGGTCTTTTAACTCTAATTTTATATATATATATACATATATATATATATATATATATATATATTATATATATATTATATATATATATATTATATATATATATATATAATATATATATATAAAATCTCTTAGGAGATCCAAGTAAAGGTTGTTCTGTACAATTCTTAGCCACTCACAATGCTTGGGTTATTGAACAGCAGAGCTGACCACTCAGACTGTTCCATATCTTTTTATCTCCCTTGCATCCTTGAATGGATCCTCAAGCATAGGCTCAAGATTGTCCCGTATATTTTATATTGTTTGAATAATGCTTTTAGTTTTTCAGCAACTTTTTTCATCTCCACACTTGTGTTTTGCTCCATTTACTACCCTTCGCTGGCTGCTTGAGGGTGCTGTTGGATTCTTTTTTGAAACCCTTGGTGGTGAGAACACCACAGAATTATGGACTGTGGTGTGTCTCTATTTGACACCAAGAGCACTGACACAATCAGCCGGGTCTCCCTGATGAGTCCGATCCAGTGGACGAAAGGCCTAGGAGCAGGCAATACAAATAAATGTGCTTTCAGGAGGGATTACGATGATTCCCTCAGGCAGCTAGTGAAGGGCTTCTCATATTTATAATATATTCCACCTTGAATTTTTTTTTTGTTCAAATCTTTGCCAAGTCATTACTATAACGACTGAAGAATTGTTAACCTGCACTTGTTTTCCCCCACTACTCAATTGTTCAGCATTCTATTGTTTGGTCAATCAGTGGGAGATTGGATCTCTTAGGAGATCCAAGTAAAGGTTGTTCTGTACAATTCTTAGCCACTCACAATGCTTGGGTTATTGAACAGCAGAGCTGACCACTCAGACTGTTCCATATCATTTTATCTCCCTTGCATCCTTGAATGGATCCTCAAGCATAGGCTCAAAGATTGTCCCCTATATTATATATTGTTTGAATAATGCTTTTAGTTTTTCAGCAACTTTTTTCATCTCCACACTTGTGTTTTGCTCCATTTACTACCCTTCGCTGGCTGCTTTGAGGGTGCTGTTGGATTCTTTTTTGAACCCTTGGTGGTGAGAACACCACAGAATTATGGACTGTGGTGTGTCTCTATTTGACACCAAGAGCACTGACACAATCAGCTGGGTCTCCCTGATGAGTCCGATCCAGCGGACGAAAGGCCTAGGAGCAGGCAATACAAATAAATGTGCTTTCAGGAGGGATTACGATGATTCCCTCAGGCAGCTAGTGAAGGCTTCTCATATTTATAATATATTATACCTTGAATTTTTTTTTTGGTTCACATCTTTGCCAAGTCATTACTATAACGACTGAAGAATTGTTAACCTGCACTTGTTTTCCCCCACTACTTAATTGTTCAGCATTCTATTGTTTGGTCAACCAGTGGGAGATTGCATCTCTTAGGAGATCCAAGTAAAATTTGTTCTTTACAATTCTTAGCCACTCACAATGCTTGGGTTATTGAACAGCAGAGCTGACCACTCAGACTGTTCCATATGTTTTGATCTCCCTTGCATCCTTGAATGGATCCTCAAGCATAGGCTCAAAGATTGTCCCCTATATTTTATATTGTTTGAATAATGCTTTTAGTTTTTTCAGCAACTTTTTTCATCTCCACACTTGTGTTTTGCTCCATTTACTACCCTTCGCTGGCTGCTTTGAGGGTGCTGTTGGATTCTTTTTTGAACCCTTGGTGGTGAGAACACCACAGAATTATGGACTGTGGTGTGTCTCTATTTGACACCAAGAGCACTGACACAATCAGCCGTGTCTCCCTGATGAGTCCGATCCAGCGGACGAAAGGCCTAGGAGCAGGCAATACAAATAAATGTGCTTTCAGGAGGGATTATGATGATTCCCTCAGGCAGCTAGTGAAGGGCTTCTCATATTTATAATATATTCCACCTTGAATTTTTTTTATTTTTTATTTTTTTTATTTTAAAGTTCAAATCTTTGCCAAGTCATTACTATAACGACTGAAGAATTGTTAACCTGCACTTGTTTTCCCCCACTACTTAATTGTTCAGCATTCTATATATATATATATATATATATATATATATATATATATATATATATATATATATTCAATTATATACAAAGCTTGCTCTTATGTCTTAGATTGAAGAAATTGGGGGAGATAAGCATTCATATCTGCAGTGGCAGTTAATACTGCCTAACTAACAGTATGTGCTCAAGTGGGTGCATGGGGAAAAATAAAATAAATGCTTCTCAAAATGAGCCTTCAGTAAGCTTATAATCTCCAATAGGGAGGAAACTCACTAACACATAACTCCTGGTCATATACCGATATTTCGAAACCTGCTTGTTTCTCCTCAGTGACCGCTGAAAGTGGTAATTTGACTCCTCTGCCTTTTCGGTTTTAAGAAGAATGCTATCCCAGAAAAGGCTGGTGTGCAATACCGTAGTATGTTTGTTGAGGTTTTAAAAAACCAACCAAAGGTGCCACCTAAGACGCAAAAGAAAATCATGAAAGAGCAAAACAAGCTACATTTTCTTGTGAAAAGTAGAAAATATAAAAGATAATCTCTTTAGACACAAGTGCTGAGGTCAGTTTTGAATGAATCCTCAAGGGACTAAATTACAAAAAAAAATAAATTCCAAGGATAAGTACCGAGCACCATTCCAGCAACTTACAGAGCAGCTTGGTGTTGCAATGACTGCAAAAATATTGAATTATAAACAAAGCTTGCTCTTGTGTCTTAGATTGAAGAAATAGGGGGAATAAGCATTCATATCTGCAGTGGCAGTTAATGGTGCCTAACTAACAGTATGTGCTCAAGTAGGTGGATGGGAAAAATAAAATAAATGCTTCTCAAAATGAGCCTTCAGTAAGCTTATAATCTCCAATAGGGAGTAAACTCACCAACACATAACTCCTGGTCATATACCGATATTACGAAACCTGGTTATTTCTCCTCAGTGACAGCGGAAATGGTAATTTGACTCCTCTGCCTTTTCGGATTTAAGAAGAATGCTATCCCAGAGAAAGGCTGGTGTGCAATACCGTAGTATGTTTGTTGAGTTTTCAAAAAACCAACCAAAGGTGCCACCTAAGAAGCAAACGAAAATCATGAAAGAGCAAATCAAAGCTACATTTTCTTGTGAAAGTAGAAAATATAAAAAGATAACTCTTAAGACACAAGTGCTGAGGTCAGTTCTTGGAATGAATACGCAAGGGACTAAATTACAAAAAAACTAATAAATTCCAAGTATAAGTACCGAGCACCATTCCAGCAACTTACAGAGCAGCTTGGTGTTGCAATGACTGCAAAAATATTGAATTATAAACAAAGCTTACTCTTATGTCTTAGATTGAAGAAATAGGGGGAGATAAACATTCATATCTGCAGTGGCAGTTAATGCTGCCTAACTAACAGTATGTGCTCAAGTGGGTGGATGGGGAAAAATAAAATAAATGCTTCTCAAAATGAGCCTTCAGTAAGCTTATAATCTCCAATAGGGAGGAAACTCACTAACACATAACTCCTGGTCATATACCAATATTTCGAAACCTGCTTGTTTCTCCTCAGTGACCGCGGAAAATGGCAATTTGACTCCTCTGCCTTTTTGGTTTTAAGAAGAATGCTATCCCAGAAAAGGCTGGTGTGCAATACTGTAGTATGTTTGTTGAGGTTTCAAAAAACCAACCAAAGGTGCCACCCAAGAAGCAAAAGAATATCATGAAAGAGCAAAACAAGCTACATTTTCTTGTGAAAGGTAGAAAATATAAAAAGATAACCTCTTAAGACACAAGTGCTGAGGGCCAGTTCTTGGAATGAATCCGCAAGGGACTAAATTACAAAAAACTAATGAATTCCAAGGATAAGTACCGAGCACCATTTCAGCAACTTACAGAGCAGCTTGGTGTTGCAATGCCTGCAAGAAATATTCAATTATATATATATATATATATATATATATATATATATATTTTATATATATATATATATATATATATATATATATATATATATATATGTCAATGATGTTAAAAAGGAAGGTTAAAACTCGACAAATTTGTTTCTAGCGGCGTTGCGCTGTCATCCTGATGACAGCGCAACGCCGCTAGAAACAAATTTGTCGAGTTTTAACCTTCCTTTTTAACATCATTGACAAATGTTGCTCCCCAAGGGTCGAGCACTTTTAAAATCATTTTAGGCTCTTTGGTTATATTCATCTATATATATATATATATATATATATATATATATATATATATATATATATATATATATATTTTATATATATATATATATATATATATCTTAATACCTGAACAGACTGGTGTGTGTGTGTGTGTGTGTGTGTGTGTTATTCTTCCAATCTTATTCTTATTGCTTGTTTTGCTGTGATTTTATCAGTTTGTTCTCTCTCTCTCTCTCTCTCTTCTCTCTCTCTCTTCTCTCTCTCTCTCTCTCTCTCACACACACACACACCACACACACACACACACACACACACACACACACACACACACCAAGGAGAAACATGCGAATAGAGGAAGAAAGAGTCAAACAGACAGTGAGAGACTCACGGGTAACAATAACCCTGAAAGTGCAGCTGGCCTTGTTTCCACTGATATCCGTGGCGGTACATTTCACGTTGTTGTTGCCCACTTCAAAAGATGACCCGGCTCTGGGAGAGCACTCGAGCGTGATCTCTGATCCTGAGTTGTCCGTGACCTCGGGATCGTCCCAGCTGATCACAGTGCGCTGACCAAGCCGTGGGGCTTGCAGCTGTTTATTATCTGGGCAGCCACTGACAAATTCTGGTCGGGTCACGTCTGTTGACAAGAAATTAAGTGGAAGGAAAAAAGATAACAAAGAAAAAAGAAAGAATACAAACAAATGATTGGAGAAAGAAAAAAGAAAGAAAAAATATAAACAAAAAAGTAAACTTGTAAAAGAGATGAAAATGAAACAAATAAAAAGTGTGTGTTTTCTTCACAAGTGTTTTATGGTAGATTTTTCCATATGGAAAAGGCATAATCTATACTCAGACACTGTTTTCCAATGTTTCAAGAGTTTGTTTTATGCTTATAGGCTCCAGTTTTACACCTGTGAGAATTTGTTAATCATTCATCATGTACCAGTTGTACACTCTGCTAGGTTTAACAGCAATCCTTATCTACTCTTTGACATTGTAAACTAGGGGCAATGGATACCACCATCTCATGAGTGAGATTGTACACTAAATTGAACAGATACCTCTGTGTCTTCACTGGCACTGTATAACCATTATTTCCTTACTGCCATTGAAAACAGTTGTTGTTTTTGATAAATAATGCCTTACTTCACTGACACTGTGCAGCAGCTGTAACAAACTCCATCTTCTTTCTACTCATACTGTAAACTAGTCATACCATACAACATCCACACATCACTGAAACTGCAAACCACTTTTTATATTATCACCCTCGTCAAAATGAAAACTGGCTTTACCATATATGAGCCTCTTTTCATTAGCATTGTAACTCAGACTTATAGCACACCATATTTTTCTCACTGACAGTATAAACCAGCTTTAAACGATACCTCCCTCTCCTCACGGGCATCAAAAACTAGCTTTTACAGATACCTCCTTTCTTCACTGACTCTATAGTTCGATTTGATCAGATTTCATCCTCTCCTGACCGGTTCTATGAATAAACTTTAACAGACACCACTACCAGTCTCCTAACTGTCATTGTCATTTAGCTTTCCCGGATATCAATGATTCCTTACTGACACTGTAAACCAAATTTAAAATATCACCACCTCCCTGCTCACATTATAAACTATGTTTAACAGATACCATTTTCTCCTTATTGACATTGTGAACTAGGTTTAACAGATACTGCCTTCTCCTTACTGAAATCATAAACTAGATCTAACAGATGCCACAATCTCCTAACTGACATTGTAATCTAGTTTTTATTTTATACCACCTCCGGAATGTTCTCCTTGTAGTGTTTGAGACTGCTTTCTCAGACACCATCTTCTCCCTACTGAAATTGAAAACTAGCTTCAACAGATGGCACCACCTTCTTACTGTCATTGTAAATAAGCTCTACCAGCTGCCATGATTTTCTTACTGACATTGTAAACTACGTTTAACAGATATTACCATTTCCTTACTGATATTGTAAATGAGGTTTTAACGGACCACATTCTCCTTATTGATACTGTAAACTAGCTTTCACAAACGGCACGTTCTCTTTACTATCATTCTAAATGAGCTTTACCAAATACCATCATCTCCTTACTGATTCTGTAAACTAGCTTCAATAGATATTGACCTCCCCTTACTGGCATTGTAAACTAGCTTATCAGATACCACCATCTCCATTTTGACATTGTAAACCAGGTTTAGCAGGTACCACCATTTCTTACTGATACTGTAATGTACCTTTAACATGCACCACTATTTCCTTCATCAAACAATTAACCAGTTTTA
Organism: Conus ventricosus; assembly: GCA_018398815.1. Taxonomy (NCBI): domain Eukaryota; kingdom Metazoa; phylum Mollusca; class Gastropoda; order Neogastropoda; family Conidae; genus Conus; species Conus ventricosus. The sequence continues at coordinate 54,465,772 of CM031614.1, forward strand.
ACAGATAACATTGCCAGGCGCGATTCTGATGAAAACTGTACTATTTGCATGTATCTTAAGACACCTTATTCGTAACTTCAGCTTCTTTATGTAGACTCTTGTAATCCAATTTCATGACAACTACACGTTACAAGATATCTCTGAAAAACTAGTGCTATATGCAAGGAACAGGAAACATTTCTACGGACTTGCTTTTATTTGAAATGCTCTTAATTTTTCAGTACATTCGCATAGACCCTAGTATCTGAATTTGATGAAATCTACAAACCTTCCACAACTCTTCTAACACATTACTATCAGGTTTGGATCATAGGTACATGAATTCCATTACATGAATCTATTCACATGATTCTTCTACAAATACTTTTTCTGCTTCATTCTTCTTTCAGTTGGGTGTTACCTGTAATACGTTGTCCAAATTAACCTGATTATATGACAATAGTTGCATAATTTGTTTTAGAAATAAGCTATGCATCACAAGCAGTATGTTTTTCAGACAACCCCACTCATTTTGGGTTGGCACGAACGTGATTTCCGTTTGTCTGTGTCCCTGTTCGTCTGTCCGTGTGTAAGATGAAAACGTGTTGTGACCTCCACAGCGAAAACTATTGGATGGATGGTCAACAAACTGCCCACGCAGAGAGCATGCACGTTTGCTCAGCGCCTTGTTGGGCATATCTAAGAACTTTCGAGTGCATAAAAACTAGGTGCATACAAAATATACGCATTACTTTTCTAAAGTACATAGTGAACATAATTAAGAACAAAAATATTTTTTTAAAAACAGAAAGATACGTAAATACAAAGTATGGACACGAAAAATAAATATATAATGGAATCTGTCTATGACAAGTACATATAAATTGTTTAAAACCACCTGACAAAGTCCAGGTATCATGCTTGAAATACAGGTATCATGCTTGAAATACTGAGTCATGCGTTAGGTAATAACATGTAAAGAGAGTATACGCATGGTTTACCTTTATAACTACCCGTGGGAGTCCAGATACTATCCTATTTTCATCATGGCATGATCCAGGTAGGGACATCTGTACATAAAATGTACACATAACTTACCTTTGCAGATGCCCATGGAGGTCCAGGTACCATCCTATTTCCATCACGGCATGTTCCAGGTACGAATATCTATACATTAAAGAAATGCATAACTTACCTTTACAGATGCCGATGGAGATCCTGGTACTATCCTGTTTCCATCGTGGCATGATTAAGGTACGGATATCTATACATTAAAGAATTACATAACGTACCTTTACAGATGCCAATGGAGGTCCAGGTACCATTCTATTTCCAACATGGCATGATCCAGGTATGGATATCTGTATAAAGCTATATATATGTATTTACATATACTGACTTCCATAAAAAAAACGCGAAAGCAAAACAAGCTGAAGGTTAGGGCGAATTTTATTGGTCAAAATTGTACAGAGTGGAAGCGAGAATTCAACGTGATTTGATTCATTACACCGGTAATGTGTGAAAATGTCATCAGCAATATGTCTTTGTGTGGAAAATCCAAGGTCACGTGACAAACCAGCTTGAAGTCCTAATACCGTGTGTGGCCACCATTTGCATGGACAACTGCTTGACACCTGCGGCTCATTTAGTGGACCAGGTGGTTGATGCGTCCCCTTGGCACACCAGCCCACACATGGACGATGGCCTGGTGAAGTTAAGCCGCTGTTGCTGGTCTTGGACGCAGGAGGTCCAACCGTCTGCCAAGTTCATCCCAAAAATGTTCTATTGGGTTTAAATCGGGACTGAGGGCTGGCCAGGGCAGCACATTGACGTTGTTATGCTGAAGAAATTGCTGGGTGGCCCTGGCTGTGTGTGGTCTTGCATTGTCCTGTTGGAATGTCCAGTTTGGGTGTTGCGCAAAAAAGGAACGACATGGGGTCTGAGCACCTGGTGGATGTAGCGCTGTGCATTGGCACCCGTCCGCGACCAGGACCAATGTTCTGAAAGATGACTGGTCCTATGACGTGGTTAATGCCAATTGTACCCCATATCATAACGTTCGGGCCTCCCCAGGGGTTCCGCTCTACCACACAGGAGTCAGCATAGCGTTCACCAGGTCGACGTCATATTCTGACACGACCGTCAGCCATGTCAATACAAAAACGGCTCTCATCTAAGAACAGTATGCGTCCCCACTGCTGCCTGCACCAGCTGATTCGGGCTTGTGCCCACTGCAGCCTGTCCTGCCTGTGTCTTGGTGTCAGTACCGGACCTCTGTGAGGACGCCTACATGCCAGCCCGTTCTCCTGAAGACGCCACCGCACAGTGTTGAGGCTGATTCGTTGCTGGAGATTCCCAGGCACTTGTCGAGCAGTGGTAGCGGCTGTTTGCCGCCTGTCCCACAGATGGGTTCGAACAAAATGGCGATCCTCTCTTGGTGTGGTGACCCGAGGATGGCCTGGACGGGGACGATCATCAGTGGTACCAGTGACTCGCATGCGGTGCTGCAGACGATAGATGGTTGAGATGTGGACGTTAAAGATGTTGGCGACCTGCCTGGCATCCACACCAGCCTCCAGATGGCCTAGGGCACGATTGCGTTCCTCTGCTCGTAGTCTTGGCATCTCTGTAGCGCTCAGACGGCAAGTCGTTATCTGAACCTTGTAGCGCGGCTTTATAAAGGCTGCATGCCTGCGTACTTGTCGCTGGTTAACTTTGCTCTGCATGGTGTGCACGTGCCTCACATGCAGCAACCAGTTTGCCATTTTTGTTGACCCTCCAATGCCGGGAATGATGTGTTGCTCACACAATTTTTTTTACTGCACGTGAGTCTTGGACCCAAACAACTTGCCACAATGGTTCAATATTGTATATTCACCCCTTTTCACCCGAAAAATAGCCTTTCAATTTTTCGCGTTTTTTATGGAAGTCAGTATATATATATGATTTCCCAAAACAGATACCGATGGAGGTTCAGGTACAATCCTATTTCCGTCACGGCATGATTCTTGTACGGACATCTGTACTTAAGGACATACAACTTACCTTTATAGATGATCGTCGGGTCAAAGTACCGTCCTATTTCCCGTCATAGCATGATTCAGGTATGGATATCTGTACTTAAAATATACATATAACTTACCTCTACAGATGCCTGTTGGGGTCCAGGTACCATCTTCTTTGCACTGAATGATGGAAAATCCCTCGATCTGGAAGCCATTAGCACAGAACAACTGGCACACGGACCGGTAGCTCTGGCCGGCGGCACAGCTCACGTAACCATTTTGCACGAGCGGTAAGGTGCTGCACTCTTTCTCTGCCAGACCAGCAAAGGGACAAAGATATCTTGGATAAGAATCAAGGACAGAACGCGAGTCATTTAAGCTGAAAACACAGAGCTCATTTCGCACGAATCATGGTTCGGGAGTCAATTATAATCCAGCTAACACAAGGTATAAGTAAAACAGCCCCATTGAACTCAGGTATTGGCTTTCATTAATCAGAAAGAAAGTTATATCGTCGCAAGTATATAATCATACCCATTCGGCGTACATTGGATACAGTAACCTATGCCTGTGATCCCTACAAGCATGCTTCTGGCCATGATCTCTGACCTTGAGTCTGCTGCTCATTATGATGACGCTTTTACAGACAAAACGAGGAATCATGCACAATAAAATGACTGCTCATCATTATTGACATAGTATCTCTGAGCACATTTTTCTTGTATTTCTCCCCATTTATTAAATGATTTCCCTGCACTCATAACATATGGAGGCATCAATACAATGGCGTTCAAATCAGTATACTTATTGGGATGGGGGTATGGGAGGGGGGAGAAAGATATAAGAACATGAGGGAAAAAACTTTGAAACACTTCAATTTATAATCTAGGAAGTAAGAAGGAAAAAGAAAAACTCACAAACATACAACCTTTTCTCATCTACAAGGCATGCAAGGAACATGTACCTCCAATATGCCTGACCATGTAGGGTACGGTGGGTAGGTAGAATTTTTACACGTACAGGTACAGATTTTCTTAAAATTCATTAGTCTAGTCGGCCACTTATTGCTCGCTCTTTTTATCCCTCCTTCTCCGACTCATTCCGTTCAACACATCAAGTTTTTCATAAGAGTATTACTTTCTGTTAAATTTCATGTACTTGATTTCTAAACAATGTTTAAACCTCTTATATGTTATTAAGCTCTCTCAAGAAGTGTTTGACGGTAGGCTTTCTTTAGTGTATATTATATGTATATATAAATGTATATATATATATATAAACATATATATGAGAGAGAGAGAGAGAGAGAGAGAGAGAGAAGAGAGAGAGAGAGAGAGAGAGAGAGAGAGAGAGAGAGAGAGAGAGAGGTTTAGCATGTAAAATGATTTGTTCAAAAACCTCATCAGGATTTAAGTGTTCATTTTTTCCAAACGAACAAGTTCCATACTGAGGTTCATTCTAATACAATGTTCACATCTTTCTTTCATATTTTTTTCTACCAAACTTAGGATAATTGTTTAACTTCGTTAGATTTATCTGCTGTGTTGATTTCTGTCATTCTTTAAAATAACTTTCATGTGATTCAAATACCTCATTTGTTATATTTGGGTGGGTTCCGTTTCATTTTCATTCCGGTGTAACGAAAAGTTTTAACTCCCCGAATGGTTTAACTCCCAGGGAGTTAAACTGTTCATATGTAAATTTTAACTTCCCGGGAGTTAAACTAGAATAACTCCCCCGTGTGCCAAAATAACTCCACTCAGTAAAACTTCAAAATGTTCCAAAATCTTTTTGGTACAAGTCTCAACAAATTCTTGAAACATTAAGGGGGGAGTCATTTTGTACATATATCAGACTTAACTCCCCCCCTGTAACAGAATGACTCCCCTGGGAGTTAGTACAGATCAACTCCCGGGAGTTAATCCAGGCGTGTAAAAGTTTAACTCCCTGCCCACTAAGGGGAGTCAGTTTTTCACAGTTTAGAATAACTCCCCTGGGAGTTAATGTGTACACGTGTTTTCTGACTCCCAGGGAGTTACTTTGTAACAGTGGGGGAGTTAATCTGATCATGACTAAGATGACTCCCCACCCACCTATTCCCAGGTGTCTTTCGGTAAGAGAATGGAGATGGGGATTTAATGTTCATGATCATCATCATCATAAGGAAGGAAATGTCCGTGTACATATTCATGTGCTCATCTATGCATGTCCTTGTATTTTACTATGCCTTTTTGTATATAATATGTATGTAAAGTCTGTATATACATGAATTAATGGTTTGATGCCTTTGGTAGAAATACTATAGCTTCAGTCTTTGGCGTTCCTCTCTCTCTCTCTCTCTCTCTCTCTCTCTCTCTCTCTCTCTCTCTCTCTCTCTCTCTCTCTCTCTTCTCCGATTCTTTTCTTCTTTGTAATCAATTTCTTTATTCTTGTTTGTTGTTTAAATCGTCTCTTTTTTCCTTATAAAGTCATCTACGCCTTAACTGTTAATGGATGAACTTTTTATGTTATGAAGATATGTGTGTTTGTTAAACGTTTTGTAAGTCTTATTCGCTAGTCATACTTAGTCCCTTACCGGGGCAAGGGCCGGATGAAAAAAAAGCATGTGTTTGCTTATCTGTTACCCTTGGAAATAAAGATTATCATCATCATCATCATCATCATCATCATCTCTCTCTCTCTCTCTCTCTCTCTTCATGGAATCAATGCGACTATCGAACAGTCACCCATAAGTGTAGGCCATTAAATTCAAATGGTGTAGAAATGGAAAATTTTCAATTTTTCATTGTGTCATGCCGCCAAATTAGGGAGTGGGGGGGGGGGGGGGGTGTTTGAGAGGGTAAGGAAGGTGGGGAGAGAATGACGAGTAGTCGCGACGTGACGTAAAATTGTTTGTATTGACTCGCTACATCTGGGAGAGAAGGAAGGAGGGAAAAAGAGTTGGCATAGATTAGAAATTTGTGTGTGAGACCCCACGGGATAGAGAAAAGGGGGGGGGGGGGGGGGGGGGGGAGGCCTGTTTTTGTACAATTTGTACAAGAGGGTGGCTGCTTGGGACCGATCTGATGAAGTTGTCAAGTGACTGGTCACAGGTGTGGTAGTGTGCGTGTGCCAACTAAAAATGAAAGTCGGCCAGCCAGTCAGAAAACACATTTTTCAATAAAATCCAGGACACGTGACTAATTCACAGAAACCAATAATATCGAAGGAAACATTTCTACCTGACAAGTCTTGATCTGGCAAGTTAGTGTAAGAACACACCCCACGCACGCACGCACGCACGCACACACACACACACACACACACACACACACACACACACACACACATTTGGAAAAAATATATATATAAGATGCATGGGTGGTAGCGAGGTGCGGTGAGTGGGTTGTGGGTTGTGGGTGGGAGTCATTCTGGTAGTATGTCAGAATAACTCCCTGGAGTCAAACTGAAACACAGAGGGAGTCAGTTTTTTATATTCTAGTTTAACTCCCAGGGAGTTAAAATTTACAAACGAACAGTTTAACTCCCTGGGAGTTAAACCATTCGGGGAGTTAAAACTTTTCGTTACACCGGGCTTATACTCACATTTTGAGTTCTGTGGTTTTTCTAACCGTACAATTACAGTTTTTTCATTATTGAGTTTTAGTCTTAAATATGTTTCAAATTCTTCACACAGATTTTCATATGATACCCTGTCTCCTTTGTACGTAAATGCTGTGTTGTCTGCAAACTGGCTGATCTTAAACACTGTATGGAGTATTGTAATGTCCTGTATTCTCTCGTCCTTCTTGATTTTACGTCTTAAAATTTCAACAAATACGGAGAAATGGGATTGCCCTGTATTTCAAAACTCTGACATACGCTCCCATTCACAATTACGTAGAATCTTATGTTTTCTATAACATGCTGGAACCTAGCAGCGTATATCTTCCCCAAAGCCAAAAGCTTTTAGGTACCTTATTCATATATGCCTAGTATATCAAAACAAACACCTTCTGATAGTCATTTAACACAAATAAGCTAGATACAGATTTTTTTTCTAGATAAAACAGTATATCATACATAGTCCTTACATTCTCCCCAATATATCGCCCTAGAATAAAACCTGTCTAATCTTCTTTTAATAATTTATGCAAAACATCATACTTCTATTCACTATAAGTGTTACATTTGTCTTGTACGAAACATTTAACAATGAAATTAACCTTCCGTTTCTCAAAAACTCGCTTGGTTTATCTGCTTTTGTTGGGCACGTTAGTGTTACTTCTCTTCGAGATACTGACATCGCTTAATTTTTGAAGCCCTCGTTTATTTGGGTTGCGACGAATTCCACCATTTGCCCCCCCCCCACCCCCACCCCCCACCCCTTACCCAAACAAACAAAAGCAATTATAAAAATTTACCGTCTTTCCGTCTGTACCTATAGTTTTGTCATTCTGCATGTATTTCAGGGCTTCTGATGCTTTTTGGATAGTAATCCATCATTCTCAACGTTCTGATTCGTCTTCATTAGTTGTGGCTGTTTCAAATTGTACCTGCTTACATCAAGATCCTCTCTAAGTCTCTTTTCTTGTACAAATGCTCGTGGAATGATATGGTCTCCTCTAATATTTCATCTGTTTGTGAACAGAATTCTGTTCATATTATCTCTAAGGAACAAAAATCATCATAACCACCACCACCACCACCACCACCATTCCATTCACAATGCTGCTATACATTCTTGCTTCATAAAATCTCAGAAATGTGTAAAACATTCAGGAACAAAGAATGGGGCCATTATGCCAGAGACGGATTATAAGTACAAATGGTTCTTCTCCCGCTCAACGTGTATATTTTCAATTGAAAAATCGGAAGAAGAAGAAGAAGAAGAAGAAGAAGAAGAAGAAGAAGAAAGAAAGAAAAGAAAGAAAGAAAGAAAAAAGGAAAGAAAGAAGAAGAAGAAGAAGAAGAAGAAGAAGAAGAGAGAAGAAGAAGAAGAAGAAGAAGAGGAACAAGAACTAGAACAAGAATAAGAACAAGAATAAGAACAAGAAGAACAAACCAACAACAAGAAGATAACGAAAGTGATTATGATGATGTTGACGATGTCGTCGACGACGATGATGATGGTCACTGTCAAGATGATAATAGAAACAATAACAATATAAAAAATGAAAGAGGAGGGAATTAAGAAACAGGAAAGAAAGAAAAAGAAGACAATTGTTGATGATGATATTTGTAATCATGATGAATGACGAGGTTAATGATGGTAGTGATGATGATGATGATGATGTGATGATGATGATGATGATGATGTATGATGATGATGACGATGATGTGAATGATGATGATGACGACGACGACAACGACGACGACGATGTTATGATGAAGGTGGTGATTGTGGTGGGTGGTGGTGGTGGCGTACCTTGACAGGACGGCGGACTGTGACTCCATTGTTCGGTATTCTGGCAGGTCAGAGTGGCCTGACCTTTAAGCTCGTAACCACGGTAACAGGTCACCGTGCACTGTGACCCCTCCACATAACCATGGGTACAGGTCACCTGACTGTTCGGGGGAGGATTCAAAGGCTGACATTTTCTCACTGCAACATGAAAATATTAAAATGAAGTAGGAAAAGGTTGTCAAGGAAACGAATGCTTTCCAACTATCAATAGCCTAGCGATCAGTTAAGAAATCCCTCCCTTTTTGACTGTGAACGTGTGTGTGTGCGTGTGTGCGTGCGTGTGTGCCTGCGTGTGTGCGTGTGCGTGTGCGTGCGTGCGTGCGTGCGTGCGTGCGTGCGTGCGTGCGTGCGTGCGTGCGTGCGTGTGTGTGTGTGTGTGTGTGTGTGAACAAGCATGCCACGATATGCGGATTTTCGTATGTCCAGGATTATTTTACAGTGAATGTTGCTGTGGTTCACCAGCACAACGAGAGGATCGGACCTTCACCAGCAGGTTAAACTCTACACATAAACTGGAGTAACAGTCTATACACTTTAGAATAATGTTTACGTACAGTAACATGAACCTACCTAAAGAGGTATCGGATTCAGTCGAAGAAAGACATAGAACCATCATTCAAAATGTGCATACTTTATTTCTCTCTCCATGTTAATGACAAATAAGTTGATGGGAGGAACATTCAGTAAAGTCTTACCTTTTTTCGTCACACCGGACACAAAGTCGCAATCGTTTTGGGGCCCAGTGTATACACTTAATTTCTTTAAGTTAACACTTTCATCACACTGGGCATCGCAATTAAGATCAATGCATTAATACTACTGTTCATATTGTCTCGTGGGTGATGAGAAAAAAGGGTGGTTTGTTTATGCAGAGATCTTATCTTAGTGCACTGAGGACTGAGATTCACTGGTGATTCATCTTTGTATACTGAAGAGTCATCCTAGTACGCTGAGGACTCATCTTAGTACGCTGAGAACTCATTATATTGAACTGAAGATTTATCATAGCACATGAGAACTCATCTTAGTACACTAACCACTTATTCTAGTACACTGAGGATTCATCACATAGCACATCGAGAACTCATCTTATTACGTTCGAGATTCATCTTTGTACTCTGGGGACTCATCTTTCTACACTGGGGACTCATCTTTCTACAGTGGGGACTCATCTTTCTACAGTGGGGACTCATTCTATTACGATCGAGACTCATCGTTTTACTCTGGAACTCATTCTGTTGCATCCTAGACTCACCTTTGTACACTAGGGACCCATCTTAATACCTAGAGGACTCAGTACACTGCGGACACATCCTAGTTTATTGAGGACTCACCTTAGTACAGTAAGGACTCACCTTTGTACAATGAGGACTCACCTTAGTACAGTGAGGACTCATCGTAGCATCGTAGTACACAGAGGACTCATCATCTTTCTACACAGGGGGTTCCTCTTACTACACAGAGGACTCATCTTTCTACACAGGCGATTCATTTTACTACACAGAGGACTCATCTTTCTACACAGGCGATTCCTTTTACTACACAGAGGACTCATCTTTCTACACAGGCGATTCCTTTTTCTACACAGGGGGTTCCTCTTACTACACAGAGGACTCATCTTTCTACACAGGGTTTCCTCTTACTACACAGAGGACTCATCTTTCTACACAGCGGATTCCTCTTACTACGCAGAGGACTCATCTTTCTACACAGCGGATTCCTCTTACTACACAGTGGACTCATGTTACTACTCATCAGAGTACACTGAAAATTCATCCTAGTATACTGAGGTCTCATCTTAGCAGGAGGTTCAGAATCCAGTTGGAACCCTAAGCTTTCCCGCCCTAGCAGGAAGGAACATGTGGCCCCTGTCAGAACGACAGGTATTTTGCAGCCCCTGCCAACAGTGGATGAGATGATTGGTGAGGCAGAGACTCAGACTTTCTGTGGATATTTCTGTCTCCGACAGACGTTCTTAGCCAGACCCCGGTCCTCTTCAACCCTCGTGGTAAAAGGACCCAGAGTTCTTCACAGGAACAAAGTTCTGGTCCATCACGGACCAAAAAGATTGTGGATTTCAGGCCATTCTAAATCGCCTTGCGGACAGCTTGCACGAACAAGCTGCGCCCTATGATTTAAATGCAGTGCTTCTGCGTCTGCCCGTATCCCGTTAACCAGGGGGGTCGTCGGCGCTCAGTTGTTGATTCTACAACCAGTCCTCTCCATCTCTCTCTGTCTTCTGTTGCTCTCAGCGCGGCTGCCAGATCAAGACCTGTCCATTCCTGATGTTGTCCTCCCATTGCTTTCTGTGTCTTTCTCACCTTCGCCCGTCCTGTGCTGTGTCTTGGAGGATGGGTTTTGAAAAGTAAAAGACGCTGTAGATTTGGCCATATCACCTCACCCTCTCTTTTAGACAGTTGACAGCAAAGGGATATCATAGGGTCCGATGGCAAAAGGGATTATTCTCCTGAGCTTCTCGTTTCTGGTGTGGTCTGTGTATGAGACACCATGAATCTTTTTTGTGGGCTGTCATCTCCAATACAGGAATACAGTTCAAAGTTCTTTTCTTTCCATTTTGATCGTACATGTACTTAAGCATCACTCAATCAGCTTTGATGCTCTTCAGGGAATGCATAAAGTTCTAGCTAATTAGAGAGTGCAAGTCAGACTATCATTGCTGACTGCAGACCACAAACCTTTTGATAATTCAGCTACACCTCACGCAGATGGCAAAAGATGACTATCTCTACTTCTATCCACTCACTCCCCCTTAGTCAAAAGTCATTTCTGGAAAAGGCTATTCTCGACTGTCATCTGACCGTCATCAGTGTTGAAGGGAAAGAAAGGCGGACAGACCTGTGCCCCTTTTCATTTTGTTACAATAGATTGCCCGTTCATCATAGTGGGAAATGATGCCAATTCGTTAAAAAATTTAATAGTTTCGTCCTTGAGGGGTTCATCAGAGGAGACACTGCAATAGCACATAGTCATTTTCGGTGGTGTTCAGTAGTGCCTGTTCTGATCCAGCATACTCCGGACACCACCTCATGATTCCCCTACTGACGACAGTGATTGCTCGGTCGCGGAGGTGTCGTCCTCGACACGAACTCACCATGGGTTATAACGAGGACAGGAAATCGTAACTGAGGTCACCTTGAGAGCAGGGCATGACATGACACATTATTTGAGACTTTTTAAAGCTAATCGATGAGGATGAGGATGAGGAATACGATGCTATGGAGTTCCAATCCGCTCTGAGACTGCATGACAGGGCTGTACACTGGGTTTATGTTCATAATATAGCCCGGCGTCGACCAGGCGCGAAAGATACGGATATCTGCAGCGTTGGTCAACTATACATTTCTTGAAAATCATATGACTTCAAAGTATGAAACTCAGAGTTTTTCAACATCTTCCAGCGTTTTCCGGCTGAACAAAACATATCATAGAAAGGAATAATATATTCTCATTCACAAAACGTTGGTGGTTTCTTTTGTGTTCTTTCAATTAATGCTGTGATGGAATGTTTCATGTCATCTACATTTTGAAAAAAAATCTTTTTATTTGTCATTAAAAAAAAGCGAAATGAACACCAGAGTGTAAAACTTTCATGCAACTACACCACTCAGAATATATTTCTTTTAATTTTTTGAACGGTTATTTACACATGAGTCAATGTTTGTTCGAGTCAGCTCTTAGATTGGCAGAAGTGCCATTACCACGCTGCAGCTAAACTCTTGTGCCTGCTTTTAAGGCAATAACTTTACCATGTCGCATCGTCAGTCCCTCCTCCCCTTCATTTCTACTTCTGTGTTTTATCTCTCGGGTTAAAAAATTATGATTAATGGAAATGTCGTCAGTTTCGTAAAATCTTTGTCCACTTCGGTAACACCCTGATGATTCCTTTTTTTATCCTCAGTTTATCCTACTCGCCTTAACATTTTCGCCTCGTCTTATTCAGTTCTTTTAAGCTTGATAGGATCAATCAAAATAAAATCCAGTGCCACCCATTTTCCTTTTTATCACAGTTCTTACAGCTTCCAAATCCACTTTCTTGTCTTCATCAATTTCTGTTTTAGCAATCTTTTCAAATTAACAAAAAAAATTTTTCTTTCCTTCACCTCCATCTTTTCTTTCATTCTGTCCAACTTTCTGTTCACCACTTCCTCATTTAATCTTCCATTTTCTCTTTCATTCCATCTCCGACTCTATAAAACAGAGCAATGAGTAAGTGAACCAGCAGTTAAATCGAAGAGTTTGGCCAGTAAGGTATCCTATTTGGTAAGGTAAGGTAATGTAGCTTATAGCCCAGCCGACCGGAAAGTACCATGTCAGGGCTGTCACCACGTTAAAATCAACTCACAAGTCATCTCAGAAAAAAAATACGTTCACACATCTCTTTAAAAATACACCTTTTAAAAACGCACCAGAAACTTCGTTAAAAATCTTTCTTCCGTAAAATCTCAAATCAGATGAAAAATGTTAATCTCTTTCAGAAACCCAATGATCACGTCAGGTGGGACATCTCTGAACAGGGTTTTCATGGACTCTGCTGTCAAGTGTTTTTTGTCTCACATCGTGCAAGTCCCAACAATCTAAAAGAATATGTTTCACTGTGAGTGGAACATAACATGGAATACACCACGGAGCTTCTTCACCTTTTAAAAGATAAGAATGGGTATAAAACGAGTGGCCTGTGTGTAGCGGCACAGGACTGTTTCTTCTGTATGGCCGCCTCTGGAACGTGGTAAAAACTCGTTGAGGTTTGGACGGATTTTAAACAGTTTGTTATCCGTCTGCAACGCCCATTCCTCTTGCCAGAGGGTTTTGACATAGGCCTGTGTTTTGGGTCTCAGATCAGTGTGAGGAACAGTAAACCTAATCAACTTTTGCCTTGTGGCGTTCTTGGCAAGCTGGTCAACCATCTCATTCCCTCGAATGCTCACATGGCTGGGAACCCAAGCAAAAACTACGTTGTGTCCGTTTGATTTTAGGGAGGTGTACACTTCAAAAACTTTCAGTAGTTGAGGATGCTTAAGATTACGCCGGCAATGGCTTCCAAAGCAGAAAGGGAGTCTGACAAAATAAGGAAATCTTTCTGTTTCGATTTGGAGATCAACTGAAGTCCAAGGACCAAGGCTCAGCTCAGCAGAGTAGATAAAGCTGTCGGTGGGAATGTGTACAATACATCTTCTGAGGGGGGGGGGGGGGGGGGGGGGGGGGTCTACTGCATAAAACACAGCAGAGGCAACTCCCTCCTCAGATTTGGAACCGTCAGTGAATTTTTTTTTTTGTGGACTGCATTTCGTTCTATCCTTCCAAGCATGGGCAGTAAACCCATAGCAAACTGGGCTGCAGTGAGTCACACGGAGTACCAAAGTGTCTGATAAGGGTCAGGTTCATTTTTGATGACCCAGTTTTTCCACAGAGAACATTTCATACAGTCTCCTTGTTCAACGGTAGCTTTGCAAACATATTCACTGCTTCGTTGACATAACGTTGATTTGATTGTTGCCTGCTCTCGTCGGCTTGCCGAATACAGCATCTCCTAAGTCTGAGCTTGAACACGGGCAAAAAACATGTCATCCTCGCCATCGAATAACATCATCATCAACAACAGTAACAACGACAACAACAATCATGATAATAATGATAACAATATTGATGATGATGATAATGATGATGATGATGATGATGATTATGATGATAATGATGATGATGACAAGAACAACAGTGATGATAATTACAATAATAATACTATCAATAATGATGATAATCATCATCATCATTATCACCATTATTATTATTATTATTATCATTATCAGTGATAAGAAGAGTAATAATAATGATAATTATAATAACAATATAATACCAACAACATTGATAATAATTATTATAACAATAATGATGATGATGATAATAATGATAATGATGATGATGATGATGATGATGATGATGATGGTGATGATGATGATGATGATGATATGATAACGACAACAGCAAAAATAACAATGACGCTGAAGATGATGATGATGAAGATGACGATGATGATGATGACAAGCTTAAATATAATAATAACGATGATGATGATGTTGATGAAGATGATGATAATAATAGTGAAAATAAAAGTAATGATGATGATGATGATGATGATGATGATGATGATGATGATGGTGATGATGATGATGATAATAATGACAATAATAATAATAATAATGATAATAAACTGAACAGAAAGATCGTACAGCTAAAGAGACTTGCACCACCTACCCATCACAGTGACAGTGAAATAACATTTAGCGCTGTTTCCGGTCTTGTCCTCGGCCACAAGGGTCACAATGTGAAACCCAGGATACAGCGGGGTCCCTCGGGGTGGTTTGCTGCCCAGGCTCTCCACCTGGTCATTGTCTGTCACTTCAGGGTCAGGCCAGGTCAAGGTCACTGACGAAGTCTGTGGTCCAACGAACAGCTGTTGATGGGCTGGACAGCCGGAGGGAAATTTGGGTGGTTCTACGTCTGAAAAAGTGCACAAGAATTGTTATCGTGTATCTTGTATTAACTGAACCCGAAGGACGCGTGGTTAATTGCCCTGGCAAGTACCAAACGAGGCTTATATGTCTTTTTTGTCAGGGGGTTTGAAAGATGAGATATATCTCTGAAGAACGTTTTACAGACGTAGTACCAAGTATAAATTTACAAATGGTTAGAAAGCCTATATGGGTGTAAAGGAGGTATAGTACCTTTGGTGTCTGGCAGCAGCGTCCTTTATAAGACGGACGGGCATCATTGGTTCTCCCTGACACGCAACTCTCACGACTTGCTCCAGGACCTCTTTTCTAACTACACCCCGGTTACCGCTCCTGCTGCGGACAAGACGTGCGTGAGGGGCTGGTTGCGTTCTTATTCACCAGTAGGAGACCTGGAGAGGAGACAGGCGCCGCTGGGGATACCCCAAGCCCATAGCGAGGATACAGAGGACACAATGCAAGACAACAACATACCGGATTGGCCGAGGCCCGGGTCACCAACGGCCACGCTTTCCACGGGTGGAAGTGCAAAGAGTGCTACTGGGGGCCAAACTACCACCAAACTTGTCAGAGAACATCATCATCGAAACATGTAACCTACGTACTCTACAGCTGGTCGGAAGAGTCAAGGAGCCAGAACATGAGCTTTCAAGATACCAATGGGATATCCTAGGACTGTCAGAGGTGAGGTGGACAGGATTTGGGGAATCTGTGACAGATGAGGGAAACAAGCTGTGGTACAGTGGAGATCCAACCAGTCATCAGCATGGAGTAGCCTTCCTTGTCAACAGGAATATCGCCTCCTGCGTCATCAGGTTGTCGGCGAAACAAATATTACCATAATCCTGGCGCCAACATCAACCCATAGCGGCAAGAAAGTTGAAGAATTTCATAAATAGCTGGAAAACACCAGATACAAGATCCCCAAGAAAGACTTGGTCGTCGTACATGGGAGTGGAATGCAAAGATCGGCCCAAACGTTCACCAACTATGGGCTGGAACTGCTGGGAGATTTGGCACTGGGCAAACAATCATTAAAGGGACTCGCCTTCTGGAGTTTCCCCTAATACGCTCCATCCCCACAAAATCTCAAGGAGGACAACCTGACATGCATCCAACGGGCTGGTGCACATCAGACTGACTTCACTCCAGCACCATGCCGCTTTAAATCAAGCATCAACAAAGCAAAGACTAGAGCGCATCCAAGGGCGGATATCGGCAGTGACCACAATACGGTGCTCATGACCATCAAAATAAAGCTGAAGAAAAATACATAATATCAGCTCCTCGCATCAAGTTTGGTTTGGAGAAGTGAAAAGACCTTGAGATAGCTGCAGTTTTCCAAACTCAAAAGCAGCAAAACTTCGCTGCTCTGAATGTTGTGGATGTTGATGTCAACACCCTGACCAAGAACGTCAAAGGCGTACTTCATGAAGCAGCCGAAGAAGTACTTGGCAGACAGAGGAAGAAGATCCAGCCTTGGATTACAAACGGCATCCTTAACCTTTGCGATGAAAGGTGAGCACTAAGGGTAACCAGCATCTTCGACAACCCAGAAGCAACCAACAGCTACAGACAGAAGAGCAAAGAAATGCGGAAGAACACGAGACAGGCAAAGAAAACTGGATAACAGACAAGTAAAAAGCAACTAAACAGGACATGGAGCATGTGAACACCAGAAAGACCTTAACACGCTGGGGAAGCTCACCATAGCCGATCAGAACAAGTGTCAGCGAGTGAGGATGATGCTGGCAATAAACTGACTGAGAACACCGAGATTATGAAGAGATGCACTGAGTATTGCCAGCAGTTATACAATGACCCGCTCCGATCTGATACCAGATTGTTGACCGACCAACCAGCAGCCGAAGAAACCAGACCCTCTTCCAATATTGAGAGCAGAAGTGGAGGAAGCAGTTCGCTGCTTGACAGGATGGAAGTCGCCAGGAATTGACGACATCCCCGCACAGCTGCTACAGCTTGGAGGCGAGGAGGTGATCACAGTGCTGACTGTGTTCTGTCAGAAGATCTGGGAGGCCAAGGTGTGGCTCCAAAAGTGGGCGCAGTCTCTGATTGCACAGAAAGGCAACACCGGACTGTGTCAGAACCAGAACAATCAGTTTGATCTGGTATCCCACCGACGTTCTGCTGGTAATCATTTTGAATCGGCTCGAGACACAAGCGGAGAACTGCTAGCAGAAGAACAGGTGGGCTTTCCACCAGGAAGGAGCACAGTCGAGCTCATTTTCAACTGCCCCATGGTAACTGAGAAACACCTCCAACACTGAAGAGACCTCTTCTACAACTTTATAGACTTTAAAAAAAAATTCGATTGAGTTTGGCATGAAAGGTTGTAGCAGATCCTTACACACTTCAAGGTGGAGGAAGGGTTGGTCCAGATCATACAGCCACCGTACAGCTCGGCAACCAGCGCCGTTCTCATGAACAAAGAGGGGACTTCTTCCAAACAACTGTCGGCGTCCGACAGGGCTGTTTGCTCTCCCCGACCCTCTTCAACCTGTATTTGGAGAATATCATGCGCGAGGCCATCGAAAATTTCAACACCACCATCTCAGCTCGGGGCAGGCCTACATCCAATGAGCACTCCGCCGACGACATATGCCTACTTGGCAGAAGCAACGTCGAACTCTAAGACCTAACTAGCAGGTTAGACGACCGAGCCAGCGCACATGGGATTGAAATCAGCGTAAAAACGAGCAAGGTGATGGTGAATTGCAGCAATGAAGACCAAACCGTAAACAACACAATGGACAGAAACGAAACGAAACGAAACGAAATAATTTATTGCTTTAAAGCAGTACAGCTTTATCAGCAATGCAATTCGATTGACTATGGTAGAATCAAACACAATGCATGTTACTTCGACATGGAAACCATGACAAAATTGTCCTTTTTCCAAACACAGTTCTGACATTTCATGTCACTGGAACGGCGCTGGTCACGATGATTCTGTTTGCGGCGTGAGTCTTGAGCCCAGGCTGTCATCCCAGGTAGAACAAGATCAGGCCGTGTAGCGTCTCCAGCGTCCGTGCAGCACGTGCCTGGATGTCAGCGTGTTGTGTTCTGCCAACACGTTTACCTCGACGGAGACTGGCCAGTTTTGTCCGTTCTTCTGTCAGCAAGTGTCTGTCATCTTGCTTCACGAACCAGAACGAACAGTCACTGTCATGAGGCGAACACGGAAATTCCAGCACCAGATCGTCCGATTCACAGAGCAGTACATCAGAATCATTTGAGCTGTTAAGGACAACTTTTCTAAATAACGTATTTCTGCTCTTGTCTCTCAATCGCCTTTGCACACATTTATTCGTCAGGGTGGCAACGTAACTTTTCACAACACTGACACTGAATCCTGCAACTAGGCTGTCACAAATCGGTTCGATGTCAGTGTCAGGTGGTGAGGAGGGGACATAGCTGTCAATACACTCACACGTGTGTACAGTTTCAGTGCCATCGTGTAAGCTCAAATGATCAGTCTCCAATCTTGTTTGATCATCCGTTTGACGCAAGTGTGTAGCCACAGTGTGTTCCATTACTGGGTCATGTGCACACAGGTTTTCAGATCGCACGTCAGTCGGAGATGAAGTAGGTCTACTCACAGAAGTTGCAGTAGCTTCTTCATGTTTTCCACTTAACTGCCTCTCTTGCTGCTGTCGGGCTCTCTGTTGATCTCGTCGGACCTGGCTGGGTGGCTTTTTCCTGAAATACTGAACTTGTGTGTTGCGGTTCAGAACGGGATCCGCCATGTTTGTTTACATCTGGAGCGGAGCGGGCTTGAGGCGCAAGACAACCACAGTATTTTCAGCTTCTCCTGCCACTTTCCAGCTGGTGACGTTATTGTCCGTCATCAGGGCGTTTAGGGTCTTCTCCACAGCTACTGGGAGTCCAGAAACTGACATGTTTGCGATGAAACTTGTGAAATTGGTCGCAGATCAATAAGTGCGCGCCCTGCTGCTTCTGCTCACGTCACGTCCACAATGGACAGACAAAACCAGAGAGAGGTGGAAGCGTTCACATACCTCAGTTCCACACTAACAAAAGACGGTCGCTGCACGACAGAAATCAAGGTCAGATTATCTCTCACCACATCAGCCTAGGCAAAGCTCACAAAGCTTTGGAGAAGCAAAGAGATCGGCTTCCCAGACGAACTCAAGCGAAACTAAGCGCTCCTCTTCTCCATCTTCCTATACGGTAGCGAGAGCTGGACTTTGACGGCAGACAGAAAGGTCCAGGCCATTGAAATGAAGGCATACAAAAGACTACTCCATATTTGGACATAGCACAGAACCAACGACTCTGTCCGTGAGCAGATGACCACACTGGCAGGACCACAGGAACTCTTCTTGGCTACGATCAAGAGTAGAAAGCTGGTGTGATTTGGCAACGTCACAATATACGACTCACTGGCAAAGACAATCCTGCAAGGCACGCTTGAAAGAGGAAGACAGGCAGAGATAGAGCTGATCGGAGAAGGTGATGGAATGGACAAACCTCAGGCTGGAGAAGAAGATCGGCTGTGTCGTCCCTCATACGACCACTGTCCGAAGTTTGGCTGCCCTTTGACGCTGTCGCAGAAATGAACGATGCCGATTTCGGAAACTAGTCAAACAACTAAAATGGTACTTTTCTTCAAGTGCAATAAGATCCCAGTAACCCAGTCTGGTCAGCAGAACGGTGTCTTCAAGATCTTGAGCCATCTGTCTAATATTTCTTTCCATACCAAATGTGCATACATCATGCAAGTGTCCTTTTGGTTCCGTACGAAAATGCAGGATTCCATGGCCATGATTGTTTCCTCTCTACATAGCTTTTTACGATCACCATCAGAAGGTCCTGCCTCTTCCATGTCAGCTTTTCGTTTTTTCCTCCCCAAGCGATATGTAGTGAACTTGTTGTAACAAGATTTATGCTACTTTGCTTCATATTGAATGAGATCTTCAGCAGTGGTGTCTTTGTCAAGTGCAAGAGGTACTGGAAGACAGTTCAGCCTGCGAAATTCAATGACATTTTCCATGAATATCCTGTATGGTTGTATTCTATCTTCTTTCCTTTTATTTTTTTGAGGACATCTCAGCTCTTCATCTGCTAACTTCTGGCAAATGACACATGTAGTCCAGTCCATTGTGTTCGTCATGTACTTTCTTCAGTGTTCACCCGAAACATACGAAAAGCGACTTCGGATTTTGATGGATGATCAGTCAAAACAGAAAGAAAGAAACGAACCTTCTACTTACACACAGTACATGCCCAACAGCCTTGTCCATTCCTGCAAAAACTGTATTATGATATACATATGAAATGATGTCAGTGAAATAGGATTTACGTGCGCCTTTGCAGGGATGGGCTATTTAAGCATATTATGACGTAAAACGTATGACGTTTTAAGCGATAAAATGCATATTTTCCTTGGGTCCGGATCTGAAATTAAAGGTTAAGATATGTAAATCAAATGTGCAAAGTGTGGTACTTTTGTCAATTAAATAAATGTTTTGCCAAATTCTTGACCCTACGGACCAGGCTATTAGGTCATAAGAACGAGATAAGATGAGAAAGAAAGGCTATTCTCTTTTTTCCCTCCTTGTTCAACTTCGAAGAGAGAACAGAGCGACGGTAAAACGCATAGTCCATTGAACTCTCTCTCTCTCTCTCTCTCTCTCTCTCTCTCTCTCTCTCTCTCTCTCTCTCTCTCTCTCTCTCTCTCACACACACACACACACACACACACACACACACACACACACACACACACACACACATACACACAGAAGCACTCAAGCACACACACACACACACACACACACACACACACACACACACACACACACACACACACACTAACCCACGCAAGGGCCAGCCTGGGTCCAGTAACCACTGGCTTGACATCTAATGAAGGGGACGCCCCGGGAACGGAACCCTTGGTCACAGACCACTCCACACACGCTGGGGTAGCTGTGGCCCTGTGGACACGACAGACTTCCTCGTTCCACCACTGCGGGGTTTCCGCAAGACACGGCTGTGGAAGCAAGATAGGGGAGATCATTCACAAAGTAGAACACTCAGGAAAGCGCAGGGTTCTGCCAAAGTAGAAACAGATCATGAATGAAAACAAAATGATTTCCTATCAGGGGAGGTACTAGTAGTCAAGCATTGTCAAACTTTGAATTTGTGTTTTTATGCAAGAACGCACGCATGCACGCACACACACGCGCGCGCATGTGTGTGTGTGTGTGTGTGTGTGTGTGTGTGTGTGTGTGTGTGTGTGTGTGTGTGTGTGTGTGTGTGTGTTGTGCAAGAAAATCGTGGTAATTATATTTTATTCTTAGATGGAACAAACAATACTTACGCATGTTTTACATTAAGCCGTCCGCAGAAAAAAGTGGAAGAAAAAGATAATACAACACAAATAAAAATAATAGGAAAAAGGGGAAAAAGAAAGGGGGGGAAAAAGAGGGGGACGAAGGAAAATAACAAAAAAACTATAAAAAGAAAAAAAAAGAGAAAAAGAAACAAAGACCAAAAGGGGAGAGAGAGAGAGAGAGAGAGAGAGAGAGAAAAGAGGGAGAGGGGGAGGAAAAGAGAGATAGAGAAAGAGAAAGGGGGGGGGGGGGGGGGGGAGGGTTAAAGGTTTGTGCAATTTTCGCAAAAAAAAAATTGGAAAGAAAAAAAAAAGCAAAAAAAAAAAAAAAAAAAAAAAAAAAAAAAAAAAAAAAAAAAAAAAAATTTTTTTTTTTTTTTTGCACGTATGCCCTTTCCATAGAATAATATCCACAATGACATACTTTCCCTTTTTTTCATGAATTGACACACAAACCCCAAGTATGTTCATTTAAAATACAAATATGTTTATACACAATGCACATAACGTCGTGTGCGTGCTTGAGTGTGTTTTTGGGGAAAGGGGCCGCGCGCTATGTGGTTGGGGTTTTGGGTGTTTGGGTTTTGAGTGCGTCCCTGCGTGCGTGCGTGGGGGTGTGCGTGCGTGGTACGCCCTGCGCCCCCGTGCTTTTCTGTGTTTCGTGGGGATACGTGTGAGTGGGATATGAGCGCGTTTCGGCGCCTGGGTTTTCCCCCTTTTGTATCTTTTGGGTCCTAGAAAAAAATAATACTTTCGGGTTTGCCCAAAGAAATAGATACTGCATTTGAATTCTTGGGAAAAGGGTTTGGGGGGGCGGGGTGAAATACACACAAACATGACATAGGGGAAAGGGGGGAAATTGAAACCGGGTTTTTCCCTGCGGAACTTTCATAGAAAAATAAACAAGGATTAATGAAAGTGAAAGAAAGAAAGTCCCACCTGGCAGGTGGGAAAATCAGCAGGTTTCCCATTGGGCCGTTTCCGCCGGCACTCGATTTCAAAAGGACCCCCTTTAGAACCCGGCCACCCTTTCATGTTTTGGGCCTTCACACCGCCCCATAAAATATTTCTTGGGCTCGTTGTGCAGCCCCCTAAAGGCCCCCTTTAAGAAAGACTGGAGCTTGGGCAGGTTTTCACTGCAAAAAGGCAGGGCATTTTTCTTAAAAAAGGGTAGTCACATTGACCTGGGGCAGGTCATCATGAAACTGACATAGTCCCACTATTGTTAAAAGGGGCAGTTCAAACACTGACCCCCTGGGACACGTCGGGCACTGAACTGGGATAGGTTTTCACAGACACGAGATAGGTCACAATGACAATGGACAGATCATCACTGACATTAGGCCAGGGGCAACACTGGGCATCAGGACAGGCGTCACGACATTGGGAAGGAAAGGGCATTTATTTACACTGGGACAGGTCATCACTGACATAGGACAGGGCCTAATTACATTGGGAAAAGGTCATCACTGAAAATTGGGGCAGGTATCATGACAAAGGGACCCGGTCATCACTGACACTGGGACAGGTTTATCATGACATAGGGGCAGGTCATCACGACACTGGGACCCGGTCTCACTGGGGCAATGGGAACAGGTCAAACCCGGGCATTGGGGCGGTCATCACTGGGCATTGGGAAAAGGTCCCTTTCTGACATAGGGGGCAGGGGCATTTACTGACAATGGGACAGGGCATCACTAACATAGGGGCAGGGGGCATCCCCTGACATTGGGAAAGTCATCACTGACAAGGGAAAGGGCAGCTTTTAAAACTGGGGCAGGCATCACTGAAATAGGACGGTATAATTGAATTGGGATAGGTTTTTCCTGACATAGGGACAGGTTTACACCCGACCTTGGGCAGGTCAACACTGCATAGAGACAGATCCCTCACTTTACACTGGGGGGCAGGCATCACAAAAATTGGGGGCAGGTCATCATGACTAGGACCCGGGCATCACTGACTTGGGGGCAGGTCATCCCCTGACATTGGGGCAGGGCATCACTGACACTGGGAGGGGCATCACTGACACTGGGAAAAGGTCATCACTGACCACTGGGGGGAGGTCATCACTGACATTAAGAGAGGGGCATCACTGCATTGGGAATAGGTCTAAAATTTACATTGGGGGTAGGCGTAATTTGGGCACGGGACAAGTTTATCATTTTACACTAGGACAGTTTATTATGTTTTGGGACATGGTTTTAAAACGGACACTGGACGGTAAACAATTTACATTTAGGTATGTTCACTGGGCCTTTGGGCAGGTTTTTCCCTACATGGGCCGTTTTATCCTAAAAAGAAAAGATTTTCACCTACATTGGGAATATCAAACACTGGGCCTAGGGCTCGGGTCATCATTGGGCATTGGGGGTTTATCATCATTGACCCTTAGGGAAAAATCATCATTGACATAGGGAAAGGTCGTCATTGCATTGGGACAGGTCATCATTGGGCATTTTGGGACCCGGCATCATTGACATTGGGAACCCGGGTCATCATTGACATTGGGCAGGTCACCATTGAAAATTGGGGAAAAGTGCATCATTGGGCCCCTGGGGGGAGGGGCATCACTGACATTGGGGCAGTTTTTCCCTCCCACTGGAAGGATCATTTATTGTCAAAAGGGGGAAAGGTCCCTTTCTGGGCACTCAGGCCGGTCATCACTGACTTAAAAGGTCCTCCCCTGACACGGAAAAAAAGGGCCTCCCCTGACATACCGAAAGGGCCCTTAAAAATGACATTGGGAAAAGGTCATCTCTGACACTGGGGTGGTCAACATGACATTGAAACAGGTTAATATTGGGCCCCCCCGGTAAGGTTTAAACCCTTTACATTTGGAAAAAATAACACTGGGCACCAAGGGAAGGTCATCACTGACAATTTGGGGCAGGGCATTTAACCCGACCTTGGGACAGGGCATTTTGACCTTGGGGGAAAACAAGCCCGGGCACCGGACGGGTTTAAAACTGACACTAGGACAGCTCCCCATTGTTTGGGGCCCGGTTATCACTGACATTTGGACAGATTTATAAACGGGCAAAGGAAAAAGTCATCATGGGCACTGGGGGAAAAAGCCTTTACTGGGCAATGGAATAGGCAACTGAAATTGGGGAGGTTAGCAATTAAACCCTGGAAGGTCATCACTGACATTGGGACATGTTTATCAAAACAAAGGGAAAAGGTCATCAGGACATGGCGATTTGGTCAAAAAAATGACATTAGGAAAGGTTTAAACACCCGGGCACTGGGGGCGGTCATATTTTTACATTTAGCCCGGGGCATCACTGACATTTCGACGGGCATCACTGACATTGCGACGGTCACCACTGACACGGGGGGAAAGGGTTTCACTGACAAAAGGGAAAGGGTAAACACTGACATTGGGACAGGTCATCACTGACTTTTGGAAAAATATCACTGACATTGAGACGGACATCACTGACAATGCGACAGGGAAACCCCTGACCGGGGAAAGGGTTTTTCATGACATTTTTACAGATCATCCCCCTGACAATTTTGGGGCAGGGCATCACTCACATAGGGACAGGTCATCACTGACAATGAAAAAGGGGCCCTCAAAGGACAATTGGGAAAAAGGGCATCACTGACAAAGGACAGGTCATGACTGACACGGGGAGAGTTCACACTGGGATTCGGAAGGTCATCACTGACACGGTTTCAGGCACATGACATCGGGAAGGTCAAAGACATTGGGGGCAGCTAAACACTGACATCCCGGGGAAAGGGCAACCTGAAAATTTGGAAAAGTTCTCACTGGGCATAGGGAAAAAGGTCACACTGACATAGGGACAGGTCATCACTGACATTGGGGAAAAGGCCCACTGACATAGGCCAGGTTTATCGGGGACATAGGCAAAGGCATCACTGACATGGTACAGGGCATAAATGACATTGGAAAGGGCAACACTGGGCATTGGGACAGGGCACACTGACATAGGGGAAAGGGCAAACACTGAGATAGGCCAGGGCAACCCCCGACTTTTGGGGCAAAGGGCCAAACCCCGGGACACGGTACAGGGGCCTCCCAGGACATTGGGGCAGGGCAACACCCGACATTGGGGCAGGGCAACAAATGACACAGGCACAGGGCATCCTGACTTTGGCACGGGCATCGGCTGGGCACTTTGGGACCCGTCAAACCCCCCCGAAATCGGGAAAATTCATCACTGACATTGGGGGAAAAGGTCAACACTGACAATTTGGGGCAGGGCACACTGAAATGGGACAGTATCCAAAAACAATGGACAGATCCACGCACTGGGAAGGTCAAAACCCGACATAGGCACGGTTTAAAGAAGACAATTTGGGGCAGGTCATTTAAATATTAGGACAGGTACGCTGACACTGGGGGCAGGTCCCTCACCGAAAATTAGGCCCGGTTATCCCCCGACACTGGTACAAATCATCCCCTGACACAGGACAGGTCATCACTGAACAGGGAAGGTCACACTGCCACAGGGACCGGTCACGGGTGAAATAAGAACAGGGCATCATGACAATTTGGGGGCAGGTCATCACTGACATTGGGGCCGGGCATCACTGGCATTGGGAAAGGGGTCATCAAACCCCTTGGGGAAAAGGGCATCAATAGGTCATCACTGACATTTGGAAAAAGGGCATCATGCATTGGGGCAGGTCATCACTGACATTGGGGGCATGTCTCCCCGAAAAGGAACAGGTCACCACTGACATTAGGGCAGGGGCATCACTGACATTGGGAAAAGATCCTCCTGACATTGGGACAGAAATTTTCACTGCATTAGGACTGGTCATCACTGACAAAATGACAGATCCCCACGACTTTGGGAAAAGGGCATCAAATGACACTGGCACAGGGGCTCAAATTTACCAAAATTTGGACAGGGCATCACTGACACAGGGGCAAAATCATTTCCCGACGTTAAAGGAAAAGGTCATCTTGGGGACCGTACAGGTTTATCACTGAATTTTGGGAAAGGTTTAAACACTGACACAGGGACAGGGCCACTGAAATGGGGAAGGCATCACTGCCCTGGTTAAGGGCACACTGACCCCGGGGGAGGTCCCACTGGCTAGGGGGGTCATCAAGGGTATTTTGGGAAAAAGGGCCCTCACTGACATTGAGACAGGTTTTCCCCTGACATTGGGGTGGGGATCATTGACACTAGGACAGGTCATTTACTGACTTTTTACAAGTCATTTATTGGGCATTGGGGCAGGTCTCATGACAATGCGACAGGTCATCACCCGCCCTTTGGGAAATTCCCTCACTGGGCATTGGGCCCGGGGCATCACCGACCTTAGGACAGGGCATCACCGACAAAGGGACCGGCATCACTGACATTTGGGGCAAAGTCATCACCCGGCAATGGGGCAGGTGATCACTGACCCTTTCGGGAAAGGGCGTCCCCTGACATTGCGGGCGGGTCATCATGAAAGGGAAAAGGGTTTTTTTCTGACAAGGGGGGCAGGGCATCCCCGACATTGGACGGTCCTTTACTGACATTGGGGCAGGGTCTTTACGACTTTAGAAGGGCATCCCCTGGGCATTGCGACAAGGGGCAAACACTGACATTGCGACAGGTCATCACCCGCCTTGCGACAGGTCATTTAGACAAAGGGGGGAAAGGGTTTTCACTGCATTGGGGCAGGTCTTTGCTGACATTGGGCAGATCATCACTGAATTGGGACAGTCCCTTACTGACCGGGGGAGAAACACACCGACCTTAAAGGGCAGTACTCCCTGAATAGGGACAGGAATTTACTGACATAGCACCCCGGTATCCCGACAATGAAACAGGTCTTTAAAGGACAATGGGGCAGGTAATGACGGGCACCCGGGGGCACTGGGATTTGGTAGGGCATCACTGAAAACTAGTTTCAGGTCCAACCGACATTGGGGGAAATTTTCATGACACTGGACAGGTTCATACTGACAGAGGGGGCAGGGCAAAAAGCGGGGTCAAACAGTGACATAGGCACAGGTCTCCCCTGACATTGGGGCAGGTCATCAATGACCTGAACAGGTCATCACGGGCATTGGGACGGTTTATCACGACATTGGGGGCAGGGCACCCCTTGGGAAGGGACAGGTCATCACTGACATTGGGGGCAGGTTTATCACTGACACTGGACAGGGGCATCTTGACATTGGGATAGGGGCATCAAATGAACTTTGGGGCAGGTCATCACTGACACAGGCATCACTGGGCAATTTTGGGAAAGTCATCGCTGACCTGGTACATGTCATCCCCCCCCCCAAATTTATTTTGGGGGGCAGGTCAACACGACAAATTTGGGGCAGGTCCCTACTGATTGGGGCAGATCACGAAATTTGAACAATTTTAACTGACACTGGGAAACAGGTCATCACAAAAAGGCACAGGTCATGAATGACATTGGGACAGGGCATCATAACATTAGGGCTGGTCCCTAACTGACACTGGTACGGTTTAACACTGACATTAGGGCCCGGTTATCCCACACTGGGACAGGTCATCACTTAAAACCCCGGGACAGGTCATTTACTGCCACAGGGGCCGGTCATCGCTGACAAATTTGGACAGGTCATCAATGGGCCCTGGGACAGGTCAAACACTGACATTTGGGGGCAGGTCCTCACGAAATTGGGGCAGGTCATACTGCCCTTGGGGAAAGGGCCTCACTAAAGGGCATCACGACCTGGGGGCAGGCATCCAAATGGGCAATTGGGAAAGGTCATCATGATTATTAGGGAAAAGGGCACCAAATGACATTGGACATGTCAACACCGAAAAAGGAACAGGTCACCACTGACATTAGGGGAAAGGGGCACACTGACATTTGGGGCCCGATCATCACTGACACAGGGACAGGTTTTTTCACCCGACATTTGGACCAGGGCATTTACTGACCCTTGCGGGCAGTCTTTAAAAACTTTTGGGGCAGGTCCTCAACTGACCTGGCCCCGGGCCTTTCCCTTTACCCTTTGGACAGGTCAACTGGGCACAGGGGCAGCCCCTCAGGAATTTTAGGACAGGTCAACACTGGACCTGGAAAAAGGTCCTCACTGCATTGGGGGCAGGTCAACATTGGGCCCAGGGGGCAGGTCATCAATTGGGCATGGTGACAGGGCATAATTTACATGATACAGGTCACCATTGAACCCCGGGGGCAAAGGGGCCCTGACATAGGGGCCGGTTCCCCCACTGACCCTTGGGACAGGTCATTATTGACATTGGGGCCCGGTTATCCCTTTACTTGGGGGTTGGTCATCATTTACACTAGGGGCAGGTCTCAAGACTTAGGACAGGTCATCTTGACATTGGGACAGGTCATACTGACAATGCGACGGTCATCACTGACATTGGGACGGTCATCCCCTGACATTGGGGCAGGTCTCACTTTCATTTTGGACAGGTCATCACCCACAAAGGGACAGGCATCCCTGACATTGGGGCATGTCATCACAGACAAAGGGAAAAAGGGGGAAACATGAAAATTGCGACGGTTTATCACTGACATTGCACAGGTCATCACTGACACGGGGGGGAAGGTTATCACTGACAAATTGGGGGCAGGGATCGCTGACTTTTGGGGCAATTCACACTGACATTGGGACAGATCTTTTCTGATACTGGGGAGGGTCATCACGACATTGGGACAGGAAAAACATGAAAGGGGGGAAAGGGTTTTCCTGACAAAGGAAAAGGTCCCCCACTGACAATTTGGGGCAGGCATAAAAAGACAATCGACAGGTCAATTTCTGACATTGGGACAGGTCATCCCTGACATTGGGGCAAAGGGCTCATGAAAATTAGGGCAGGGCCCCCTTCACCGACAATGGGACAGGTCAGCAAGACATAGGGGCAGGTCATCACTTTACCTTTTCGAACCCGGTCATCCAGACAAAAGGGCAGGTCCCTCCCCACCAAAGGGACAAGTCATCACTGACATTAGGGAAAGGTCATCATGACATTTTTGCAGGGCATTTTCCCAAATGGGAAAAGGGCATGACTCACTTAGGACGGGCATAAACCCACAATGGGACAGGTCATCACGTACATTGGGGAAAAGGGCATCACTTTACATTAGGGCCGGTCATAACTGCATTGGGGCCCTTCCATCCCTTGACATTGGGGCAGGTCAGCACTGACCAAAAACAGGTCATCATTGGGCATTGGGACAGGTCACCACTGGAAAACGGTACAGGTCAAACCCCTCCATGGGACAGGTTTATCACTGCATTGCGACAGGTCCGGGCACGACATTGCAAGGGTCCACTGACCAAAGGGGGGGGTTTTCACTGACAAAGGGGGAAAAGGGCATCACTGCATTGGGGGCCCCGGGATCACTGACATTGGGGCAGAAACATCCTGGGCATGGGGGCAGGTTTAAACACGACATTGCGACAGGTCCACTGACATTGCGACAGGGGCAACACTGAAATTGGGGACAGGGCCCTCACTGCACGGGGGGAAGGTTATCCCCTGCATTGGGGCAGGGCATCGCTGACATTTGGGGGGATCATCCCTGACATTGGGAAGATCATTAAATGACAATGGGAAGGGGTCCTCCTGACCTTAGGACCCG
Source organism: Conus ventricosus (assembly GCA_018398815.1). Taxonomy (NCBI): domain Eukaryota; kingdom Metazoa; phylum Mollusca; class Gastropoda; order Neogastropoda; family Conidae; genus Conus; species Conus ventricosus. Next base: position 54,495,679 of record CM031614.1, read on the forward strand.
TAAAATCACTGGGCATAGGGACAAAGGGCTCACTGACAAAAAAACGACAGGTCCAAACATGACAATGAAACGGGCATCACTGACAAAGGGACAGGTAATGGGCTGGGCACGGGGTCCTGGCATTGGAAAAGGGCAAACACTGACACTAGTACAGGTTTATCACTGACATTGGGAAAGTTCATCACTGACACTGTGAAAAGGTTCAAACTGCAAAGGGGCAGGGGCATAAGCCCGAGGTTTTCATTTACATAGGCACAGGTCATCACGACCTTGGGGCGGTCACACGGGCCTGGTACAGGGGCATCACGACATTGGGACAGGTCATCACAGGCTTTGGGGGCAGGGCATCACTGACATTGGCACAGGTTCACCCGACTTGGGGCAGGTCATCACTGACACTTTGGGAAAAGGTTTTATCAAATTTACATTGGGGTAGGTCTCAGACATTTGGGGCAGGTCCCTCACTGACCAGGTCATCCCCTGACAATTTTTCAAAGTCATCCTGACACTGGGAATTCCCTCACTGGGTATCGGGGGGCAGGTTTATCACTGACATTGGGACAGGTCATCAATGACATTGGGGGGCAGAACACTGAAAAATTTGGGGAAAAGATAAAAATGAACCCCGGGACCCGGTCATCCCAGACCCTAGGCACAGGGCTGAATGACATTGGGACAGGTCAACACTAACAATTTGGACCCGGTCAAACTTTTACATGGTACAGGTATTTACTGCATTAGGTAGGTTATCACCCACAAATGGGAAAGGTTCCCCTCACTAACACGGGACAAAGGGTTTACAGCCACAGGGACGGTCATCGGCCCCCGGGCATTGGGCAGGGCATCACTGACATGGGACAGGTCATCACTGACAATTGGGGCATCATCACTGACATTGGGACAGGGCATTTTGAACCTTTGGGAAAAAAGGGCATCACTAGGGCATCACTGACATTGGGGGCAGGGCATCACTGAAAAATTTTTTTTGGGGAAAGGTTCACACTGATTTTTAGGGGGCAGGGCACCAGACATTGGAAAAAGTTTATCACCGACAATGGAAAGGTCACCACTGGGCTTTGGACAGGTCATCACTGACATTGGGACAGTCATCACTGACAAGGGCCCGGTTATTTAAAAGCCTTTTTGGCCGGTTTATCATGACATTGCGGGAAAATCCAAGACTTTGGGGACAGGTCATTTACTGACACTGGAGGGCCCCAACATTGACATTAGGACAGGTCCAAACACTGAACCGGGAAGTTATCACTGACAAATTTTTACAGGTCCCCTCACTGCAAGGTACAGGTCTCAATGACTTGGGACAGGTCATTTATTGACACAGGGCAGGGCCCCACTGGGAAAAAGGGGGACAGGTTTTAATTGACACTGAACAGGTCACCATTGACACAGGGAAGGGGCCCTCAGTGGGCAAGGGACAGGTCATCCCCCGGGCATTGGGACAGGCATTATTTTACATTGGGGAAGTTATCACTGCATTGGGGTTGGTTTATCATTGACACAAAGGGCGGGCATCACTGACTTTTGGACAGGTCAACATTTACAAATTTGGGGGCCCGGTTTTTCACTGACAATGCGACCGGTCTCCCCGACATTGGGGCAGGTAAACACGAAAATTGGGGGAGGTCACACTGACCTTTTGGACCCGGGGCATCACCGACAATGGGAAAAGGGCATCACGCTTGGGCTGTCATTTTCCCCGGGGAATGGGAAAGGTCTTTACCCGACATTGCGCCCGGTCTCACTGACATTTCGACCGGTCATCACGACACGGGGGGAAAGGGTTTTCCCCGGGCAATTTGGGGCAGGGCATCGCGAATTGGGACTTTTTTCACTGACATTGGGGCAGATCAAGGGCTGATACTGGGAGAGATCCCTCACTGACATTGGGAAAAGGAAAATCACGGGAAAGGGGGGAAAGGTTTTTCACTGACAATGGGACAGGGCCCCCCCCTGACATTGGGACAGGGGCCCTAACTGGGCAATGGGGACCCGGTCATTTCTGAAAAGGGCAGGCAACACTGCCTTTGGGGCAGGGTTTTCACTGACTTGGAAAAGGGCATCACCGACAAAGGGACAGGTCAGCAAATGAAAAAGGGACAGGGCATCCTGCATTTCGGGCAGGGCATCACTGACAATAGGGCAGGGCAACCCGACAATGGGACAAGTCCCTCACTGGGCTTAGGACAGGTCCCTCCTGACATTTCGACAGGTCCTTTTCCGACAATGGGAAAGGTCATGACTCACATTAGGACGGTCATAACCGACAATGGGACAGGTCATCATAATTTGGGGAAAGGGCTCACTGACATTAGGACCCGGGCATAAAAATGACAAATTTGGGGCCAAATTTCCCTCTTTGGGGGGGAAAATTGGGGCAGGTCAACACTGACACTAGGACAGGTCATCTTTTACATTGGGACAGGGGCACCCCCTGGGCCCGGTAAAGGTCACCACTTTACCCGGGACAGGTCACCTGAAAAATTTGGGAAAAAGGTCTCAAATGCAAAGGGGCAGGGGCATCACTGACATTGGGGCCGGTCATCATGACATTGGGGCAGGTCATCACTGACATTGGGCAAAATAAACCCCTGACCTTTGAGACGGCCTTTACCGAAAAATGCGACAGGTTTTCCTGACACGGGGGAAAAGGGCATCACTGACCCCTTGGGGGCAGATAATCACTGACATTGGGGCAGATCATGACTGACACTGGGGGGAAGGGTCATCAATGACATTGGGAGGACATCACTGACTAGGGGGCAGGACACACTCCATAGGGACGGTCATCAGGACAATGAAAAAGGTTTATCCTGACAAAAGGGACGGGGCCCTGATGACACCGGGGGGGTTTCATCACTTTGGGATTCGGGCAGGTCACCCCTGCCCCTGGTTTCAGGGCATCACTGAAAACGGGGCAGGGCATCACCGCCCTTGGGGGCAGGCCCCTCACTGACTTTGGGGGCAGGGCAACACTGACATTGGGGGAAAGGTTTATCACTGAATAGGGAAAAGGGCATCACGGGCAAAGGGAAGGTCATTTTCCGACACTGGGACAGGTCAACACTGACATTAGGAGAGGTCATCACGACCCTTGGGAAAGGTCATCACTGCATAGGCCCCAGGTCACAATTTACATAGGCCAAAGGGATCACGATATTGGGACAGGTATCACTGACACTGGGACAGGTCATCACTGACATTGGGGGCAGGTCATCATGATATTGGGGCAGGTCATCATGACTGGGAAGGTCATCCCCTGAGTTTGGCACAGGGTTTAATCATGACATTGGGAAAAGGTCATCACTACTTGGGGACAGGTCATCCCTGGGCATTGGGACGGTCACCCCTGACATTGGGACAGGCATCACTGGGCACAGGCACAGGGGCATCACTGCATTTTGGCACGTCATTTGCTGACACTGGTTCAAATTTATCCTGACTTTGGGACTTTTTTCAAACACTGGGCTTGGGACGGGGCAAACCTGACCCTTTGGGGCAGGTCATAAATGGGGGGGGGGGGGGCAATGGGACAGTCAACATGACCCAAAGGGACAGTTTATCAATGACAAATTGGGCAGGGTTTAACACAGACAAGCCAGGTAAAGAATGCCTTTGGGGGAGGTCATTTACTAACATTAGGACAGGTCATCGGGGGACCCCTGGGACAGGTCCTCACTGACATTAACAGTTTTTTAAACCCACATGGTACAGGGCACACTGGGCCCAGGGACAGGGATACTGACACAGGGACAGGGGCCCCCATTGCCACAGGGGGCAGGTCATCGCTGACAAACAGGTCATCACGACATTGGGACAGGGATCACTGCATTTTGGGGCATGTCATCCTGACATGGGACAGGTCATCCCCTGACATTGGGAAAGGTCATCAATAAAAGGGCCCTTTTGACATTGGGGGCAGGTCATCCCTGACATTTGGGGAAAAATCTTTAAAGAATTTTGGACAGGTCATTACTGACAATTTGGGGCATGTCACACCCACCCAAAGGAACAGGTCACCCCGACATTTTGGGGGGGTCATCTGACAAGGGACGAACATCACTTTACATGGGGGCGATTAATCACTGACAAATTTGGACAGGTCATCAAATTTACATTAAGACAGATCATCACTGATTTGGGACAGGTCACCCTGACACTGGCACCCTCATCATTGGGCATTAGGAAGGTCATCACTGACACAGGGACAGATCATCACGAGTTAGGACAGGTTTACCCCTGCACTGGTACAGGTCATCACTGGACTTGGGGCAGGTCATCACTGACAAAAGGGACAGGTATCACTGCCTGGGGAAGGTACCCCTGACACTGGTACAGGTTTATCACTGACACAGGGACGGTTCCCTCACTGGGCAAAAAGGGGCAGGGCATCCAAGGATATTGGAAAAGGTCATCATGGGCTTGGGAAGGGGTTTTCACTGACATTGGGATTGGGCCAACCCTTGACACAAGAAAGGTCCCCACTGACATTAGGGGCAAGTCATCAAATTTTCATTGGGGACAGGGGCCTTTACTGACCAAAGCGACAGGGCATCACTTTGGCATTGGGAAAATGTCATTTACTGACATTGGGACAGGGGCATCACTGACATTAGGGGCAGGTTTATCAAACCCAAAAATGGGGGGGTCATCACTGGGCATTGGGGCATGTCATCACAGACAATGGGACGGTTAACACGACATTGCGACAGGGCCCTCACTGACATTGGACAGGTCATCACTGAAACGGGGAAAAAGGGTTTTCCCCTGACAAGGGGACAAAGGGCACATTTCATTGGGGCAGGTTTATCACGACAAATTTGGGGGGGATCCCCACTGACATTGAGACAGGTCATCCCCTGACATTGCGACAGGTCACCTGAAAATTTCCCACCGGTCATCACTGACACGGGGGAAGGTTAACCCCGGGCATTGGGAAAAGGTCATCGGGTGACCCTTGGGACGATATCACTGACATTGGGGGCGGGTCATGACTGACACTGGGGGAGTTTATCACTGAATTTTTGGGGCATTTCCTCAAGAATAGGGGCCCGGAAAATTTACTGACATTTGGGGCAGGGCATCACTGCCCAATTTAAACAGGTCATCACTGACAAGGGGCCCGGTAATGATGACAATAAACCCGGTCAAACATGACAATGAAAAAAGGTCCACACTGCCCAAAGAAACAGGTCTTCACTGACCCCTTTGGGGGAGGTAATGCTGACACCGGGGGCGTTCATCACTGGCATTTTGGGAAAATTTATCACTGACACTGGTACGGTCATCACTGACATTAAGAAAGGGTTTACTGACACTTGACAGGTTATACTGACAGAGGGACAGGGCATCACTTACCTAAGCAGAGGTCTCGTGACATTGGCACAGGTCACAACTGACCCTTTGGGGGAGGTCATCACTGAAATGGAAAAGGTTTATCCCTGACATTGGGACAGGTCCCTCCTGGGCACTGGTACAGGGCATCATTGGACATTAGGATAGGTCATCACTGACATTGGGACGGTTTAACACTGAACAGGGATCACTGAATTTGGACACGTCCCTCGCTGCACTGGAAAAGTCAACACCCGATATCGGGAACCCCGGTCTCATGGAAAAATGGGACAGGTCATCACCCGAACCCCTTGGGACCGGTCATCACTGAAATTTGAACCCGATAATCACTCACCTGGACAGGTCCTCAAGACTAGGCACGGGGTTTATGAATGACATTTGGGGCAGGGCATCACTAAAAATTACGACTGGTCATAAAATGACACTGGTACGGCAAACACGACTTAGGTTTAGGTTTAACTGTCACAGGGACAGGTCCCTTCTGCCACAGGGAAAGGTCATCCGGGCATTAGGAAAACCCCTCAAACCCGACACTGGGACAGGTCAACATGAAAATTGGGGCAGGTCCTCACGACTTTGGGGGCAGGTTTAAACGACATTGGGGAAAAAGGGCATCCCCTAGGGCATCACTGGGCATTGGGAAAAGGTCATCACTGACATTCGGAAAGGTCATCAAATGAGTTAGGGGCAGGTCCCCCCACTGACATTGGGACTGTCATCACCCACAAAAGGAACAGGTTTTCCCCCTGACATTAGGACGGTATCACTGACATTGGAAGATATCACTAACAGGGGCAGGGTTTTCACTTTCATTTTGGACGTTCATCACTGACATTGGGGGCAGATCATCATAGACTTTTGGGAAAAGGTCATCATTTTACCCCGGCACAGGGCTCATTGACCCTTAGGACAGGTCAAACACTGACAAAAGGGACAGATCATCCCCTGCAATTTGGGCAGGTCATCCGGCCTGGTAAAGGGTCAACCAAATTTACATTGGGACAGGTCATCATTGGGCCCCAGGGACAGGGCATCACTGACATGGGGACAGGTTTATCCAATGACACTGGTACAGGGCCCCATTTCCCCAGGGGAAAGGTTTATCCTTTACTTGGGCAGGTCTTTACTGACATTGGGACGGTCCCTTATTGAAATTGGGACAGGTTTCATGACAAATTTGGGGTTGGGCATCATTTAAAACCCCGGACAGGTCATCCCCCACATTAGGACAGGTCATCATTGACATTTTGGGGCGGTCGTCACTGACAATGCGCCCGGTCATCAAATGAAATGGGGAAAAAGGTATCAAGACATTGGGGGGCAGGTATCACTGACATTTGGACAGGTCATCACCGACAAAGGGACAGGCATCACAAAATTGGACATGTCATCACAGACAATGGGACAAATCATCATGAAAATTGGGGAAGGTCATCACTGACCTTTCGACCCGGTCAAACCCCTGACACGGGGGAAAGGGTTTCACTGACAATTTGGGGCAGGGCACACTGACATTGGGACAGATCAAGACTGACACTGGGGAGAGGGTCATCACTGCTTTTGGGGCAGGGCATGACTGACACGGGGGAAAGTTATCCCGACAATTTGGGAAAAGGTCCCTCAAGACATGGGGGTGGTCACACGCAACGCGACGGTCTTTCTGACATTGGGACATTCATCACTGACCTTTTGGGGGAGGTCCTCACTGACATTAGGACAGGTCATCACCCACAATGGGACAGGTCAAAATTTGACAAGGGACGGGGCCATGACATTGGGGCAGGTCCCTCACTGACAATAGGAAAAGGTCATCACCCACAATGGGACAATCCTCACTGAATTTGGGCAGGGCATCACTGACATTTCGACGGTCATTACCGACAATTTGGGAAAAAGGGCATGACTACATTAGGACAGGTCATAACCGACAATGGGACAGGTCATCACGGAAATTGGGACAGGTCATCACTGACAAAGGGGCCGGTCATAACCCGCATTGGGCCCCTTTCTCATTGACAAGGACAGGTTTAAACCCCCGAACCCAGGACAGGTCCATCATTTTAAAATTGGGACAAAGGGCCCCCCGGGGCACTGGGAAAAGGTCATCACTGACCTGGGGCAGGTCCCTCATGAAATTGGGAAAAGGTATCAAATGACATTGGGACAGGTCCAACACGGGCATTGGGAAAAGAAACCCCACTTAAAAGGGAAGGTCATCAAATGACATTGGACAACATCAACCCACATTGGGGCCGGTCATCACGGGCATTGGGAAGGTCATCACTGACATTTGGGGAAGGTCTTTACTGGGCATTGGGACAATTTACCCCCAAAAAATTGGGGGCAGGTCATCACTGACCCTTGGGACAGGTCCCCCCCCCTGACAGGAGGGCAGGTCATCAAAACACCTGGTACAGGTCATCAGCAAATTTGGGCAGGTTTACACTGACAATGGGACAAAGTCATCATGAAAAGGGACAGGTCATCACTGGGCACTGGGACAGGCCCTAAAGACAAAGGGATAGTTCATCACTGGGCAATGGGGCAGGTCATTTAAGACACTGGGGCATTTCATCACTTACCCTTGGGGCCCGGCATCAAATGACCAAAGGTACAGGTCAACACTGAAATGGAACAGGTCATCACCGCATTTTGGGGCCAGGTTTAAAACCGACCTTTGGGGCAGGTCATCACTGACCACTGGGAAAGGCATCACTTACATTGGCACAGGGCATCACTACACGGTAAAAGGTCACCTGAAAAATTTGGGCAGGTCATCACGACATTGGGGGCAGGACATCAAACCCACAATTTGGGGCCCGGTCACCACTGCACTGGTACAGGTATCACGGGGCATTGGGACAGGCCATCACTGACATTAGGACAGGTATCCTGACATTAAAACAGGGCATCAGTGGGCCCTGGGGGCAGGTCCCTCATTGACACTGGGACAGGTCCTCACTGACATTAGGGGGAGGTCCCTACTGATCCCTTTGGGGGCCCGGGCATCACTGACATTTAAAGGGCACGTCATCACTGACACTGGTACAGGTCATAACTGACAATTTGGAAAAAGGTAATTTACTGACACGCTAAGGCCCCAGTGGAAAAAACGGAAAAAGGTCACAAAATGAATGGGGCAAGTCATCAGGACACTGGGGGCAGTTTAACTTGACAGTGGGACAGGTCCTCAGTGACAGTGGGGGCCCTTCAACTTGGGAAAAAGGGGCCGGTCATCAGTGAAAAAGTGGGAAAAGTTCAACATTGACAGTGGGACAGGTCATCACTGACAGTGGGAAAAGTTCAAAACTAAAAGTGGGACAGGTATCATGACAGTGGGGGCAGTTTTTTTCATTTACAGTGGGACAAATTCATCATTTACCTGGGACGACCCCCATTGGGCACTGGGACAGGTCATCATTGACAATGGGCAGGGTTTAACATTGACAGTGGGGTAAATTTAAACATGACACGGGACTGTTTTTAACATTGGGGATGGGACGGTCATCAGTGCAGTGGGACAGTTCAACATTGACAGGGGGCCGGTCATAGTGGGCACCGGGACAGTTTAAAAATTTCAGTGGGGCAAGTCATTAGTGGGCACTGGGGGCGTTTTTAAATTGACAGTAGGGCCCGGTATCATGATAGTGGGACAGTTCAAAAATTGACAGTGGGGGCAGGTCAACCGTGAACAGGGGCAGGTCAACCATGACACGGGGCAAGGGCATCAAAATGACCCTTTGGACGGTCACACTGGTCGGGGGGACCGGGCATCACTGACTTTTTGGACACGTCCCTCACTGACACGGTACAGGTCATAACTGACCTTTTGGACAAGGGAATCACTGACCTTTCTACAGGTTTAAACAGTGGGCCCCGGAACAGGGCCCCAAGACCCCGGGGCAAGGGGGGGCCAGTGACATGGGGGCAAGGGTTCCCAAAATTGCCCGTGGGACAGGTTTATCAGTTTTCAGTGGGGGGGGGGGTTTAACATTGAAAAGTGGGAAAAGGTATCAGGGGCGTGGGGGCAGTTCAACATTGACAGGGGGGACAGGGGCATCCTGACAGTGGGATAGTTCAACCCAAAAATGGGACAGGGCAACAAGGGCAGTGGGACAGTTTTAAAATTGACAGTGGGCAGTTCACAGTGACACTTTGGGGCCGTTCAAATTTGACACTGGGACAGGTTCATTTTTACACTGGGAAAAAGTTCAACAAATTTACGTGGGGGGAAGTCATCAGTGACACGGGACTGTTCAACATTTAGTGGGACAGGTCATCAGTGACAGGGGGGACAGTTCCCAAAATTTGGGAGTGGGGCAGGTCATTTTGTGACACAGGGACAGTTCAACATTGACAGTGGGGGGAAGTCCCTTAGGGACACTGGGGAAAAGTTTTAAAAAATTTAAAGTAGGACAGGGTCATCAGTGTAGTTTGGGGCAGTTTTTCCCTTGACAGTGGACAGTTCCAAAATTGGAAAAAAGGGGGAAAGGGCAACATGACAATGGGGCAGTTTTATCATTGACGGGACAGTTCAACAAAATTTAAAAATGGGACAAATCATTACGACACTGGGAAAAGTTCAGCATTGACAGTGGGGCAAGTCATCAGTGACAGTGGGGCAGTTTTCCCCCTTTACAGTTGGGGGCAAGGGCATCAGTGACCCAAAAAGTTCAAAATTGACAGTGGGCCAAGGGCTCAGTGACAGTGGGGGCGTTCAACATTTACAGTGGGACAGGTTTTCAGTGAAGTGGGACAGTTCCCCCTTTACAGTTTGGGGCAGGGCATCAGTGACAGTGGGGGCAGTTTTTAAAATTACAGTGGGCCCGGTCATCAGTGGGCACGGGACATTTTAACATTGAAAATGGGGCAATCATTTACTGAAGTGGGGGCAGTTCAACATTGACAAAGGGGGGAGAAACTTCAATGACCTGGGGGCAGTTCAACTTTTACACTGGGACAGTTTTAACAATTTACACTGGGACAGGGCAAACACGGGCACTGGGACAGGCAACAGTGACAGTTGGGGCAGTTCAACATTGACCCTGTGACAGGTCATCAGTGACCCGGGGGGGGAAAATTTTAACATTGACACTGGGGCAAAGGGCTTCCCGTGACCTGGGACAGTTCGGGGCATTTAACTGGGACAGGCATCAGTGGGCATGGGAAGGTCATCATTGACCCTGGGACAGTTTAACTTGACAACTGGGACAGGTCCCTCAGTTTACACTTGGGGCAGTTTAACAAATTGGGCCGTGAAAAGGTATCACTGACACTAGGACCCGTTTAACATTTCCCCTTTGGGCAGGTTATCATTGGGCCCGTGGGACCGGTACAGTGACATGGGGCAGGTTTAACATTGCCCCTGAGAAGGTCATCAGTGACAGTGGGGGCAAATTTATCCCTTGACATTTGGGGCCCGTTCCCAAAATTGACCGGGACAAGTCTTTACTGACCCGGGGCAGTTTAAAAATTGATAGTGTTACAGGCATCAGTGACAGGGGGACCCTTCCAAAAATTGAAAACCCCGAGACCGGGCATCAGTGAAATGGGGCAGGTATCCCTGACAGTGGGACAGTTAAAAATTGGGCAGTGGGATAGGTTTATCAGTGACACTGGGGGACAGTTAACATTGACCCAAAAAGACAGGTCATCAGTGACAGTTGGGGCAGTTTCCAAAAATTGATACTGGGGCAGGTTCCCTCCTGACAGTGGGACCGGGAATCACGACAGTGGGGCAGTTCAAAAATTGGAAAATGGGACAGGCCCCAGTTTAAAATTTGGGGCAGTTTAAAATTGACCCTGGGGCAAAAGGCCTTTAGTGACCCTGGGAAAAGGTCAAACAGTGACAGTGGGACAAATTTTAAAAATGACAGTGGGGCAGGTCAACAGGGGACAGTGGGAAGGGCAACCTTGACACTGGGGGCAGGTTTAACCCTTGACAGTGGGGGGTCATCATTTACAGGGGACAGGTCATCAGGAACCAGGGGGACAGGTTTTCCCGTGACAAATGGGACAGGTCATCACTGACATGGGACAGGTCATCCCTGACATGGGGACAGGGCATCACTGACACGGAAGGTCCCCTCCGACCCCCAGGGGGCCGGTCATCCTGACATAGGGACAGGGCATCAGGAATTTTGGGAACAGGTTCATCACTGACAATTTAGGGCGGTTAACACTGACATTGGGGGTTGGTCATCAATTTACCCCTAGGAAGGGCATCACTGAAAATAAGGACAAGTCATCATTGCATTGGGACAGGTAACACTGACAATGGGGACAGGTCAAACAAATGACATTGGGGACTTTTCCAAACACTGGGCATTGGGAAAAGGGCATCACTGACATTAGGAAAAGGTCCACCGACAAATTTTGGGCAGGTCATCACTGACATTGGGGCAGTCATACTTGAAATTGGGACAGGTATCACTGACATTGGACAGGTCACATCATGACAATTGGGACAGTGGCATTCAAATTGACACATGGACAGGTCATCATGACATGGGACAGGTCATCACTGACATTGGGACAGTCATCACTGATGGACAGGTCATCATGACATTGGACAGGTCATCACTGACATGGACGTTCATGACAAAAGGAATTCAACATTGAAATTGGACAGGTTCACATTGACATTGGACAGTCATCCTGACCCTTGGGACAGTCATCATGACATGGGAACAGTCAACTTACATGGGCAGATCATCACTGACCACTGGGACAGTCAACATTGACATGGGACAGGTCATCACTGACATTGGACAGTTCAACATGAATGGACAGGTCATCATGACACTGGGACAGTTCAGCACTGACATTGGGATCAGGTCATCACTGACCCCTGTACAGGTCATCATGACTGGACAGGTCATCATGACATGGGACGGTTTCATACATTGCCACAGTGGGACAGGTCATCCCCCCCGCATAAGGAGTTCACATTAAAGGACAGGTCATCACTGACTGGGACAGGTCATCATGACACTGGGACAGGTCATCACTGACATGGACAGTCTTCAAACTAGGACATGGGACAGGTCACATGACTCATGGGACATTCACATTGACATGGGACAGTTCACATTGACATGGGACAGGTCCATTCCTGATATATCAGTGACAAGGGTCATCACATTTACGTTGGACAGTTCTCACTGACATGGTACAGTTCATCACTGACATGGGAAGGTCATCATGACATGGGCACGTTCACATTTAAAGGGACAGTTATCACTGACACTTGGAAGTCACATGACACTGGACAGGTCATCAAGACCCTGGGACAGTTTTTAACAAATTTACAGTGGGCAGGTCACAGGGGCACGGGGGAGTTCAACCCTTTACAGTTGGGGCAGGTCAAACAGTGACACTGGGGCGGCTCAAAATTTAAAGGGGGCAAAGGTTTTTCAGGGACACTTTTACAGTTCAACAATTTACAGTGGACAGGTCTCAGGGCAGGGGACAGTTCAAAATTGAAAGTGGGACAGGTCATCATGACACTGGACCCGTTTTAACATTGACACTGGCCAAGTCAATCACTACTCTTGGGGCGGTTTAAAATTGGGCAGGGGACAGTCCTCAGTGAAAAGTGGGGGCAGGTCAAACATGACAGGGGGACAGTTCAACACTGACATTGGGAAAAGGTCCCTCAGGACAGTGGGACATTCACATTGCAAATGGGGGCAGTTCAACATTGACACTGGGGAAAAGGCCCTCAGTGACGGGGGGCAGGGCATCTTACAGTGGGACAGGTCATCATGACATGGGACATGTCTTTACCGACAATGGAACATCACCACGACATTTGGGCCAAAGGTTCCCTACACATTGGGGCAGATTTATCACTGAAAACCAGGACAGATTTTTCACTGACATTAGGACAGGGGCATCCGACCTTTTGGGGCAAATCATCACAACTTTTGGGGCAGGGCATCACTGACACTGGCACAGTCCCCATTACTTTTTTAAAAAGGTCTCACTGACACAGGGACAATCTCACTTAAAATTCGGACAGGTCATCACTGGGGACTGGTACCGGTCATCCCCCTGACATTTGGGCCGGGCATCATTGACACGGGACAGGTCCCTTACTGACATGGGGGGCGGTTTATCACTGACCTGGTACTGGGCCCTCATTTTTACACAGGGACAGGTCATCACAAAAATAGGGAAAAATCCCTTACCCGACATTGGAACAGGTAATCAATTTACATTGGGGCAGGTTATCACTGACAGGGGTTGGGGGTCAATGACAAATAGTTTAGGTCAACACTGACATTTGGGCAGGTCATCATTGACATTTGGACAACACACTGACAATGCGGGCAGGTTTATCACTGACAAATTTGGGGGAGGGATCACTGACCTTGGGCAGGTCAAACACTGACTTTTGGACAGGTCCTCACCGCAATGGAAAAGGGCTTTTAAATGACATTGGGGCAGGTCCCTCACAGACCAAAGGGGCAGGTCATCACTGACATTGCGACAGGCTCCCCTGACATTGGGAAAGGCATCACTGACATTAAAACAGGGCCTCACCGACAATGGAACAAAGGGCAACAATGACCCTTAACAGGTCCCTTACTGGGCATTGGGGCAGGGCATCATGAAAATTGGTTTTAAATTTATCATGACATTTTGGACAAAGGGCTCAAACCCACAATGGAAAAGGGCATCACTGACAAGGGAAAAGGTCATCACTGACATTGGACAGGTCTTTACTGACAATAGGACAGGTTTATCACCGACAATGGGGGCAAGTCATCACTGACATTAAGGGCAGGTCATCACGACAATTGGGGCAGGTCCCACCGACAATGGTCAGGTCATGACTCACATTAGGAAAAGGGCTAACCGACATTGGCAGGGGAAACACTGACAAGGGGAAAAGGCATCACCGACTTGGACAGGTTCCCTCCTGACAAATGGGACAGGGCAACAATTTAACCCCTGGGACAGGTCCCTCACTGCATTTTTACAGGGCATCATTGACAATGGTACAGGTTTATCACTGACACGGTACAGGTCAACACTGACATTGGGACAGGTCATCACTGGCCAAAAGGTAAAGGTCACCACTGACCCCTGGTTTCAGGGCATCACTGCAATGGACGGATTCCTTTACTGGGCACTGGGGCAGGTCATTAAAGACAATGGGACAGGCATCACTGACCTGGGAAAAGGTTACACGACAATGGACAGGACACCCTACCTGGGACGGGCATCACTGACAAAAAGGACTGGTCCCCTAACTGAAAATTGGGACAGGACATCAAACCCCATTGGGACAAGGGCACCAAATGACAAATGGGACAGGTCACCCCGACTTTGGGCGGCCATCACTGAAATTTCACAGGTCATCATTCTTAAACAGGTCCCTCAGTGCACTTTTGACCGGTCATCAGTAACGCTGGGGCAGGTTAAACATGAAAATGGACAAGGGGCCCCACTGACACGGGACAGGGCATCCCCTGGAAATAGACGGTCCCTTTACTGACCCTTGGACGGGCATCACCCAAATTGGGCAGGGCCCCCACTGACACTGAAAAGGGCATCACTGAATTGGGGCAGGCCATCACTGACATTAGGACAAGGGCTCACTGACCTTAAGACAGGGCATCAGTGACCCCTGTGACAGGTCTCAGTGCGGGGACGGCATCACGACATTAAAGGGAAAAAGTCATCCCCTGACACTGGTACAGGTCATAACTTTACATTAGGGCAGTAATCACTGAACACTGGTACGGTCATCAGTGACACTGGAACAGGTCACAACTGACACGGGGCAAGTCATCAGTGGGCACGGACAGTTCAACATTTACCGTGGGACAGGGCCTTGGGGTTTACACTGGGGCAGTTTAACATTTACGAAAGGAAAAGGTCATCATGACAAATGGGGCCCCTTCAACATTGAAAGGGACAGGTCATCAGGGCCCCGTTCAAAATTACATTGGGGCAGGGGCATTTACTGGCATGGGATTTGGGTTTAACACTAAAATGGGACAGGGCTCATGACAGTGGGACCCGATTTAAAATTACGGGGGCAGTTTTATCATGACACGGGGCAGTTTTTAAAATTGACACGGGACGGTCAAACTTTTACAAATGGGACAGTTCAACAAAGACAGGGGGCCCAAATCATCATTTACACTGGGAAGGTTTTAACATTGAAGTGGGCAGGGGGCAGTGCGTGGGACAGTTTTTAACATTGACATGGGGAAAATCCCTCAGTTTACACCCCGGGGGCAAATTCAACATTGACAGTGGGGGAAGTCCCTCAGTGACCCCTGGGGCAGTTCCCAAAAATTTACAGTAGGGCAGGGCTTTATGGGCAGTGGGCATTTTAAAATTTTACAGTGGGCAGTTCAACTTTTAGAGTGGGGCAGGGCATCATTTACGTGGACCCTTTTAACATTGACCAAATGGGGCAATCATCATTAATCAGTTCAACATTGACAGTGGGGGAAATCATCAGTGACACTGGGAACCCCCAAAATTCCAAAATTGACAGGAAAACAGGTCCCTTTAGTGTCAGGGGACAGTTTCAACCCTTGAAAATTTGGGGCAATTCCTTACTGCACTGGGCGGTTTAAAAATTGACAGTGGGGGAATTCCCTCATGACAGTGGGGCAGTTCCACTTTGGGCAGTAAACAGGTCATCAGTGACACTGGACAGTTTTAAAATTGACAAATGGGGGCCCGTCATCAGTGACGTGGAACCCGTTTAAAAATTTACAGTGGGGGCAGGTTTTCATGACAGTGGGCAGTTCAACCCCTTGACAGTGGGGCAAGGGCCCTAAATGACAGTGGGGGAAGTTAAAAATTTTACAGTGGGGCAGGTCCATACACTTGGGCGTTCAACATTGAAAGCGGACAACCATCACTGACATTGGGAAAATTTTAAAATTGACAGTTTGGGCAGGGCATCAGTGGGCAGTGGACAGGGCTCAGGGACCTGACAGTTTTCCAAAATTGACACTGGGAAAAGGTATCATTTACAAATGGGACAGTTCAACATTGACACTGAGACAGGTCATCACTGACACAGGGCAGTTCAACATTGCCACTTTACAGGTTTATCAGTGCAGTGGGAAAAGGGCATCAGTGACACTGGGAAAAAGTTTTAACATTTCCACTGGACAGGTCATCAGTGAAAATGGGACAGGTCATCATTGACAGTGGGGCAGTTTTTAACATTGACACTGGGACAATTATCACTGACACTTGGACGGGCATCATGAAAAGTGGGAAAAGTTTTAACATTTTCACGGGACAGTTCAAATTGGGCACTGGGACGGGCCCTCAAATGACACTGGGACAGGTCATCAGTGACGAGGGACATTCAACATTGCCCCTGTACAGGCCATCATTACAGTGGGGGCAGTTTAACCCTTGACACTGGGACAGGGGCAACAGTGACACTGGGACAGTTTCGACATTGACACTGGGCAGGGCATCATTTACCCGTGGGACAGGTCCTCCCTTTACCTGGAACAGTTCAACATTGAAAACTGGGGCAGGCATCAGGGGACACTTTGGGGCATTCAACATCGACACTTAACCGGGAAACACTCACACGGGGGCAGTTCAACTTTTCCACTGGGGCGGTTTATCTTTCATGGGGCAGGTCATCATTGGAAAAGTGGGACCCGTTCAAAATTGACACGGGGGCAAGTCATCACTGACACGGGGCAGTTCAACATTGAAAATTTGGGAAAAGGTCCCTCAAATTTACAGTGGGGCAGTTCACATTTACAAATGAGACAGGCCCTCAGGGACGTGGGACAGGTCAAACACTGACATGGACAGTTTAACAAATTTACAAAGGGAAAAGGTCACAGTGGGCAGGGGACGTTTCAACACTGACATGGGCAGGGCATCATGACATGGGACAGGGCTCAATTTACCCCTGGGGCAGTTCAAACATTGACCCCTGGGGCAGGTCTTCATGACAGTGGGGCGGTCTCATGACGTGGGGGGGTTTTATCCAATGACATGGGGAAAATTCCAAAAATTTAAAACGGGACAGGCCCTTTAGTGAACCCCTGGGACAGGTCATCAGTGAAAAGTGGGACAGTTCAACACTTTACAGTGGACAGGGGCAAACAGTGGGCAGTGGGGCAGGTTTATCATTGACCTTGGGCAGTTCAACATTGACACTGGGGGGCGGTCTCAGTGCGTGGGGGCAGGTCATCCGGACAGTGGCAGGGCACACTGACACTGGGGCAGTTCAACATTACACTGTTAAAAGGCTTTAGTGACGGTTTGGGCATGTCAAACAGTGACCTGGGGGCAGGTCCTCATGCACTGGGACAGTTTAACATTGACACTTTGGGGGAGGTCATCAATTACAGTGTGACAGGGCATCAGTGACAAATGGACAGGCTCACTGACACCCGGGACATTCACAAAGGGGCGTGGGACAGGGGCCCTCGTGACAGTGGGGAAAGGTTTATCATGACAGTGGGGGAGTTCAACATTGAAAAATGGGGCCAAATCTCACTGACACTGGGGCAGTTTAAAAATTGGCAGTGGGACAGGGCATCACTGACACTTGGGGCAGTTCAACAATTTAAAAATGGGACAGTCATCAGTGAAATTTTGGGCAGTTCACATGGGCCCGGGGGCGGTCCCTCATGAAAAGTGGGGAAGTTTACATTTTTACATTGGGGCAGGTCTCATTGACATGGGGCAGGGGGCAGCGGAAGGGGGACAGTTTTTAACATTTTGACAGGGGACGTTTAACAGTGAAAATAGGGCAGTTTTAACTTGAAGGGACAATTTTAACATTGACATGGGACATTCAACATTGACAGTGGGACAAATTTACCAGTGGGCCTGGACATTTAACATTGACAGTGGGACAGGTCATCATGACAGTGGGGCAGTTTTAAAAATTGACAGTGGGACAGGGCATCAGTGAAAGTTGGGGCAGGGCATCAGTGACAGGGGGCAAAGGGCTCACTGACACGGGCGGTTTAAACATTTGACCTGTTACGGTCATCAGTGGGCGGGGACATTCTTCATGACACTGGGGGAGGCCCTCAGTGACAAATGGGACAGTTTTCTTTTCCCCCGGGGAGGTTTAACAATGAAAAGTGTGAGGGCCCTCATCCGTGGGGGCAGGTCATCACTGACACTGGGGCATTTTTAACATTTACAGTGGGACAGGTAATCAGTGACAGGGGGACAGGGGGTCGTGACGTGGGACAGTTCAACATTGAAAGTGGGACAATCATCAGTGAAAACTGGGACAGTTCCCCATTTACACTAGGACAGGGGCCCTCAGGGCAGGGGGACAGTTCAACATTGACAGTGGGAAAAGGGGCCCTCATGAAAAACTGGGGCATTCAACATTGAAAAATGGGACAGGGCTCATCAAAACTGGGGGAGGGCTCAGTTACAGTGGGGGCAGTTTCAAAAATTGACATGGGACAGGTCCCTCAGTGACAGTGGGCAGTTCAACATTTAAAAATGGGACAGGTCCCTCAGTGACCTGGGACAGTTCAACATTGCCCGGGGACAGGTCATCACTGGGCGTGGGTAGTTCCCAAAACTAAAAATTGGGCAAAGGGCATCAGTGACAGTGGGACAGTTTTAAAAAAATTTTACCCTGGGAAAAGTTTTAAAACTTTACACTGGGGCAGTTTTAAAATTTACACTGGGCAGGTCATATTGACACTGGGACAGTTTTAACTTTTCAGTGGGGGGAAGCATCAGTGGGCACGGGAAAGGTTTAACATTTAAATGGGGCCCGGTCATCAGTGACAGTTGGGGCAGTTCAACATTGGGAAAATGGGACAGGTTTTTCAGTACAAATGGGGAAAATTCAAACATTGACAGTGGGGGAGGGCAAACCCCTTTACACTGGACAGTTCAACATTGACACTGAGACAGGGCCCCTCAGTGACGTGGGGGCGGTCATCAGTGAGCTGGGAAGTTTTAACATTGAAAATGGGGCGGGCCCAAACAGTGACACTGGGACAGTTCCACATTGAACTGGACAATCCCTCACGGGCACTAGGACAGTTCAACATTGCAGTTTGGGGCAGGGCATCAGTGACAGTGGGGCAGGGCACTTTAAAAAGGGGACAAATTTAAAAACCGAAAACAGTGGGGCAGTTTTAAACATTGACAATGGGGCGTTCATCATTGCACTGGGGCAGGTCATCCCGTGCAGTGGGGCAGGGAAACAGGACAGTGGACAGGGCCCTCGTGAAAAGTGGGGCAGTTCCAAACCCCTGACACGGGGCAGTTCAAAAAATTGACCTGGGCAGTTCAACTTTTACACGGGCAGGGGCAAACAATGACAGTGGGACGTTCAACATTGAATTTGGACAGGGCTCACGACATTGGGGCAGTTTAACATTGAGAAATGGGGCAGGTCCCTTAGTGCAGTGGGGCATTTCAAAATTTTCAGGGGCCCGGGGCATCAGTGAAAGTGGGGCAGTTCAACACTGACAGGGGGAAGGCCAACCATTTACAGTGGGACAGTTTCAACATTGAAAAATGGGAAAAGGCATCATTACGTGGGAAAAAGTTCAAAATAACATGGGGCAAGTTTATCATGACAGGGTTTGGGCAGTTTAACATTGACAGTGGGGCAAGTCAACAGGCACTGGGACAGGTTTAACTTTTCACTGGGACAGTCCATCACTGACCCCTGGACAGGGCTTTAGGGCCCGGGGGGGGGGGTCCCCCATGACAGTGGGGGCTGTTTAACTTTTAAAGTGGGACAGGTCCTCATTTACAGTGGGACCGGTCATCATGAAAACTACACAGGTCATCCCTTTACCGGGACCGGTCATCAGTTTTCACTGGGGAAAAGGTCATCATGACACTGGGTAGGGCATCAGTGACAGTGGGACAGTTAACACTGACAGTGGGACAGGAAAATCAGTGACCCCTGGGAACCCTTAAAAATTGAAAGCGGGACAGGGCAACCTTTAAAAGGGGACAGGGCATCATGACACGGGGGCAGTTTTTTAACATTGAATGGGACAAAGGGCATCAAATGACACTGGGACAGTTCCACAATTGAAAAACTTTGGGAAAAATCCCTCACTGGGCAAAGGGGCAGTTCAACATTGAAGTGGGGAAAAGGGCATCAGTGACAGTGGACAGGTCATCAGGGCAGTGGGGCATTTTTAAAACTGACAGGGACAGGGCATCATGACAGTGGAAAAGGTCACATTGCCCCTGGGACAGTTCAACATTGACAGTGGGGGCAGGGCCTCATGACAGTGGGCAGGTCCCTCCCTGACAGTGGGGCAGGTCATCAGTGACAGTTGGGGCGTTTAACATTTAAAGTGGGACAGGTTTATCAGTGACCTTTACAGGGCTTTAGTAACAGTGGGCAGTTTTAACACTGAAAGTGGGGCAGGTCACAGTGGGCTGGGACAGGTCCCTCATTGACAGTGGGGGCAGGGTTTTCAGTGACATGGGGCAGTTTAACACTGACATGGGGCAGGGCATCAGTGAAAGTGGAACGTTCAACATTGACAATTTGGGGCAGGTCCCTCATTTTATAGTGGGACAGGTCACAGGGACACGGGGCAAATTCAACTTTTTACAAATGGGGTGGTCATCTTTAAAATGGGGCGGCAACAGTGAAAGTGGCAGTTCAACTTGAAAGGGGGAAGGGCCCTCATTTTACAGTGGGACAAGGGGCATCAGTGACACTGGGGCAGGTCTCATTTCAGGGGGACAGTTTTTAACATTGACATTGGGAAAAAGGGTTTACATTTACATGGACGTTTTAACATTGACAGTGGGCCGGTCCCTCAGTGACAGTGGGAAAGGTCCCTTTAGTGACACTGGGGCAGTTTTTAACAGGGGCAGTGGGGCAGGGGCACACCACCGACATAGGGGCGCTTTATCATTTCCTTTGGGAAAAGGGTTTCCAATGTTTGTAAAAGTCCCCTCACCAAACGTCATCAATTTATACCGGGTCAGGGCATCACCAAAACGGGCATCCCAAAGATACCGGGGCAGGTCAACTCGGGGGGGGGGTTGGGAAGAGGATCCCCAACAGTGCAGCAGGGACACTGATGGACTCATTTTTTTTCACTGACGGTCATCACTGAAATTGGGAAAATGGGCACAAAAACCACAGGGACAGGCTTTAATGACATTTGGACAGAAAAACAAACTAAGTATTTGCACTCACACACACATACACACACGCGCGCGCGTATGCACATACACACACAATCTCTAAACAAGTATTAAATAGTCCACACACACAATCTTTAAAACAAGAATTGAATATTCTAAAACAAGCATGATTTATCGACTCACTAAAAAGGGAAAATACTGTGTGAAAATGTAATGTGCTATCGGTATAAAAAGATACTCAGCCAATACACTCGAGGACGAGACACTGGACTACTATAGTAATGCCTCCTTGTGTCTGAAACATGGATCAACGAAGCAAGGCTTCCACATACTACAGCAACGCCAATATAAAGCGTCCCTAAGACGTGGGATTCATCTGAAGGAACTCCAACGCGTGTTCTGCATGGATCACTGAACCCCACAAATGTGATTTACGCCCTGTTGGCGTCAGGCTCTTGAAGCAGAAATCGTGAGCTTTCTCTGTGTAATATTCCGACTCTCTGCCCGAGGGCAGCGCATGCCAGTAGGACAGCGCCATACGTGTTCTTGGCAAGTCTAGGTACTTTTCTGTTGACTCGTCGTTTCCCGAGCAGATCTGGCCAGCGAAAACTTCCTTTTTGTCGTGGTTCTGATAAGTACGTAAATTGCATCATTTTACTTCTTAGCCTATTAAAAAACACAAATACAAACATACATTTTAAAACCTAACTCCTAGATCAATACTTTAGGTTTAGTGGAAAATGGGATGAAAAAAAATGCGCACTACAAGTTTCAAACTACAAACTCGGGATTGCCTTACCACTAACTTTTCTCCGCAACACCATCCCTATCAATACAGACACTCATCTGCGTGTGTATAATCACAGATAGAGGACAATCCCCTTCTCATCCATCACCAATACATCAAGCTTGTGACAGTTCTTTTTGTGTTTCAAATATTCTATCAACAATTTCATCGATCAGATTTAACAAGCAGGTCAGTAAAGTGCTTCTGCTTAATTTGGTCACACACACACACACACACGCACGCACGCACGCACGCACGCACGCACGCACGCACGCACGCACGCACGCACGCACTCACACACACACACACACACACACACACACACACACACACACACACACACACACACACACTTACTTGTTGAAGAAAGGCAATAGTACAAAAGGGAACGAAAAGAACTATACCTGATACGGTAACGCTGAAGTGGCATTTGTCAGCAGTAATATCGTAAGAATTGCCTGCGTTGTAGGTAACTCTGTACGAAATCCTTTGAAGGAAGAGAAACATTCTGATTAATCGTCAAATCACCGTAAACAAAGCGTTAACATAAAACGATAAAAACACGAAGAAAAAATGAGAGGGGGATAAAAGGAAAGAAAGAAGGCAGAATAAATAAGAGTGACATGAGACGTAGAACACAAGAAAACACGAACACTCGAATATAATCTCGAAGAGAGAGAGAGAGAGAGAGAGAGAGAGAGAGAGAGAGAGAGAGAGAGAGAGGAGGCTAAAGATTTATTCCAAAGGGACAAAACAAATTACAATGAGGAGAATTACGCGCGCGCGCGTGAGAACTCAGGGACGCACGCACGCACGCGCGCGCGCGCGCGCGCACACACACACACACACACACACACACACACACACACACACACACACACACACACACACACACACACACACACACTCACTCACTCTCTTACATATTTACAAAATCATAGCCTCTCTCTTACGCTGTCTGTCTGTCTGTCTGTCCGTCCGTCCGTCTCTCTCTCTCTCTCTCTCTCTCTCTCTCTCTCTCTCTCTCTCTCTCTCTCACACACACACACACACACACACACACACGCATACACGCGCGCGCGCGCGCGCGCGCGCGTGTGTGTGTGTGTGTGTGTGTGTGTGTGTGTGTGTGTGTGTGTGTGTGCGTGCGTGTGTGCGTGCGTGAGAGAGGGAGGGAGAGAGAGAGAGAGAGAGAGAGAGAGAGAGAGAGAGAGAGAGAGAGGAGAGAGAGAGAGAGAGAGAGAGAGAGAGAGAGAGGAGAGAATAACACATTCACTTCCTTTCGATAAAACCACGCTTAGGAAAGGTGCGCCTAGAACACAGTGATCAGATGTGCATAAACAGTAAAGAATACATTGAATCATCACAACAAAGCCTTCGAAGTGTGATTGAAAGTTAGAACGAAGATAGAACAGATAGCGAGAGACAGAGAGGAAGTGAAATTAGGTATTACTTAGGGGGAGAGAGAGAGAGAGAGAGAGAGAGAGAGAGAGAGAGAGAGAGAGAGAGAGAGAGAGAGAGAGAGAGAGCGGGACCGGGACCGAGACCGAGACCAACAGTTTGACTTTCCAAATTAAGAAATGTCATCATTGTGAAACTGATCAGAAAACGAAGAGAGAAGCGGAATGTGGGGACAGTGGGAGGATCAAAGAACACCTGGCTTACTTGTATGTAGCCGGACCTGGGAAGTAGCTACCAGGGGGACTGCCTTCATTTTGTTCAATGCTGTCCGAACACGAACCATAACACATCATGTAAATTCTCCACTGTCATCACTATCGTGCAGTTGTTCCTTTTTAAGCTATCGATTTTATCGTGCCCGTTTCTTTAACTCCAGTCTCTGTCCTCACCTTTACTCCCCTATCCCATACCTACTCTCCTCCATCCCGCATCCCACCTTCTGCCATTTTCTGGCCTCGTTCTTAACAATGTTCATGATTACCGTGTCCCCCTACTCTTTCCAGTCCTCGTTCTATACAGTGTTCATGATTCCTTTGTTCCCCTATTCTCTCTCCAGTCACTGGACTATACACTGTCTATGATTATCTTGTCCCTCTTGTCTCTCAAGACATCGTTCTTAACACAGTCTGTGATTAACTTGAGTTCTTCTTTCTCCAGTCCTCGTTCTCAACAAAGTCCTTGATTACTGTTCGCCGTACTCTCTCCAGACCTCGTTCAGTACACTTTCCATGATTACTTTGTACCCCTACTCTCTCCAGTCCTCGTCCTCAACAACGTCCATGATTATTTTGTTACCCATACACTCTCTAGACCTTTTACTATCCATGATTCCTTTGTGTGGATTTCAGATTACTTAAATGTTGAAGTCCTGAGCCGCCAAATGAACGTTAAAAAACCTTTAAAATGACCAGCGTCGACCTGTTGGTCTTCTTCAGGTCAGACAAGAACTAAGAGACACACAAAGGAAATAAATATATGACGGGGATAAAACAGGTGCAGGCGAACACGTCTTCTGTCGCGTTGAAAATGATTGAACGTGGATGGGGATGGGACTTGGGGGGGGGGGGGGGGGGGGGCAAAACAGACAAAATGAAAAGGATGCTGTTAAGTACTAATACAAAGTCTTTCATTGGCCTTTGGGAGTTTTGTGATGTTTCTATGGTGTTGAGAATCTCACAAAATTTTAAGTGGTGCTCTATGTCAGATATCATGAATGGACTGCCATAATATCAACCAGCCGTGACAACTGAGTTCTCACCCAGGACACGAACGCCGACTCAGACTTAGATGCTCCCGCGTCTTGCGACGCATGAGGCAGTCAAGGCGCTCCACTGTGCACTGTCCTCAGCCAGTTTGGTAGAGATGAGTCTGAGGTCTCTCTCCACTGTCTGTCGCCAGCTCATCCTGGGTCGTCCTCTTTTTCTCTGGCCTCCTGGGGTCCATTTAAAGGCTCGGTGTGCAGGTCGTGAAGAGGGTAATCTTAAGATATGACCCAGCCAGTGGAGTCACCGTCTGCAGACGATGGTTGACAAGGGGAGCTGTTTGGACCTCTCCCTGACATGTTCGTTTGGTATAAGGTCTGACCATTTGATGCCCAAGATCTTACGTAGGTACTCAGTATCAAAAGCGTTTAGTGTCTTCTCCTGGGTGGTCTTCAGTTGTCAGGTTTCACAGCCATATAACAGCGTTGAAATCACACTGGAGGTATAAATTTCCAATTTGATTCTAAGGGAGAATTTCTTGCTGTTCTGGTCGGTCATAAACAAATGGTTCCGATGAAAATGCAGAACTCAGTTGCTTCCATTGCTGTTAGTTTATATTTCAATCTTTATAGTCTAACGTTGTCCTTTTCATCCTATGTCTTCTCCTCCTCTCACCTTCCTCCCAATCCCACCTCAATTTCGTTATTTTTATGGTGACTGAAGGCCTATTATTCTACACCTGTTTTTCCTCCAACATCCTTTGTTTGTTTATCCTTATCATGATTGAATGAAACCAATAGGTCGAGGCTCCTTACTGTATGTACATAGCATTTAGGTGGCGATTCAGGCTCAAATTCCATGGCCATTTATACCCTGTTCTCGTGGTGACCTCAGTTTCGGTTTTCACTCCGACATGGAGAGCTGCCCTTCGTGAGTTTAAGTCCAAGTCGTGGTTGTCTGCACTCACTTTCATTTTGTTCCAACCCCCTCTCACCCCCCACCCCCCCCCCACCCCCCACACACACACAAAACACACAAAAGAGTATCTATCCAACACAAAGTCCATCCTCCCCTGTTGGCAGTAGGAAAGATGATATGGGCTTCTTCCATTATATTATCGTTTAAAGTTAAACGTACTTACATTTTCTCTTTTGTTCCTAGTCCCTAAATCAGTTAGTTGGAATATATGCATCAACTTGCGATCGATCCCCATGAGGCAAAAAAAGCTATAAAAGAAACAACACTTCTTTCGCTGTCATGAAGTAACTAAACATATATTTTCATAAAGAGAAGGGAGAAAAACTACTCAAAGGGGGGAAGGGAATCTTCCCTTCTCATCTTTCAGTTTATGCAATATCAAAGTAATTAATATTGTCCTTGTTAGGAGACGAGAGCCCTTGGGGCCAAAAGTTTGGACCCTACCAAAGTTCTTACATGGTCAGAATGAAGGCATACAAAAAGTACATGGACCTCAGGATGATAACACAGCAAACTATATGGAACGCCAGGATAATAACATTCCTGAAAAGGCATAATTATGATAACACACCAAGTGCATGTCCCTCAGAACGATAAGACAGCAAAGTACACAGAATGTTCGAGTGATAATATACCACATAATATAGAATTATTACAATAACA
The DNA here is from genome assembly GCA_018398815.1 of Conus ventricosus. Lineage (NCBI taxonomy): Eukaryota > Metazoa > Mollusca > Gastropoda > Neogastropoda > Conidae > Conus > Conus ventricosus. The sequence continues at coordinate 54,522,268 of CM031614.1, forward strand.
TACCGAAGCATATAGACGCCAGGATGACAACCTATAAAATTACATAGAAGTCGGGTTAACATCATACCAAAGTACAAGACATCACGATAATAACCGTAAAAAAGTACATAGACGTCAGGATAATAACATCGCAAGGTATATGGACGTCAGGAGTTTGCATGTCAAAGTACATAGATATCAGCATATATCATATGTGAGTTCATGGACGTCAGGATAATAGCATACCTAAGTACACGGACGTTAGGGGAAGCCGGGGCAGTCCAGGAGACGTGAGCCCCAGTCTTTCCGGCCGGGGCATATACGTGTAGTGGTGAGCGGCATTGTAGCGCGAACTTCTGTTTTGATTCTGTGGGAACACAAAGGAACTGCTCATCCACCCCCACCCCCGTCCCGTCAATCTTTCTTTACTAGTCTCTCTGTCTCTAACACTGTCTCTCTTCCTTCTCTCGTATTTCCTCCTCCTATCTCTTCCTTCCTGCGCCTCTCTCACCCCTATCCTTCCTCTATGTACTTATATTCCCCACATTTCTCTCTCTCTCTCTCTCTCTCTCTCTCTCTCTCTCTCTCTCTCTCTCTCTCTCTCTCTTAAACATTGATTGATTGCACTTGGCAAATATGGAATTCACATGTTGAAAACAGAAGTAGATTTGATATTGACAGAATGTCAAATCATATGCTTTGTGTTCCGATGTATTTGTCTAAAGATATAGGTGGACATTTGAAATACATTATGACCAAGTTCAGATTTGGTATTCCGGATGTCTATGCACATTCTCAGCGTTATAGGAATCTAAACGATCGTGTAAGTACTTGTCCATTTTGTCAGCTATCACAAGAAAATGAAGTTCATTCTGTTCTGTATTGTCCTGAGTTAAGTCATCTTAGACAACAGTGTACTTCACCTAAATACTTAAGACATCCTTCATTATTCAAATTGATTTCGTTAATGACGTCGACATATGATACAACAGTGAAAAAGCTTCCTGCGAATGTGTATAGAGGATTTAAACGAAGTTTTTTTTAATGGGTTATGCAAGGTCATTGTGCGTGTGTCCCTCTCCTAAGGTTCAAAGGGGCCAAGGCCTTAATATACAAACATTTCTCTCTCTCTCTCTCTCTCTCTCTCTCTCTCTCTCTCTCTCTCTCTCTCTCTCTCTCTCTCTCTGTCTCTCTCTCTCTCTCTCTCTCTCTCTCTCTCTCCAAAGGCCAAAAGATATTACTTCAGTCAATTAATCATGGATGCTAAAACCACAGCGCTCACCTGGACAAACAAAACAAAAAACACTTGTACATAAAAAGCGTAAAGATTCACAAAATTCAATAAGAAGCATAATTCCGAACAAATCTAGCACACACTTTCTGTATTATCAGACATCCTTACTCAATCTTCACAGATTATAGAAGTATCTGATGGGCTTATGTCCGACTCCCCTAACATCATCATACAAAAAAGACTTGGATTAAATAACTCATTCCATATTCCCCTCTTGCTGAACATTAAGTAGGAACGCATATAGAATTAGAAGTCCATGGGTCCTTATAACACGCACGCCTTTCTATTCAACCTCGCTCTGCCTTACATTGTTGAGTCTCTTACATACATACATAATTCATCCATTGAAACTAATGTCTTACATACATACATAATTCATTCATTGAAACTAATGTCTTCCCTCAAGCTTTCAAAAATGCCACAGTGATCCCCTTCCAAAATCAAATAATTAATTTCAGACATATTATCCGTACTATCAGTTCTATCCACCACCACCCCAACCCCCTTCGAAAGACATATACAAGCACACGTATCTCAGTTTTTGGAGAAAAACAAACTATTTCACCTAATACAACCAGAATTCCGATCTAATTACTCCTACCACACAGCATTATCGCAAATGTGTGAGCCATGGCTTTCAAATATGAAACAGTCACAGATGACAGGAGTGGTCTTTCTTGACTTCAAAAGGGAACAAGATCATTCCATTCTTTTAAAGAAACTCTATTTGAACCATTCCTCGACAGACTCATCCTTCCAATCATACTTGAATGATAGGACTCATATGTGGTGCTTAATGGCAAAACTTCTTCAGACTTTGTCAGACATCGAGTCTACAAGGCTCAGTGCTAGATAAGGTAAGGCAGTGTTGCTTACAGCCCAGCCGACCGCAAAAGGCCATATCTGGGCTGTCACCACGTTGAAGTCAACTCACAAGTCATTTTTAAAAAAAGCCCCTCCTTCACACAACCCTCTAAAATACATCTGAAAACACACCGGAAAAGTTGTTAAAAAAATTTTTCTGTACAATTTTAGATCAGATGAAAAGATTATTCTCTCTCCGAAACTCAAAGATCATTTGAGGTGAGACACCTCTGAACAAGATTTTTATGGAGTCTGCTGTAAAATGTTTTATGTTTCACCTCATGTAAGTCTCAACACTCTAAAAGAATACATTTCATTGTGAGTGGTGCACAACATGGGATGCGCCACGAAGCTTCTTCACATTTTAAACGATAAGAATGGGTGTAGAATGAGTGGCTTGTATGCAAACGGCACAAGACTGTTTCCTCTTTATGGACGCCTCGGGAACATGGAAAAACCTTTTTCAGGTTTGGACGGATTTTAAATAGTTTTTTTTATTTTTTATTTCAGATTAGTGTGAGGGATAGACAATCCGCTCAACTCTTTCCTTGTGGCATTCTTGGCAACTTTATCAACCAACTCGTTGCCCCTTCCAGTCTGTCCTCACAGATCTGATTTCTGCAGCGTTCAGTTGTCAAAGAGTGAGCAGTAACACTCTTGTTTATTCCAAGATGAGGGGGAATATATCAAGGCAGTATTACAGACGCAGAGATGGATACACAGTGGAAGAGAGGGAAAAAAACTCAGCCGCCGTGGTGCAGTGGTTAGTGAAACCGATTCACGTCCGGTGGGTCGTGGGTTTGATTCCATCAGAGTTGTTTATTGATGGGATTTTTCTACTCCGATTGGCTCCAATGCAGAGTTGAGTCTGCTAATGACTCAGCTGGGAAACTGGGACTACACAGTCAAGTTTCGTCCACTTCATGGATGCGTCTCTGACAATGTTGCTCTAAATTTCTGATTATGCTGCAGGTGTCTATACCTTTCGGGCTTGCTTGACGCTGGGATATATTATGAAAGTAAGCGTAGAGTACAGCCCTGTTACGCAGTCTCAGACCGGAATGGAAATCCGTAGCATCATCTTCGTCATCCTCATCGACCAGCATTAAAAGAAATCTCGCATTCTGTGGCCCTTCATGCCATGCAGCCATGATGACTCAGTTTCGACTGCTCTCCACCCCTGTGGCCTTAGTTTGATACCGTCGGTGTCACCGAATTGAGAAAGTCATGGGGACTGTTACTGGACAGGCATGGTGAGGGAGAGCTCAGACACGCCGCTTCCGCGACTAAGCAGTAGTTGTAGTCAGTTGAGGGGCTAGTAGGCGGTGTCCCGTGCGTGTTGGATCATAACAGGGACCACTGAATACCACCAAAGCCACTCGGCAGTAGTGCAGTGTCCCCTCTGGTGGACTGCCTCATGACGACGCTGACTGCTCCCCGTGAATAGCCGGTGCTGGGCCGAATTGTTGCTGTGGACAAGGGATCAGAATGTGCGGCGTGGGTGCAATGCCGCCGAGGTGGCACATAAGATGGGACAACAAAACAAACAGATAAAACAGATGGGACAACAAAACAAACAGATAAACAAAACAACAATTTTTTTTTTAAGTAAGCAAACATATACAACTACGAGCGCGTGCGCATACACACACACACACACACACACACACACACACACACACACACACACACACACACACACACACACAGGGGGAGGGGAGGGGAGAGAGAGAGAGAGAGAGGAGAGAGAGAGAGGAGAGAGAGAGAGTGAGAGAGGAGGAGAAGAGAGGAGGAGAGAGAAACTCACTTCTAACAACAAGACAGAACGCCGGCCAACACACATCAGCAGCAAGAGTGACGTCGCTGCACAGTTGTCAGAACATTTTTAGCAACGCCACAATATAGCCGAATAACTTTAAAACATTCTTTACCCATGCACACATTTAACTCCTGTTGTGATCACTGATTACATGTAAGTAACACTGAAGCAGAGTAACATGAAAACAATTATCATCAACTGTCTTCTGACTAGTTTACGAGTGACAAAAGTTTAACACATACACACGCACGCACGCACGCACGCCGCACGCACGCACGCACGCACGCACGCACGCACACACACACACACACACACACACACACACACACACACACACATACCAGACCTGCCTACCCAAAGATTTTACTGACAGTATTCTCATCACTCAGAAACTAGATTTCGTAATGTTTGACCAGATTTTAGTTGTTTTCTTTTTTTTTTTCTGTCCAACCTCTGCGCTACCTCAGAGGCAGTGCACCACGCCGCTCATTCCTACACCCCGTCCACAGCCATAGCCCGGCTGGCCCGCCGCAGCCCCGGCACCGCAATCCACAGGGAGCAGCAGTCAATGTCAAGTCTTCATGAGGCAACCCACCGGAGGAGACACTGCACTGCTGCCGAGTCACTTCGGTGGTGTTCAGTGGCGCCTGTTCTGATCTAACATACGCAGGACACCACCTACTAAGCCCCCTACTGACGACAACAATTGCTTAGTCGCGGAGCCGGCGTGAGTGAGTTCTCCTCCGGAGGGCGCCACACGTCCGTCCAACGACAGCCCCATGGACTCGCCGATACCGGTGACCCCGACGGAAGCAAACCAAGGCCACCGACGCGGAAGAGGACATCGAAACTGAGGTCACCATGAGAGCAGGGCATGAAGGGCCAGAATTTGAGACATTTTTTTTAATCAATGGGAATGAGGATGATTAAGATGATGCTACGGATTTCCATTTCGGTCTGAGAGACTACATGACAGGGCTGTACTCTATGCTTCCTTTCATAATATATCCTGGCGTCAACCAGGCCCGAGAGATACAGGCACCTGCAGTGTTGGTCAGGAAATTTGAGCAACATCTCAGAAACGCATCCATTACGTGGATGAAACTCGACTGTGTGGTCCCAGTCTTCCCAACTGAGTCCGCAGCAAACTCAACTCTGGGTAGGAGCCGGTCGGGGCAGAAAAAAACCCACATGACTCTGATGGGATTCGAACCCACGACCTCCCAGCCGGGGAGTCCGCGACGCTAACCACTTCGCCACGGCGGCTGGTTGATTTAGTTGTTTTCATCAAAACCCTTGATTCCGAAAAGAATCGAGTTCACATAAATCCTCTCCACAAACGCAGATATACGCAAATGCTGACGACACAACAAGCAGCATAGAAAACAAAGTGCTTTTTGAATTATGAATACCTTACATGCAGTGCAATGCACAAAGCGTGACCTTTCCTAGACCCCACAGAGAGAAAGCCACTTTTCGTGCAGTCTTTGAGAAACGATTGCTTTCTCCCTTCTGACGTATTAGTTCCTCTTTTTTTTGTACTCCCAGTTTTATAGAACAGGGAGTACTTTACAATGGGAACGAAGAAATGCTGCGTGTGTGTGTGTGTGTTTGTGTGTGTGTGTGTGTTGTGTGTGGTGTGTGTGTGTGTGTTGTGTGTGGGTGTGTGTGGTGTGTGTGTGTGTGTGTGTGTGTGTGTGTGTGTGTGGTGTGTCCGCCTACGGTGAAAATGTGTTCCACTCGCTTCAGACAAAATAACTAGGCCTATCTTTCTGAAAATTTGTAAGTATGTTCATTATGGGTCAAGGATGATGCCCGATGTGTTATTTTACCGTTATAGCCGTTACTAACGGCCATAACGGCCCGTAACGGTTTTCCTTATTTATGGAATATCTCAGAAGTACTTGGCCAATCTCTCTGAATATTTGTAGGAATGTTCATTATGGGCCCCGAATCATGCCCGATGTGTTATATTATGTTATAGCCGTTATTAAGGGCTATAATGGCCCATAACGGTTTTTTTCTTTTTCATGGATATCTCAGAAAGTACTTGGTCGATCTTAACGAAAAGTTGTAAGTATTTTCATTATGGGTTGAGGCAACCCCCGGAGGGACACTTGCTTTAAGGGGGCAGAGTGAGTTGCTAATGACTCAGTGGGAAACGGGGGACTACACAGTCAAGTTTCGTCCACTTCATGGATGCGTCTCTGACAATGTTGCTCTAAATTTCTGATATGCTGCAGGTGTCTATACCTTTCGGGCTTGCTTGACGCTGGGATATATTATGAAAGTAAGCGTAGAGTACAGCCCTGTTACGCAGTCTCAGACCGGAATGGAAATCCGTAGCATCATCTTCGTCATCCATCGACCAGCATTAAAAGAAATCTCGCATTCTGTGGCCCTTCATGCCATGCAGCCATGATGACTCAGTTTCGACTGCTCTCCACCCCTGTGGCCTTAGTTTGATACCGTCGGTGTCACCGAATTGAGAAAGTCATGGGGCTGTTACTGGACAGGCATGGTGAGGGAGAGCTCAGACACGCCGCTTCCGCGACTAAGCAGTAGTTGTAGTCAGTTGAGGGGCTAGTAGGCGGTGTCCCGTGCGTGTTGGATCATAACAGGGACCACTGAATACCACCAAAGCCACTCGGCAGTAGTGCAGTGTCCCCTCTGGTGGACTGCCTCATGACGACGCTGACTGCTCCCCGTGAATAGCGGTGCTGGGCCGAATTGTTGCTGTGGACAAGGGATCAGAATGTGCGGCGTGGGTGCAATGCCGCCGAGGTGGCACATAAGATGGGACAACAAAACAAACAGATAAAACAGATGGGACAACAAAACAAACAGATAAACAAAACAACAATTTTTTTTTTAAGTAAGCAAACATTATACAACTACGAGCGCGTGCGCATACACACACACCACACACACCACACACACACACACACACACACACACACACACACACACACACACAGAGGGGAGGGGGAGAGAGAGAGAGAGAGAGAGAGAGAGAGAGAGAGAGAGAGAGAGTGAGAGAGAGAGAGAGAGGAGAGAGAACTCACTTCTACAACAAGACAGAACGCCGGCCACACACATCAGCAGCAAGAGTGACGTCGCTGCACAGTTGTCAGAACATTTTTAGCAACGCCACAATATACCCGAATAACTTTAAAACATTCTTTACCCCATGCACACATTTTAACTCCTGTTGTGATCACTGATTACATGTAAGTAACACTGAAGCAGAGTAACATGAAAACAATTATCATCAACTGTCTTCTGACTAGTTTACGAGTGACAAAAGTTTAACACATACACACGCACGCACGCACGCACGCACGCACGCACGCACGCACGCACGCACGCACGCACACACACACACACACACACACACACACACACACACACACATACCAGACCTGCCTACCCAAAGATTTTACTGACAGTATTCTCATCACTCAGAAACTAGATTTCGTAATGTTTGACCAGATTTTAGTTGTTTTCTTTTTTTTTTCTGTCCCAACCTCTGCGCTACCTCAGAGGCAGTGCACCCACGCCGCTCATTCCTACACCCCGTCCACAGCCATAGCCCGGCGGGCCCCCGCCGCAGCCCCGGCACCAGCAATCCACAGGGAGCAGTCAATGTCAAGTCTTCATGAGGCAACCCACCGGAGGAGACACTGCACTGCTGCCGAGTCACTTCGGTGGTGTTCAGTGGCGCCTGTTCTGATCTAACATACGCAGGACACCACCTACTAAGCCCCCTACTGACGACAACAATTGCTTAGTCGCGGAGCCGGCGTGAGTGAGTTCTCCTCCGGAGGGCGCCACCACGTCCGTCCAACGACAGCCCCCATGGACTCGCCGATACCGGTGACCCCGACGGAAGCAAACCAAGGCCACCGACGCGGAGAGGACATCGAAACTGAGGTCACCATGAGAGCAGGGCATGAAGGGCCACAGAATTTGAGACATTTTTTTTAATCAATGGGAATGAGGATGATTAAGATGATGCTACGGATTTCCATTTCGGTCTGAGACTACATGACAGGGCTGTACTCTATGCTTCCTTTCATAATATATCCTGGCGTCAACCAGGCCCGAGAGATACAGGCACCTGCAGTGTTGGTCAGGAAATTTGAGCAACACTCTCAGAAACGCATCCATTACGTGGATTTAAACTCGACTGTGTGGTCCCAGTCTTCCCAACTGAGTCCGCAGCAAACTCAACTCTGGGTAGGAGCCGGTCGGGGCAGAAAAAAACCCACATGACTCTGATGGGATTCGAACCCACGACCTCCCAGCCGGGAGTCCGCGACGCTAACCACTTCGCCACGGCGGCTGGTTGATTTAGTTGTTTTCATCAAAACCCCTTGATTCCGAAAAAGAATCGAGTTCACATAACATCCCTCCACAAACGCAGATATACGCAAATGCTGACGACACAACAAGCAGCATAGAAAACAAAGTGCTTTTTAGAATTATGAATACCTTACATGCAGTGCAATGCACAAAGCGTGACCTTTCCTAGACCCCACAAGAGAAAGCCACTTCTTCGTGCAGTCTTTGAGAAACGATTGCTTTCTCCCTTCTGACGTATTAGTTCCTCTTTTTTTTGTACTCCCAGTTCTTATAGAACAGGGAGTACTTTACAATGGGAACGAAGAAATGCTGCGTGTGTGTGTGTGTGTTTGTGTGTGTGTGTGTGTGTGTGTGTTGTGTGTGTGTGTGTGTGTGTGTGTGTGTGTGTGTGGGGTGTGTGTGTGTGGTGTGTGTGTGTGTGTGTGTGTGTGTGTGTCCGCCTACGGTGAAAATGTGTTCCACTCGCTTCAGACAAAACTACTAGGCCTATCTTTCTGAAAATTTGTAAGTATGTTCATTATGGGTCAAGGATGATGCCCGATGTGTTATTTTACCGTTATAGCCGTTACTAACGGCCATAACGGCCCGTAACGGTTTTCCTTATTTATGGAATATCTCAGAAAGTACTTGGCCAATCTCTCTGAATATTTGTAGGAATGTTCATTATGGGCCCCGAATCATGCCCGATGTGTTATATTACTGTTATAGCCGTTATTAAGGGCTATAATGGCCCCATAACGGTTTTTTTTCTTTTCATGGAATATCTCAGAAAGTACTTGGTCGATCTTAACGAAAAGTTGTAAGTATTTTCATTATGGGTCATGAGGCAACCCACCGGAGGAGACACTTGCTTGAAGGGGGCTTCTCTTCTGAGGACTCTCTGCTGCCACGCTCTCCACGAGTTTCTTTCTACTGATGCATGGGTAAACCATTGACTTCGGGAATAGGCCGGAGGACGTCCGGGAAAGACCGGAGGACACTGGGAAAGACCAGAACCAAGGGCTCTGTGGGCTGGTTCCCCACTTTGCCTTAAACATGTGGCTACTACGAATGAAAGGAAAAGATGCTCCCAGGATTCACCGAAAGGGGGAGAGAATGATGAATCCATCGGTGTTCAACCAATCACGACTGCAAATCCCAAACGGACTATGAACATGGACCAAATGGAATATCCATGTGTCTGTGGAAAGCGTTTCGCTACCACCCGTAGCATGAAGATCCACAGAACAAAGATGGGATGTGTGAAGACTCATCTGAATGAGCAGCAGCGCACTGCATCAGCAGATAAGACGTCGAAAGACCAAGGCCAAAATTTAAACCACAGTGCCAAGGACATCCACGCTGTTGGTTCGGATGAGGAATTTGCACAGGCCCTCGATGCCAGGCGCCTGAAACTCAACCTGCCACGAGCAAACGAAACTGAAGATTGGGAGAAACCGGATGCAAAAATCGTCCAAAGACTCGATGCATGATAGGGAAAAGCACCCTGGAACACAAACTAGCCACATATGGGGACATTGTGTATGCCACATGTAGAGACGCCTATGGAGCAAAACTACCCAAATAGAAAACACCTCCACAGAAATCAGACGCCAAGAAAAGATGGACAAGATCAGGGTCCAAAAGAAAAACCTCAAGATGCAAATGAAGACCGCACTGCCAGCTGAAAAAGAAGGCTTGGAAAAACTGTGGAAAGACCTGAAAGAAGAACACAGCGCCCTCAGCAACGCGGAATCTGCGAGGAAGAGGAAGAGCAAAAAAGAAGAAGACACAAGAGCGCTTCTTCAGAGACCCCTTCCAGTTTGCCAGAACACTGTTTGAGCAGCCAAAATCTGGGACCCTAAGTGTGGACAAAGGAGTTCTTGAGCAGCATCTGAGGAAAACATACTCTGACCACAGAGCAAAGCACCACTCGACATTCAAGGTCGGTGTGGCCAACCAACCCTGAGGAGCAGTTCAATGGCAAGCCTCCAACGTCGGCGGAAATCAAGAGGTGGTCGACAAAGCCAGAGCCAAATCATCACCAGGGCTAAACGGAATACCTTACCAGCTTTACAAGAAATGTCCCAAGGTGCTGGAGTGGCTCCACAGGCTGCTGCGATCGGCTTGGAGAAACCAGAAGATCAGCGGCCAGTGGATGACGGCAGATGGTGTGTACATCCCCAAGGAGCAAAACTCAAGTGACATCAGCCAGTTCAGGCCAATATCACTACTGAACGTCGAAGGGAAAATCTTCTTCTCTGTCATGGCAGCAAGGCTGACCAAATATCTGATGGAAAACAAGTACTTGGATGTGTCAGTCCAGAAAGGTGGCATCCCAGGCGTGCCTGGCTGTGTAGAACACGCCACAATGATCTGGGACGCAATCCAAAAAGCAAAAACAGAAAAGAGAGACCTGGACGCAGTGTGGCTTGATCTGGCAAACGCATATGGATCTGTGCCCCATGAGATGATACAGTTGGCTCTTGAGATGTACCATGTGCCAAAGAACATCCGCGACATGCTCAAGAAGTACTTCAATGGCTTCTCAATGCGGTTCTCTACCAAGGAGTACACAACAGACTGGATCAACTTGGAAGTGGGCATTGCAATGGGCTGTGCAATTTCCCCAATACTGTTCGTGCTGGCAATGGAACTCATCTTGAAAGCAGCAACCAACAACTCGAGACAGACCTTGGCGATGGATACAAGATGCCTCCTCTCAAGGCCTTAATGGATGACACTACAGTGATTTCATCCAGAGAAGACGAGACACGTCATGTTCTGGAGAGGCTGAACGACATAGTTGCCTCATCCAGAATGAAGTTCAAGCCAAAGAAATCACGGAGTCTCTCACTGAGGAAAGGAAAAGTGGCCGAATCTGTGGTCTTCAGTGTTGCCAACCAGGCCATTTCAACAGTCACAGAAGAACCAGTCAAGAGCCTTGGAAGATGGTATGATGATACGCTGAAAGACGCACAAAGAGCAAAAGAAACCAAGCAGATGGCGGAAGAAGGCTTGGAGACCATTGACCAGTGTGGGCCCCCTGGCAAATACAAGGTCTGGTGTCTGCAGTTCATGCTGATACCAAAGCTCCTGTGGCCTCTGATGATATACGACATCTGCACCAGCATAGTGGAGGCAATGGAAGCCAAAATCAACAAGTTCACAAGGAAATGGCTTGGTGTCCCACCCTGTCTGACTGACATAGCGCTGTACTGTCGCCAAGCAAAGCTGAAACTACCACTGAAATCCATCCTGGAGGATACAAAGCAGGGAAGATCAGACTTCAAAGCATGCTGGAGGACTCAGGAGACAAGGTGGTAGAAGCAATCAAGCCCAGCTGAAGACAGGCAGAAAATGGAAAGTTCAAGAGGCGATGGATTCTGCAAAACAAAGTCTCAAGATCAGAGAAATAACAGGACACACACAGACCAACAGACAAGGACTGGGGGTGACCAAAACTGAATGGTGGTCAAAGGCCAAAGGAAAAGCCAAAAGAGACATGATGATTCAGGAGATGAGAAAAGAAGAAGACCAAAAAAGACTCCAAAAAGCAGTCCAGCAGAGCCAGCAAGGGCAATGGGCAACGTGGGAGAATGCACTCCAAAGAAGTCTCACTTGGAATGACATTTGGCACATGGCCCCTCTCAGATCAGCTTCATTCTCAGATCTGCATATGACCTTCTGCCCTCAAATGCAAACCTGGTGAAGTGGGGGAAAACAGACGATCCTGCATGCCCCTCTGCCATGAAAAACAAACAGTGGAGCATGTCTAAGCTCATGTAAAGTAGCCCTGGCTCAAGGAAGGTACACATGGAGGCACAACCAAGTGCTCAAAGAGATTGTACAAGTAGTCTGGGCTAGTACCAACACCACAAAAGGGAAAATCAGGACTCCAAAAGCACCCGCAACATTCTTCACGGCAGGAGGCAGCAAATCATGGCCAAGAACAACAGTGCCACTCGAAACATGCAAGCAGAGTCTGCTGGACGGGCAGATGACTGGGATGTGCACTGCAGACCTCCCAGAATGGAAGAGTCATCCAGAGATCATCAGCAAGAGTGGCATGAGACCAGACATAGTAATCCACTCTAAGTCAACCAAGCAGCTGATCATGATCGAGCTCACGGTGCCCTATGAGAACAGAATGGAGGCAGCTCAAATCTACAAGACTGAAAAGTATGCTGATCTGACAAACAGCCTGAGGAGAGGAGGCTATCAGGTCAAAGTCCTCACTGCAGAAATTGGAGCTAGGGGGTTTGTAGGAACGTCTGCATACAGCCTCATGAAACAGCTCTCAGTTGCAGGGAAGGAAAAAACCAGAACCCTGAAAGCAATGGCAGAAGCGGCAGAGAGGTGTTCAAGCTGGATCTGGTCAAGGAGGAACAAAAGTGAACTTCATAAGGCTTAATTTCCCTACAAATATCAGGTGTCCCTGGGGCTCAGTGGTTAAAGCGCGAGTCATTAAGTGGAAAATGAGCATGTGCAGAGGGTCATGGGTTCAAATCCCAGCCATGGCTCGTCCCAAGATGGGAAAAAAAGGGGCAGCAGAGGGACATCCGGAGTCATGAACCGGGTGTGGCCCAACCCCCCTAGAGTGTCAGGAGATAAGAGCCGAAACACTTGCTTGAAGGGGGCTTCTCTTCTGAGGACTCTCTGCTCCCACGCTCTCCACGAGTTTCTTTCTACTGGGTCACGATCATGCCCGATGTGTTATTACACCGTTATACCGTTACTAACGGCCTTAACGGCCCATAGCGATTTTCCTTATTTAAATGGTATATCTCAGAAAGTACTTGGGCCGATATTCTGAAAATTTGTAGGCCCATGTTCATTAGGGGTCAAGGATCATGCTGATGTTTTTATTTTACCGTTATAGCCGTTACTAACGCCATGACGGTTTTCCTTCTTTATAGAATATCTCTTTTTATGGAATATCTCAGAAAGTACTCAAAAGATTTTAAGAAAATTTGTAAGTATGTTTATTTAGGGGTCACGGATGATGCCCGATGTGTTGTTTTACCGTTACAGCCATTAGTAACGGCTGTAACGGCCCATAACGGTTTTTCTTTTTCATAGAAATCTTAGAAAGTATCAAAAATGGAGTGACTGATGCGGAGAACGAAGCAAAATTTAGAAAGAGAGGGGGTTAGTTACCACCAAGGACATTGACAAACAAATCACAGGACAAGACACGATGCAAATCGCCCTTTGGTCTTCTTCGGGAAAAAAAAAAACCCATCACATTTAACATTAGGACAGTACAAACAAAGAACGAAGAGTGACTTATCTATTGTCCATGTGGTAGGAAGAATGGCCGCCAAAACGGAAACGACAGAGGGATATGGGAGAGAAAAGGAGGGGGGTGCGTGGGGGGAGGGGGGGGGAGTGAAACGATGGGGGGTGTAGCTGGTTTAGTGGGGTGGTGTGATATATTTGTGACGATGGGGTTTTAATGTGGTTTAAAATAAAAATGCAAAGTGGAGGGTATGTAGGGTATAATATATATATATTAAAATTTTTTTTTTTTAATATATATATATATATATATATATATATATAATATATAATAATATATATAATATATATATATATATATATATATAGATCAATGTGACTAAAAAACCCCACCCCAAATCTGAATTAGGCAAAATAAGCAAGAAAATTCTGGAAAAAATAATAAAACGTAAAATCAAACTCTGAATAAAAACCTCTGGAAGAAACATGCGAAGTTATCCAATGGTTCAAAAAACTCAAAAAACAAAGTAATACAGTATTCATCATATTTGACATAGTAGACTTTTACCCATCTATAGATGAGGAACTACTCACCAAAGCCCTGAAGTTTGCCAGTAACCAGACAGACATAACAGGGTCAGAAAGGGAAACTTTCTCCACCCCAAAAGAAAACATTATTACACAGAAAAAATGAAACCTGATCAGGAAAACCAACAAAAAACTCAACATTCAAACGTAACCATGGGGTCATATGATGCTGCAGAAACATGTGAACTGGTCGGACTATTCATGCTGTCCAACATCAGAAAAAACTCGGAAAACAAGTCGGACTATACAGAGACGATGGCCTTGGGGGCACTAACCAACAATCCAAGAACCTTTGAAAACAAGAAGAAAGAACTATGCAAAATCTTCCAAAACCACAACTTAAAGATTACCATTGAAGCAAACAAAAAGGTAGTGAACTACTTAGACACAACACTGGATCTCAACAATCATATAAACCATACAAGAAGCCCAACGATACCCTCTTTATGTCCACCCAAAAGTAACCATCCACCATCTGTATTAAGACCAACCCCATGGCATAAACAAGAGACTATCAGAGAATGTAATTATAATGTTCAAGACCACCCATCTTATTTGCACGAAAACCCCTTTTTCACATACTAATCACGTCCATTTCATGCCAGTTTTGTCAAAATTAACACCTGTTTTCAAACAAAATTAACCCCCCAAAACCTCTAAAAATTAACGTAATTAGCACATTGAAACGGGGGTTCCGTGCAGATAATATGGCGATCGTGAACAAAGATATTTACATTCTCTCCAGGGACATAAAAATCTAATGATTTACGCTATTAACGCCCGCGGGAATGAGTCCTTACTATTTTCTAACATCCTTCTACTTCAGCACTATCAATAAATTAGAACAAACAACTGGCTTTCCGTCTTGATTAGCTATTTTACATCAATGAATTTAAAGAACCCTCAATTAATTCTTTAAATTCACTGTCTCCGCCAAAACTATATAACTGAAAATCGAAAAACCCTGCCTTAGTTGGCGGCAGTGCTCGAGAACTGTAGATGGATAGCCATTGAACAAATTAGTATCTGTTTTTTAAAACTGTGTAAATGGACATACAAAATTGGGTTTATGAGAAAATCGGCCCGGGTCTACTGCCTACATACTCATAAAGTCCACTTTTTAATGCATAGTTTTTTAATATGATACGTTTCCCCACTGCCCATAAAAGCCTAAAATCGAGCAAAGGCTTCTAGGAAAAACGTACTTCCTTTCTTTAAGTTCTGGAAAATTTATAGTAATTATAAGATTTGCCTCATTAATTTTTAACTTAATGTTAAAATTGCTAAATACTTCTTTTAAAGAAAAAAAGTTGTAGTAACCATCGGGTATTTTTAAATGTTTAATAGATTGCCTTGCCCGTCCTTAATATCCACCCAGTATTTTTATCTTTTTCAGATATGTTAATCCATTTTACTTTAAACCCAATTTCTCTAAGGGCGACCCTACAATCAACCGCGTCTATTTTCAATTGGTGCATTAAGAACACACCTCGTTTGCTTGGTTATATAGATGTACATCTTTTTATAACTATTAAAAAACTAATTTAAAAATGGAACCTTTTAAATATAACGAAAGTGCAGCTTACAATGTAGGAGCGTTTATAACCCCAAATCTTTTAGACTTCAGCAATTTAACCATTGCAGTAGATGAATCATACGGCTTCCAAGTTAGATTTGTAACCCCCTAACTAGATATTTAAATCCGCCAATAAATAATGATAGAGTGCCATCAGCATGGTCATCCCGCCCTATGGCTTTTTTCCAGAATCAGTTAAATTTTGCCATTTACTGCGCAACTACTGGTGGGGGGGTTTTCATATGCAAACCATTTAAACCATCCCAATTTTTTAGTAAGGTCATATATAACTTTCATGTTATTACCAGTACAGACGAATACTAACTGAACTACAAGTGCCCTCCCAAGCGACAGCGCGTTTAATCCTTTTTAACAGCCCAATGGACAATAAGATATGAAAGAATCTGCAACGAATTTAACTTTAATCCTTAAAACCGATTTTAGACAAAATTTAGACCGCAATCATGGGTTAGGCACATTATATTTGGGGGGTGTAAAAAGAGAATATACTTATGACTACTGACCCGGCCACACCTCTTTTCAACCAGACAAACAAGTTCGATTGGGATCCATAGAACAAAACATCCTAATGCTTGGGCAACATTTATCTTAGATGAAAGTGAAGGCTTAACAATGCCAGGGTGAAAAAGACTCAATGACTCCATAAGGACATACGTTTGGTGTCTATTAGGAGCACAAGCACAGCCCAAGTCTAGCATAGTAGATCAATCTCAGGCTTTGATGCCAGAAAACAATTTTAGCCAATTTAGAAAAATGCTATTAACTCGGGCTGTTGATTGCCGCCAGATACAAAGGAAATCAAGACTTTTCTTGCACTGCTAGATCAAAGGTTGACTTTGTGTAGGTCATGGATTATACATGCTACCCCTCGACCTTAGACTACAGATTGGTAGATACAGAATTATAACAATGAAATCCTCAAGCTGGAGACGATAAAAACTTAGGACACAATCAAGGCTTAAACACAAGGCCTGCACCATCCATTTTAAAAAAAGTACCTAGCCCTGAAGAAAGCGATCCAGTTATAAGCGCCCCACAGCCAGAAAGCAGCCCAGAAAAGCACTCCACCTTTTAATGTACCTCACACTGACAGTCCACACTAGCGAAAAGACAGCTCTCGTTGTATTTTTAAACTTTTACGGGATTAGCTATACTTTATTTCACTAAAAATTAATCCGCAGCTAGCACTTCTAACTCCACAGATGGTCAGCCATATAACCAGCAACTTTGCCTATAGTAGACAAAACCCAACTAACAACACTACCTTTATGCCAGGCAGAGCATAAAGCGCTTTGGGGGCTAACTTCTTTTAATAGGTTTGCTAGATGATGCAATTGTTTTCTAATCCAACTTTTACCAGGCTGAGGCGTTGGGGGCGCTACTGGCCCTTTTTGGCGCACTGCCGGTTAAAGCATAAACGAGTGTAGAGATAGCAAACCCAACGGCTGTTAATATGCAACTATTGTAATCCCCTGTTCCCTGAACAGAGTCCTTATTCTTTCAGCTGGCAAAGTGTTTTCATAAAGTTTTCTGTTTATAGTTTCTTCGATTCTGCTTGTTTGCGCTGCTAGGTATTTTCTGTTGTATTCTAGCCTTTTCTTCTTGCCCTAAATTGTTATCATCTGCATCAGCCAGTTTTTTTTTTCTTCTTCTATCTCTCTATCCAACTCACCAAGTTTTCCCAAAAGTTTTGTTTAGTTCACCCCTTATTGTTCGTAAAGCCTCATTAAGCCCCAGGATTCACGCATAGGCAAGGGAGAATCATAATTGTTTTTAACTGCGTCCCTCATTAAAACTCGTCTCAATTTCTGCTTTTAGCTCATCTGCTGTTCGATTTAATTCTTGAAGAGGTATGTTTTGTATTCAGATTGTGTTGGCAACTCTTGCCCCCCAAGTTTTGTAAAAGACTAACAGCTTCAGGCCTTAAATCGTCAATAAAGTTTAATTGCCTTTGGTAAACAACAGGGAGATCTCTAAGAATTGTGGTCCGGCTTAAAAACTGGGTTGGGTCTGGTTTTGCAGTAAGTCGCACACTCTTTCCTTTAATGGTTCTTACTTTACAAATTGATTATTTTCATCTGTTGAAAAATCAGAAACCCTAAGTGCTTCTGGCTGCTCCGCCCCATATGGCTATATAATGATTCAATTCATCTAGCAATCGATGACTTAATCCTACTCCTTGACCTGCTGCTGCTCCTTCAAGTCTTCTTTTAATGAAGGGCCCAGTTCTGTTTCATCTTCTTCTTCAAATAGGATCCCAAACGGTCAAAACTTCATCCATATTTTTTATTTATATCTTTTTGTTTTATAAAAAATGAACTCATACGGTTGTGACCTCGATCCATACAGAAAAGAGAAGGAACCCCATGGCGTAAAAGGTATAAGGCAGACTGTATTGTGTAAATACTCCATCAACAGTTCAGACTGAACAAACTTTAATAGTTAAGTTCCCCGATCTTGGCGCTGACGATGTTTAATGCCAGGGACTGCTAAACTATCATTCAAAAAAGATATTACATCGACAGAATCCTAATCAAATGTTGTCACTAATTTAGGCAGAGCAATCGGGTTTAAAAATATAGCAATCAAACTGGGGGGCAGAGAAGTCTTTGTACTAGGTGAGGGAGACTTTTTGCCCTCTATTCTGACCTATGGCTGCCTAAAAAAAAAAAGAAAAGAAAGGGTTTATCAGGGAATACAAAGTCCAAACGGGCTTAAGCACAGGCTTAAAGCGGGGATGCAAAGAATGAGTTAAAGATGAGGCAGTAGCAGAAGCATTTGGCAACAGATCTGCATCCCTCTAGATTTTGAGTTGTTAAAGACGCATATCCATATTACCAAGGGGCGCTAAAAGAAAAACTTAGTTATGATTTGACATTTAATCCTACGGTTCTGCGTTCTGTCTGAAGACCCTTTAGCTAAATACGCATTAGTGACATCTCTCTTGATTTGATGTTGTTACTAACCTGGACTGGCCAGAACAATCTTAACCCCGTATAAAAGTAAAAAGGTTTTTATTATGAAATGGTTAAAACACGCCATTACAGAAAATAGAACAAGCGAGACACTCTCTGGAACATACATCTAAATCAGTCTCTGAAGTCTTTAAAAGGAATTTTGTTCTTGTTTACTGAAAAAACAACGCCTTTTCATAGAGAATCAGAAACGTTTTATAATCCAAAAATTGAGAAGGTCGACTGTGCAATAAATGGCAAGTCTGATCATTGTATTCAGGGCGCGGACTTTTACCTCACCAACACTTTGATGAAATAAGAAAGTTGTTCGCTGGAGTAGCAAAGAGATCCTACAGTTTTATCGTGTATGTAAAAAAATTCGCCTTTATGAGTAAATCTCGAAGACTACTTAAAACCAAATATGGGCTGTGGCTGGACTTAGATCCACATTGACAACAGATTGTTTGGAAGAGGAGAAAGGATAGGGCAAGATGGTATAAAAATAAATATTCACAAGAAAGCAGGCGGGACGCCCCAATAAAAATGCACATTTTTTATGGTTGTGATGCTCATTAAACATTGAAAGAAAACAGGGTAAGACGCGGGTTATTAAAATGTAGAAGAAAATTCTAATAAAAACAGATGGGTAGCTTGAAGTTTCTTCCAAAGATCCGCACTGTTCTCTTATCTGCGGGGTTACGGGGGGGGAAAACTGTCTTCGTACTTGATTTGTTACAAACAATATACAGGTTTCATTACGAGCACATTGTTATATTCTGCACAACCATTTTAAACACAACAAGTCTTACAAAGAAAGGAAGTTTATTTGGACAGAGGAGAATATATTTCCCAGTTGATCCTAGCGACAAACTGAGCGGGCTGTTTAGAACATTACTATAGGCTATTTGAGGAACTGAAACACTGTTTATTATTGATGACTGTTCAGCTGAACGAGACATTGTTAAAAAAAAAAAAAGCTCTGTCAAAGCTAGCCTTTATGGGCCCCCACGCCTTAGTTTCTGGGGTGGCTCTTAACCCAGAAATATAATGCTGTCTTAAAAGACTTCGATCGCAGTTTTAAAAATTTGGGTTTTATTATTTTACACTAAGGACAAAGATAGTTTGAAGAATGTTTAAGTGAAAATTATATAATAAGGGACAAAGATGAGCAAAAAAAAAAAGAGCAGTTAGAAAAACTAGGCACGCTAAGCTATGCTGGGGGACTGACCCCCCAGATCAATACGTTTGTTTATTGTAGATTGTTTATTATTGATTGCTTATAACAATTTGTTTATTATAATTTTATATATAAAAGAAGTCTCGGGGTCCAAATCAAAAGCGCAGCTAGCTCCTAAATGCGTTGCAGTAGAGTTTTAAAAGACCTACAGACACAACCGAGGGGTTGATCTAATAGGAGTGCCAGAAATGTTTATGGTTGAGTACAAAAGATGACGGGGCTTACAAAAAGAACAGAAATTGAAGACAAAAACGACAGCCAATATCCTACCCTAGAAAAGATAAGAAATTTTAAAGGGGAAACGATTTTTTGGGAAACATGAATACAAACTTCATAAAAAAGAGAATGCTTGGGGGTTGCTTCCTGAAATTGCTTGGAATTTAAAGTTTGAACTACGAAGCCCTAATGTATACTTTTATAAGGAAAACAATTTTAGAAAGGCCTTGAATGAAGGCCCCTTTTTTGTTAGCCTAGTTCCAGGAACACAACAGAAAAAACAGATTAAAATAACTTTGGGAGGGTTCTGAATATATGCTACAGAGAAAGAAGTCCTTAGCTGAAGTGGGGGGCGACACTGTTGCTTAAAATTTAAACCCAAAGCTAACTGCTACTACCTAGGCAAATGACGAGATTTTTCGCTTATTTATTACTCCGAGGGAGGGCGATACTAGTTTTTCCCGAACATACTTAATCAAGGTATACAAATAAAGGGGAAAACTTGGATGCTCCTCTTAAGCTCGGTATTGCAATTACTAAAAACGGAGACAAAATAAACACCCATGTATCATCTGACAAGGTTCCTGTGTGGTTGACAAGACAAACCTACAGTACTCGACTTTATTCTCATTAAGTATATTGATTTTTTGCTTTTACTCTGTTAATGAAGTGCTGCCAGAAGGATTAATAAGAAAATATGTACAAATTAGTTAATAAAATAATCTTATTTAAAAATGGAGGGTCAACAGTTAGGGTAGACAAATACTGAATTCAAAAGGAAATAGAAAGCGACTTATATAAGTATGGGGTTACTAGAAAGAAATATGCTAAAGCTTTAAATACTCTTTCTTATTAATTACTGGCTCATCAGCTGTAGCTAGCGTAAGTGCTGGGGGCTAGTGTTGCTGTTTTAGCTACTGGGCTGGGGCGCCAGCCTCTTTTGCATTAGAGGTTTTTGGGTTTAGGGGTTTGGGGGCTATTTCTATGATTGTAAGTGTTTTTTTAAAAAAAATTTAAATCCTAAATTGCAAAAGCACACTGCCATTGTAGCCCTAGCATCAGCAAAACTTTGTTCATTAAGATTAAGAAAAGCAATCATTACAGGGTGAAAACATTACGGAGAAGAATTTCGAAGCTATGGCGACGGGGAGGATTACAGACGACAGAAAATTGAACTTCAAAAGGAGTGGAGAAAGACTTTTACCCTTCCGACAGGTAGACACTGATGCAATTAAACAGAACATTGAAAAACAAACACACGATCATTAAACCCAAAATAGGGTAAAAAAATAAATACTATTTTTTTTGTTAACTCACTGTGTTTGGCGGACAACTTGCAGCTCTTCGGGGAACAAAACGATCTTTTAGGGGCAGGCTTTTAGACGTAGTAGCACCGCTAGAAGAAAGGGTTATCTCTTAAATAATATACGGGGGGATCTGTTTTCATAATTCTTTTAACTTCATATACATCTACGCTCCATTTAGGATCTGTGGGTCTAATTCTAACATCCCTTCTGCCTCTCCAGGAGCATACAAGTATCTTACTTTTAGTCCAAACGGCAAGAGTTTTTGAGTCCCCTGCACACTTCAGTAATGCTAATTTTTTTTAATTTGATCGCGTTTACTGGCTTCAAACCCTGTTGCTTTAAATTCTTCATTGTTCATGGCGCATAAGACTGCTGGCAATCTCCTAACCCATTCTGTGTTAGGCGTTCTGTCCATAATTCTCTGTGAATTGATAGGTAAATGGGCCTCGCATGTATATTTGTTGTAAAGCCACAGCCACAGCAGTTGAGCTTTTATCCGTTAAAGGCTCAGCGTTCTTTTTATCTTGAAGCCATGTCTACAAATGTCA
Source organism: Conus ventricosus (assembly GCA_018398815.1). Taxonomy (NCBI): domain Eukaryota; kingdom Metazoa; phylum Mollusca; class Gastropoda; order Neogastropoda; family Conidae; genus Conus; species Conus ventricosus. The sequence goes on from CM031614.1 coordinate 54,544,256, forward strand.
GAGCATACTTAAACCTTTTTCTCTAACTTTGTCAGTGGAAGATACGCAAGTCCCCTTGGTGGGTGTCATTTGGAACTCAGTTTAACAAATCTAGGCCTTATTATTCTTTTGGGGCAGGCAGATATATTGCCAAATTTCCTGTTTTGAAAGCCACTCTTTCGCATCTGATTCAGACACTCTAGCAGCTTTACTCAGTTTTCAATAGCAGTCTTTCCTTTCCAATAGCCTTTAGGAAAATAATATATTTTGTACTTCGTATTGTCCATAAGAAGGACTGTATTTTAATTTTATTTTAATTATTTTTTAGATTGTTTGTGCAAGAATATATACTGAGAGGGAATGAAAACGCAATCCCCATTTCGTCCCCGAAAAATGTCACCTCAGCCAAAATAAATGTGAATTATGCACGAGGCAGGGAACCTAGCACGCGTATGTTGTATTGGGGCGGAATCTGTATTGACAGGCACAGTTTGGGGTTTTATGACGTCATGAGTAAACCACTCCAACACATCTTTTACTGATAACCGGGAAAACACGTGCAAAAAACAGGCATACTGTGATTGCATGCAAACAGCCCATGACTGTCCCCTATAAAACACACATTGGCGTTTTACTGACACTCGTACGCACCATGCCGCGGTTAACTACAGACCAGAGAAATCAAGCCATTGACATGCTGAGGGCAGGCACTGCTCACATCAGGGCCGCACAACATTTCAATGTACACCCATCAACCATAACCCGTCTTGCGACTCGGCACCAAAACACTGGAAGTGTAAACGACCGTCCACGCCCAGGCGTCCAACGTGTGACAACGGCACGACAGGACCGCTACATTATCACGCAGCACCTCCGGAATCGTTTCCAGCCAGCTGCACAAACAGCCCGCAACACTATTGGACTAGAGAAAGACCAATCAGCAGCCGTACCGTGCGTCGGCGTCTGGCAGCAGCAGGGCTACGGGCACATCGACCATACCAAGGTCAGATCTTAACCCATCGCCATCGACTAGCACGCCAGCGATGGGCTGCCGCAGGTGGCTTTCTGGGGAACAGGTTTGGGGGAATGTTGTTTTTTTCGGATGAATCCCGGTTCAATGTCTCTTTCCCGGATGGCCGTGATCGTGTGTATCGACGTCAGGTGAACGTTTTGCGCAACCCTGTGTCATTGAGCGAGATCGTTATGGGGGTGGAGGGGTAATGGTCTGGGGTGCCATAAATGCTCAATTTCGATCGGAGCTTGTGTTTGTGCCAGGCAACTTGACGGCAAGGCATTATATTGACACTGTTCTTGAGCCAGTTCTTCTTCCTCTCTGGAGACAGCATGGTGGCAACAGACTAGTGTTTCAGCAGGACAATGCTCGACCCCACACAGCCGTTCTCACACAAAATTTCCTTCGGGACAGCAATGTGGATGTCATGCAGTGGCCCTCCGTGTCCCCAGACATGAATCCCATTGAACATTTGTGGGACGAACTTGGACGACGTGTGCAAGGTCAGCAGAAATCCCCCAACTACCGTTGCTGAGCTCACCCAAGCATTGCAGCATCACTGGAACGTGATACCGATCCGTATCATCCGTCGTTGTGCGCTTCAATGCCCCGACGTTTGCAAGCTTGTGTTTCGTGCTCAAGGGGGACACACCAGATATTGACAGTGTATTCCTTCTGTCGCGCCTAAATGGGCTTCACTTCAGGCGAATGTGCACCTGTTATAGGCAAACTAATGTACAGTGGTCGCACTTTGTCACACGTATTTGCTTTGATGTGTGTTTGTTTCATTTCAATAAAAATTGTCAGTTGACAATGGAATTGCTTTTCTTTGCCTCTCATATAATAGATTGCTCCCATAGCACCCACAATAAAACCAATTTCTGCTATTTTTCTGTTCTTCTGATGGTTCATAAAAGTCAGACAGTTCTGGCGCGGTGATGTTAGAAACTTCTTTCCTGTTACTAAGTAATACTCATTCATTGCCTCATCGACGTCTGTAAATGTTGGCTCTGCATGTCCCTGTTCCCTTAACTTTTCATTAATAAAGTCTAAGTGAGCAATTCGTCTTTTCTCGTAAAGCGTCTCTTGCCTTAGCTAAATCTTCTATTGCTTTGTTATGCTGTTCTCTCTCTTCATCGGACCTCAATTACTAAGCATATAATTGCTTCCAGAGAAGCCAAGGCATTAACAATAGCTCCTGCTACCATCATAACTACTCCGGCCATTTTTTATAAATCAATATTTTTCTATGAATTAATCTTTCTATGAACTAATATTTTCTGGATAATCCCCTGTGCAACAAGAAAGTCTTTTTGACGCAATCCTGCAGTAATTACAACTATAACTTAACAACATCCTCAATGTCTAACCTTCCTAGGTCAGCTGGCCTCATTCTAAACATGTTTTTTGCTAACACGCTATAGCCTATACTAAAGCCGCTAATTACAGCAGAGTGGTAAATCGTATTGATAATCTTTTTTTCACTCATCTTTTTATTAACTAAAAAAATAATTAAAATAATCATAATACGAAAGGCTGTCTATGTGCTTTTATCAGATAATCTTTGTTGTTAAAGCTAAAAATAAAGTTGCAACTAGTTTTGGCGAATCTTCTATCTTCCCCATGTTTGGGCGGTTTTATTCTAACAACATTTTGCAAGGGTTGAATAAACTATAACACCAACGATAGGCACTGCATAATTAACCAACTTTAAACTCATGTTTTAAAAGTATTATATTATTTTTTATTGTTTTAAAAAATGGATTGTGACGAACTATTAAGGTGTGAGGAGCAAGCAGACTACCCCGTAGACCACTGCCATAAAGAAAGATTATATTCTCTAGCTGCTTGTGGAAAAACTAGACAGTATTTAGGCACTGAACTAAGTATTGAACAGATCCAACAATTGTCTACATCAGACATTGAAAAGTACTACGCTAGGTACGAAGCACAGCTAGGGTCAAAAATGGTTAGATCATGGGTCAGACAATGATTAGCCTATATGCTAAGTTAGTAAGTAAGATGGCGCCGGTTGATTCAGAAGAAGATTTAAAATATGACTTATCACAAATCCGTTTTAAACAAGTCCCTAGAAACTCTAGCACGTGACATGTATTACAGATTTGGGACTAAGTTATGCCCATTCATCATGGGATTTAATTACTTTTAATCATATTAATTTTGATCATATTAAATTTAATCGCAATAAAAAAAATGAGCGATCAGGAGAAGAAGACGCCACAGGACAGTCCGCAGGACAATCCGCAGGAGCAGAATGTACCACAAGTGAATGTGCCACAAGTGAGTAGTGTTACTAAGACTAAAAATCCGTAAACTGGCTGAATGGAACAGACTAAGAAAATCAAACCAATCAGCAAAACAAAAATTGTTAGATAGTAATACAGCATCGCCACCGCCAACAACACACACAATTAACAACAACACAATCACAAACAAACAATAAGATGTATTATTATGTATTGGAGCTGTTGTTGTTGGGGGAGTTTTAGCATACAAATGTCTAACGCCATACTTAGCAGCAAAGTCACAAACCCCCACAAAGCCAGTAAAAGAAGAAGAACCAACTTCTGCAAAAAAAAGAGCAACCTCCCGATGTAGACCCATTTTCTATGTAATAGTTTTTAAGAACTAAATAAAGTACAAGTTAAGAACTAAATAAAGTAACAAGTTAAGTGAGTTATAGAAAGTACTTTTAAGTTAGTGCAAGTAAATTACAAGTAAAGTACAAAAAAATAAGTTCTTTTTTAAGTACTAGTTAGGTTCTTAAAATAAGTACTAGTTAGGCTCTTAGTTAAGTACTAGTTAGGTTCTTAAGTTAAGTACAAGCTAAGTCAGTCGAGTTAATCTTTTAAAGTTCTCCAATGCCCTACAGCATATGAAAACTCAGGACTGACGTAAGTTCTCTTGTTATTGTTAGAGACTAGTGATTTCTTGTTAACAGCAGTTGTGTTTACTTGATGAAGAGTAAGCGCAGATTAACATTTGTGTGATGAAATACTTTGTTTTCAAAGAGGGCTTGCTTGTAGTTATCGTGAGATATATTTTTTTTGACAACTTCTTTACTTATGTCCTTAGCTTTTTTCATTACAGAAGTCTGGCTGCAACGCTATACATCTTTGACCTCAAACCAACATATTCTTTGATAACTGTCCCATTAAGTTCATCCTTCATCTTTCCAATCACTTTCTTGTTCACAGTTGAATGTTAAAGGACTGTCTTTTGGATAGTCGCATGTGTCGTACCACCCATCAGCTCCTTTAGCTACTTCAGTTTTCTAAATCCTTATAGAAGTCTTCTGTGGGGACGTCTAGAATAAAACTATCAGTGTCTGTGTAAAGTACTCTTGCTTCTGGGTACCGCGGTTTAAAGTAGTCGTACAGAAATTCTAACATCAATAACTTTGACAACTCTAATACAGTAAAGCTAATAAACACCAGCTTGTCCAACTTAACATCTTTTTTTTCATCCATAATGCCAACCAAGCTGTTGTTTAAACCTTCTAAAGTCTTGATAGTTAGTTTTAGAGGCAAACTTAATTGCTTGGTTTTTCTTTTGTAAGTAATTAACATCTTTACGATTGTGTACGTTCTCCATGTTTTACCAAAACAGCTGTTATTCATCAGTTTAAAGAAGTCTTTTTCTGAAGCATCAGTGGCTTGGGTTCTAAGATCAGTATTCCTTCTTGATGTATGGCCTCATAAAAGGCTCTTGATCAAAAGCAATGATTCTATGAACAGCAGTCAGTTTCAATCCGGTCTTAAGTAAAACTGTAGGAGTCTGTAATGACACACATATTTAGTTTTGTGGCGAAGATTGGGAACGAGTTTAGGCGGCTCGATGGGACTCATCTTTAATCTTTCTGCGGCTAGGGGGTAATCGTTGTGGAAATCGTGTAATTCTTTAGGATATTCTAAGTCTACTTCCAAGATTAGTCCTGCTGGATTATCAGGCGTAAGCTGTGACAACATGCCTAACACAGTATTAACATCTTGAGGCCCTTTTATCATTTTAAAGTTTCTCAGTGAAAGCGGTTGACTCATGGCCCATCCATACAGATTGTTAGCGTCTAAGTACATTAGATAGTTAGACGTTTAGTAGGGTCATAATCATCTAAATACTTGTTGTTGGCTTTGCAGTAAGGATGTGAGGCCATGCTAATGCCTCCCCTTAGACCGTCTTCAATCATCTGGAGTGTAGGTAATCAGATATTAAGTCAATCTGGATGTTTGTAGACTTTAAGAATGCGTCCCAAGATAACCCTGGGGCAGAGATGTAATGTGATGAGTCTAAGTTGTAATGTTTCATGCATGTAGATCTGTAATTCTGAAAGACGTCCTGCCAATAAACACACGTCAGCCAATAAATACTGATCATGATAATCACCCATTGTTTGACAGTGTAATTCTGTCCAGACCTTTTGAGCGTATTTATAGTCAGAGTCAGTTATGCCTTTCCCCATAAGCCTAGAGTAAAAATCGTCTTTATGCGGTAGCGCCGGCTCGTCAAAACTTTTTCCATGAGTCCATGTATCATAGGGGTAAACACCTTTATGTACTAAAGATGGGTCAAAGTATTGTTTAGTGATTGGAAAGTCTTGAAGCGATCCTGCTAACTTATCTAAACTAGCCATCAGATGTTGGGCTGAGTCATAAAAGGATAAAGAGTCAAGAGTAAAAGTCATGTACTTTTCTGAAGACTGTGCAATGCAGGTAACCCTCTTATATTCAGAAGTCACTGCTTGCATGATGAAATGAGAATCGTAGCCTCTTAGGTTATGAAAGAAGATGGGCATTTCCATGTCTTAGGTCAACCTTAAGTTGAAGATTACAATTGTTGTGCGCAGCCCCTCTAAACTTTCCAGTAATGTGATCGTGGTCTCTTACTGTGTTGCCTAATAATTCTTTATTGCAAATCCAACAGTGTGTAGATGAGTCATAACGTTCTTGGTCTTCAGGAGTCATAACAATGTCTGAAAGATTTATTTTGTTAGAGTAGTAATTGCGAAGTTGTTTCATCTGCTCTAAAAATCTGCTAGCTGCGTTGGGGCCTCTGTAAATCTCGGTGTTGTGTGTGTTGACCGTCTGACCTAACAACAATAAATGCATAAGAACAGATCTGATGGCGGGTTAATAAGGTTGTTTTTTTTGTTCTTGCTGTTGAGGCCGTAGTACTGTGGCAAGATTGATTCAAAGTCAGCATAAACCACGTATGGGCTCATCTGCATTTTGTGTAAATTTTTAAAACTAACTTTAGACCCAGGTTTAGGTGTGAGGAGTTTGGTTTCACAGTCTACAAAACTTTTACAATGTTTCTTATGACTGGCAGCTGCTTCTATAGTGGGGATTCTGACCAGACACCTTCTACAAAGCCCTTGTTTAAAATTGTCTTTTGTAGTAAAAGCCATTAGTCTGCTTATTGTTCTGATTAATACATAATGACTCTTAGGACCGTCCGTAAACAGTAATCAAGTCTACATGTTTGTTAAGTGGTTTCGCCTAAAGTGGAGCGTTGGGAGAAACCCTTAGAGGCGCTAGATTGTCTACTACAGACCATGTGTATACGTTATGGTGATTGGGTTGTTTTGCTCTTCAAACTGAGATATGCTGTTTATGCTACTGGAAAGGATATGTTATCAAAGTTCAGTTCTTGCTTAATATTGTTCATAATTAGAAACTCTGTTTGCATGATTTTTAACAGGATTGTAGATGCGCTAAAACACACCACATAAAACACATGTTGTCAGAATTAATGTATGTTTAAGACTGCTCGTTTTTAACTCTAACTCTTTTGGGAGAGGAAGGTAAGAATTGCCAACTATAGGATAGAACTTTGTTTGTCTCAATTTGATTTCAAGGACTGTCCCTTCAGACCAGCCAGAACCCCTTAACTTTGCCTCCTCACTTGCATGGTTAAACTGTGTAAGCATGTAGTCAGCCCAGTTAGAGTTAAAGTCGTGATAGCTGATTACTTTCTTCTGCCTTGTTGAAACCCAGACTGGCATGTTAGTATCGTCAGGCGTTATATAATCAATCAGAACAGCCAATAGCACTTTTACTGGCGGTTCCATCTGAAGAGACTCTGGGATTTTAGAGATAGCATGTGCTACGCTTTCATGAACATTTGTGGGGTTAATAATATTCATGTCTACTTCACTGAACGTATTACTAATTGTTTGTCGCTGCTAAGTATTTCTTCCATCGTACATAGTTTTCCCCCTCGAATTTACTTGTGGTCGTCATTTTTAAAGCCACAATATTACGTAAATTAACAAAAATAAATGTAAATAAAAGTAAGTAAAACGCGCTTTTATTCTTCGCCCAAAGTGTCGCAACACTTCAAGACACGTTAGCCTTACAATAACAACCCGCCAATATTTTAGCTTTTTCTGAATCACTACAGTCAAATGTTTATCACTTTGATTGCTTCGTTAAATAAGTTCACTATGATCTTTTATTATATTGTTTACATCATTCTCAAAACCAAATTCACTAAAATCAATGTTTACTAATTTCATTGTTTCGTCAAATAGTTCATTACAATTCTTTAAATCAGATTCACTGAGTTCGGCAGCCATTTTAAAATCTAAAATAAATAAAAAATTAATTGTAAATTCAGCTGTTATTAATAGTCTTTTCTAATTGTAAAACCTGATCTTCATTAAAGCGAATAGTCACTCCTTCAGAGTCAGTAGAAACAGTCAGATTAACATCTTCAGAGCCATATATCAACTAAAATGGCAAACAACATTATAACTGGTTGAGGCCAAGAATCTGGTATTTTACTGATGGCCTGCTTAACGCTTTCTTGGATATTTATGCGCTCAAAAAGATCATAATTAATTCTTCAAACCTGTTCTTTAACTGATCTTTATCGGCTTCTCTCTCTCCCAATCCACTCGTAAAGTATATTAATAAGCTCACTAACTACTTCGACCTTCATTTTTAAACACAAATAAAATTATAAATAAAAAAATTAAGTAATCAGTTTCTCTTGTTTTTGTGCTACAGGCATAATCTGGATCACACACACACACACACACATACACACGAGAATCATTCACACAACAGACAGGACGGTGCTTGTGGGGAAAGTGAAAGGGCTTTTTGTGGCTCACACTTGAACGACGTAAATTCAAGACAGCCACCAAAAGCACTTATCAAAGTCCCGAATGAATCACAGGATCATTTTCAAAGTTCCTTTGGCGGCTGCCTGAATAGGCAGCCTTAAAGCAGGTGAAGCAAAACGACGAAGCAGGAGCAATACGTTGAAGCCACAAACAACAAAAAAAGTCATTTTCATTATATACAAAAGTCATTTTCATTATATACAAAAGCCATTTTCATTATAATGGGGCAGGTCGTCTGAAAAGGCAGCCAAAAAGTTGAAGCAGACGTTTTAACAGAGTAGAACAAAAATTAATGTCAATACTAGTTGACCTATTTCGACGCTACAGCCTGTAGCGCGACCTATTTCAGTGCTCAACCCTCTTCCCCTCAACCGTAGCCGGCGTCTCCTCAATCGCGGCAGCCACTGCGTGTGGTGGAGAGAATGTAAATATCTTCGTTCACGATCACCAAATCCTATTCTGCATGGAAACCCCCATTTCAATGTGCTAATTACATCAATTTTAGAGGTTTTGGCATGTTAATTTTTGTTGTTAAAAGGTGTTAAATTTGGCCAAAACTGATATGAGATGGACGTGATTAGTATGTGAAAAAGGGGGTTTTCGTGCAGAATAACATGGGTAGTCTTGAACATAGATATTTACATTCTCTCTATCAAACCTGTCATGCAGTGAGAGAGTGTTCAACAATGCAGCAGTAGAATAACCAGGAGGCACTACAAACAAGTGGATACAATTACAAATTACAATACAACCCAGACAACAACACAAATAAAAGCAAGAAAAATAGGAAAAGAAAAATCATATGGTATAACCCCCCATACGACGGAAACTCAAAACAAAATATAGGGAAAGAATTCTTCAAAATCCTAACAACTTCATTTCCAAAAGAACACAAACTGTCCAAAATATTTAACAAAAACACTGTCAAACTATCGTACTCATGTATGCCCAACCTCAAAAACCTAATTGACGCATCCAACAAAATGAAAATCAACACAGCAAAGAAGGGTGAAGAAAGGAAATCTTGCAATTGCACCAGAAAGGAGCAGTGCCCACTAAACAATAAAAGTCTTCACAACAACATTGTATACCAGGCTACTGCGACATCAGAAAATGAAAAAGAAACATACATAGGGATCACTGAAAACCACTTCAAAACCAGATATGCAAACCACAAACAGTCATTTAATAAAAAAAATAAAAAAAAAAACAAACAGAACTGAGCAAATGTATCTGGAAACTTAAAGACGCAAAAACAAGCTACAATATATCCTGGAAAATCATAAAAAGAGCATCACCATACAGCAATGTTTCAAAAAGATGCAACCTATGTTTAACTGAAAAATGGTTAATACTATGCAAACCACACTTAGCAACTTTAAACACCAAAACAGAAATAGTAAACAACTGCAGGCATAAATGGAAATCGTTGTTAGTGAATACACCCAAAACAAAAACCTGAAAGTCAAAAAAAACACGTGCAGCCAACCCGCACGTGCAAACAACCTCAAACGGGAGCCCACACGCTATATAACATCGGCGGTGGGCAAACCAAAAACCATCCTGATGACGGCGCAACGCGCTCGGAACAAATTTGTTGATCACTTCTTTTAAAACCTTATTTTAACATATATATATAAATATATCTATCTATCTATATATATATATATATATAATATATATATATATATATAATATATATAATATATATAATATATAGTTAAAACAACTTGTTTTAACTAATGTTGCTCCCCAAGGGGTTGGCACTTAAAAAAATTGTTTTAGGCATTTTAAATATACTGATCTCTCTCTCTCTCTCTCTCTCTCTCTCTCTCCCTCTCTCCTCTCCTCTCTCTCTCTCTCTCTCTCTCTATATATAATATATAAAATATATATATATATGTTAAGAATATTTTTTTTAAATGAAGTATTAAAATCAACAAGCTTGTTTCGAACCTCTCGCTCTCCTCAGGATATTCTTTTGGGGCACGCTATCTGTCTTTTATAGCGTGCGGACCTGATTCCATTTCTGCACGTGCGAGTCGCTTCACGTGTGGTCTGTGGTTTTTGTTGGGGTCTGTTCAGGTGGCGTGCGCTAACAAAGATTTCCATTTGTGCCTGCAATTGTTTACTATTTCTACTTTTGTATTCAATGTTGCTAGGTGTGGTTTACATAATATTAACTATTTTTCTGTGGAACATAGATTGCATCTTTTTGAAATATTGCTGTATGATGTTGCTCATTTTATGATTTTCCATGATATGTTGTAGTCTATTTTTTATCTTTGAGTCTCCAAATATATTTACTCAGCTCTGTTTGATTTTTGTATTTTTCATTTTTGAATGACTGTTTGTGGTTTGCGTATCTGGTTTTGAAAGTGTTTTCTGTGACCCCTATATATGTTTCTTTTTCATTTTCTGAAGTTACCGTAGCTTGTATACAATGTTGCTGTGAAGGCATTTGTTGCTTAGGGGGCACTGTTCTTTTTAGTGGAGTTGCAAGATGTCCTTTCAGACACCCTTCTCTTTTATGTTGCTTTTCATTTTGTTAGATGAATCAATTATGTTTTTTAAGGTTAGGCATACATGAGTATGATAGTTTGATGGTGTTTTGTTGAATATTTTGGACAGTTTGTGTTCTTTTGGAAATGATGTTGCCAAGATTTTAAAGAATTCTTTTGATATATTTTATCAAAAGCAAACCACCCACCATCCATACTAAAAACAATACCCAATGGTATAAACAAGAGACTATCCAACCTGTCATGCAATGAAAACGCATTCAATGATGCAGCAACAGAATATCAAGAAGCATTACAAAAAAGTGGTTACAATTACAAACTACAATACAGTCCAGACAATAAACACGAACAGAAAAAAAAGAAAAATAGGAAAAGAAAGATCATATGGTACAACCCACCATACGATGGACAAGTAAAAACAAATGAGGAAAAGAATTCTTTAAAATCTTGGCAACATCATTTCCAAAAGAACACAAACTGTCCAAAATATTCAACAAAAACACCATCAAACTATCATACTCATGTATGCCTAACCTTAAAAAACATAACTGATTCATCTAACAAAATGAAAAGCAACATAAAAGAGAAGGGTGCTGAAAGACATCTTGCAACTCCACTAAAAAGAACAGTGCCCCTAAGCAACAAATGCCGTCACAGCAACATTGTATAACCAAGCTACGGTAACTTCAGAAAATGAAAAAGAAACATACATAGGGATCACAGAAAACACTTTCAAAACCAGATACGCAAACCACAAACAGTCATTCAAAAATGAAAAATACAAAAATCAAACAGAGCTGAGTAAATACATTTGGAGACTCAACGATAAAAAAAATAGACTACAACATATCATGGAAAATCATAAAAAGAGCAACATCATACAACAATATTTCAAAAGATGCAATCTATGTTCCACAGAAAAATGGTTAATATTATGTAAACCACACCTAGCAACATTGAATACAAAAGTAGAAATAGTAAACAATTGCAGGCACAAATGGAAATCTTTGTTGGCGCACGCCACCTGAACAGACCCCAACAAAAACCACAGACCACACGTGAAGCGACTCGCACGTGCAGAAATGGAATCAGGTCCCGCACGCTATAAAAGACCCGATAGCGTGCCCCAAAAGAATATCCTGAGGAGAGCGAGAGGTTCGAAACAAGCTTGTTGATTTTAATACTTCATTTTAAAAAAAAATAGTCTTAACAGATGTTGCTCCCCAAGGGGTTGAGCACCTTCAGATTTTTAAAAGAACACTTTTATATTGTTCATATATATATATATATATATATATATATATATATATATAATATATATATATACATATAAGGGATATTAATGATTATAATGATAGTGGTAGTAATTATAATTGGCTCTTTCCTTTCACCCCCATATCACCAGCATCCTAACACAACTACATGATTACACCTGTCCACCACTGCAACAGCAACCCGCTATATATTCCACAAAATCACACACACACACCACATTAACTTGCCGCGCCCCCCTCCTCCCCTTTTTTCCCACTGACCACTTCCTTTCCTTTGTCCACATTATGTTCCCCCCACCCCACCCCTCTGTGTACAAGTATACTAAGGGGCTTGTGTCTCCCCCCTCCCCTCTACATATAGGTATGCTTGGATGTATGTACATGTGTTTGTCGTGTGTGTGTGTGTGTGTGTGTGTTGTGTGTGTGTGTGTGTGTGTGTGTGTGTGTTATACACAGATTCCCATATATGACCACTATGTACTATCATTATTACCACCACTCATAAGATGTCCTGTGTATGCCAATCTTTTTTTTTTCCTTCTTTTTTTGCATATGTGTGTGTGTGTGTGTGTGTGTGTGTGTGTGTGTGGTGTGTGTGTGTGTGTGTTGTGTGTGTGTGTGTGTGTGTGTGTGTGTGAATGTGCCTGTGTACGTATGTAGCTATGTGTGTGTGTGTGTGTTGTGTGTGTGTGTGTGTGTGTGTGTGTGTGTGTGTGTGTGTGTGTGTGTGTGTGTGTGTGCGTACGTGCGTGCGTGCGTGCGTGCGTGCGTGCGTGTGTGTGTGTGTGTACATGTGTGTGTACATGTGTGTGCGTGCATGTATCATGCATGTGTTGTGTGTGCGAGACGGTGATGATTTCATCTATGACAACCATCATCATCAATCAATCATTGATCATTGCCCCCCCCTCCCCCCCCCCCCCCCCCAAGTTCAAATTTTTTTAAACTCAACTGGCATTATCATGCCAATGCTTTCATGCTATTTCACTTATGACAATGATCAACATCCTATAGCACTGTTTGTCCCACTTAAGACAATGACCAATTATCCATGAATCATCAATTTTTATTCCTTTTTCTCCCACCACCAACCGGCATTTCTACATCAATGCCACCACATTATTTCATTTATGACAATGGTCACCACCCTATAGTTCTATAGATCTCATCACAGTGATCAACATCCATCAGTCATTGATCATTTCCTTTATTCCCCCACTGGCATTATCATACTTGCCAATATACTATCCTTCTCCTTTTACAAAAATGACCATCATCCTACACCACTGTGGATCATACATACACCTTGACCACGACCATCATCCACCCATCTTTGAACACCTCCCCCATTCCCCCACCGGCATTTTACACCAATGCCACAACATTATCCCACTTATACAACAATTATCATCATCCTACAGTACTGTTTATCTCAAATGATCCATGATCATCAGCCATCAGTCATCTACCCCTACCCCCCTCCACCCTCTTTCTCAACCTGCAATATTATACTAATGCCCCCTTATTATTCCACTTACCACAATGACCATCATCTTACAGTACTATTGATCTCACCCATGCCAATGAGCATCACCCACAGGTCATTGATATTTTCCTTTATCCCCTCAACTTGCACCATTGCACCATCACCACTACAGTTTTCCACTTATGTAACAATAATCATCATCCTATGGTACTACTTATCTAAAAAGATTACCATTTATCAGTCACTGAAAATACTCCCATCCAGTGAACACCTTCATACTGCACTATATATGGAAATGAAGAAGCTGACCAATTGACAAAGGAGGGAGGACAGCAGCCCCAACTGTAAAAGGTAGCCTCCTTGGAATAAATCAAAAGTATTTCCAAGGAGACAAATAGGAAGACGACTTCAGCAGCACCAAGACTTCAACAAGAGGGATGCATACTACCGGATGCCCAGATCAGACCAAGTGAACATTGTGAGGCTGAGGATAGGGCTCAGGTCCACTATATTCCACACCTGTGAGTCTTCAAATTATCAATGCAGTACAGCCTCAGAGACAGCGGAACATTCCCAGCTAAACCCAAAGTAGAAATCTAGCCTGCCAACTCACCAATGAGTGCAAAACCTTACTGACCACTGGAGGGTCTTCACCATACAGCAGCCTCCGTCAGTACCTCCAGGATTCTTACCTAAGAAAACGAAGAAGAAGACCATCATTGTGAGACTGAGAACAGGGCACTCCAGACTGTGACATCACATCTCCACAATATTCCACACTGGCGAGTCTTCAATTTATCCATGCAGCCCCAGTGACAGCGGAACATTCCCAACAACACTAAAAGTAGAAACCTAGCCTGCCAACACACCGATGATGAGTGGTGCAAAACTTTATTGACCTGAGGAGGGCCTTCACCATACAGCAGCCTTTGCCAGTACGTTCAGGATTCCTGCCTAAGTGAACGAAGAAGAAGACCTTCCTACAGTACTGTTGATCTCATGATCATCACCCATCAGTGATTGATCAATGATTAAAAAAAAATTTAATGAGTGTATATAGAGTGTATATATATATATATATATATATATATATATATAATATATATATATATATATATATATATATATATATATATATATATATATAATATATATATATTGAATTATAAACAAAGCTTGCTCTTATGTCTTAGATTGAAGAAATAGGGGGAGATACGCAGTTTCCCTCCCTATTGGAGGATGTCTCTCCCCCTTTGGAGAATATAAGCTTGCTGAAGGCTCATTTTGAGAAGCATTTATTTTATTTTTTTCCCCATCCACCCACTCAAGCACATACTGTTAGTTAGGCAGAATCATCTGCCACTGCAGTATGAATGCGTACCTCCCCCTATTTCTTCAATCTAAGACATAAGAGCAAGCTTTGTTATAATTCAATATTTCTTGCAGTCATTGCAACACCAAGCTGCTCTGTAAGTTGCTGGAACGGTGCTCGGTACTTATCCTTGGAATTTATTAGTTTGTTATATATATATATATAGAGAGAGAGAGAGAGAGAGAGAGAGAGAGAGAGAGAGAGAGAGAGAGAGAGAGAGAGAGAGAGAGAGGAGAGAGAGAGAGAAAAAAAGAAACACCCGAAGGTGCTGGGGAGGACCCAGAGAAGCACTGTCTTCACCCGCCTTTAGAGCAGTCCTGTACCACCCTTGGAGGCCTGCGCTGTGTTGACGATGGGTACAGGCATATATAGCAGCCTTTGCCAGTACGTTCAGGATTCCTGACTTACTTTATATAATATATATATATATATATATATATATATATATATATATATATATATATATATATATATATATATATATATATATATGTGTGTGTGTGTGTGTGTGTGTGTGTGTGTGTGTGTGTGTGTAATGTGTGTGTGTGTGTGTGTGTGTGTGAAAACTTTCCACAGTTAGTCTCATTATGATCATAACTCGCCCAGAATACTGTTTACGTGTGGTCCTCCCCCCTTTGTGTGTGTGTGTGTGTGTGTGTGTGTGTGTGTGTGTGTGTTGTGTGTTGGTGTGTGTGTGTGTGTGTGTGTGTAACACTTGATACCCTGTTTTTCATTGATCATTGCTATCGTTTTCTCAACCAACATCAGCATATTAATGCCAATACATTATTTCACCTGTTACAATGAACATCATCCCACAGCATTGTTTACTTTTTCAACAACACTATTTGTATGAACCTCCCACCCCCACCCTATAGTGGATGGAGAGATATGAGCTCTTCTCTCCCCCTCCCCCCCCCCCCCCACACATTACCCTCTTCCCCACCCACCCCTTTTCCCTCCCCCCCCCCCCCCAATTATACCTTATCACCCATTAATCTTCCATCCCCTTCCCTCCTTTATTAACATTACCCGCACACCTTTCACAACTACCAACGCATAACTACTACCACCTCCTTCATCACCCAGCAAAATCGTTTTTTTTTTTCTTCTTTATCTTACAGTTACTTTCATTTCATTCATCTACTTATTTATTATAATTACTACCACTATCATTATTATCACTGCAATTCCGTCAGGCCACCTTATGCGGAGGATCCGCCGTAGGCATGTGTTGATGAAGACCTGCAACTTGTGCTCCAGCCCTTTGGTGAGTCTCCAGGTCTCCGAGCCATACAGCAGCACAGATCTCACGTTGGTGTTGAACAGTCTCAGTTTGGTGTGAAGATGGACGTTTGCGCTCCTCCAGATGGGATTGAGGGTGGTGAAAGCAAATCTTGCCTTGGTTATTCTGGCCCTGATGTCATCATCAGTACCTCCTGTCTTGTTGACAATGCTTCCTAGGTAGGTAAATTTCTCAACATCTTCTATCCGTTGTTCCCCTAGGCGAATTGCTTCAGCCTGGCTTGTGTTGGCTCTCATGGTCTTTGTCTTCTCCGCGTTGATCTCCAAGCCAGTGTTACTAATGATAAAATGATAGTGGTAGTAATTATAATAAATAAGTAGATGAATGAAATAAAAGTAACTGTAATTTAAAGAAAAACGAAAGAAAAAAAAGATTTTGCTAGGTGATGAAGGAGGTGGTAGCAATTATGCGTGGGTAGTTGTGAAAGGTGTGTGGGTAATGTTAATAAGACAAATCAGAGACCAGTCGGAGACACCATCAGAATCCGAAAGTGAAAGTGGATCGGACACATCCTACGCCGAGGCCCGGACAACACCATACGGCAGGCACTGGATTGGAACCCTCAAGGAAAGAGAAAGCGAGGCCGCCCAGTGACAACTTGGCGTAGGACGCTGGACAGTGAGCTGAGTACCATCAAGCTGTCCTGGGGTGAGGCAAAGCAGGCAGCCCAAGACCGCACACGTTGGAAATCTGCAGTGAAGGCCCTATGCTCCCGTTGGAGCGAAGAGGATTAAGTCAGTAAGTCATTATTATCATTACTATCCCTTCTATATATATATTTATATAATATATATATATATATAATTTATATATATATATATATATATAATCTATAATCTCCTCCCCCCCCCCCCCCCCCCCCCCCCCTCCCACTTAGCATTATTATCAATCCACATTAACCACAACCGTCAGAATATATCACACCACCCCACTAAACCAGCTACACAACCCCATCGTTTTTCCTCTCACATAATCCCCTCTGTCGTTTCCGTCTGGGGGCCATTCTTCCTACCACATGGACAAAAGATACGTCACTCTTCGTTCTTTGTTTGTACTGTCCTAAATGTTAAATGTGATCTGTTTTTTTGCCTGAAGAAGACCCAAGAGGTCGAAATACATCGTGTCTTGTCCTGTGCTTTGACAATGTCCTTGGCGGTAACTAACCCCCTCTCTTTCTAAATCTTAGAAAGTATTTGGTCGACCTTTCTGAAAATTTGTAGGTATGTTTATTATGGGTCCCGGATGATGCCCGATGTGTTATTTGAACCGTTTATAGCCGTTACTAGCGGCTATAACGGCTCATAACGATTTTTCTTCTTTATGGAATATCTTAGAAATTACTTGGCCGATCATTCAGAAAATTTGAAGGTATGTTCATTATGGGTCACGGCTCATGCCCAATGTGTTATTTTTACTGTTGTAGCTGATACTAACGGCTATAACGGCCCATAATAGTGTTCTTCTTTGTGAAAATCTACGAAGGTACATGGCCGATCTTTCTGAAAATTTGTAGGTATGTTCATTATGGGTCACAGATGATGCCGATGTTTACCAGAATAGCCGTTACTAACTGCTAGACTGTAATGGGCCAAAACGGTTTTTCCCCTTTATGGAGTATCTCACGCGTATTCAAGATAAACTGGGAGCAGTTTATATGCTTTGCATCTTGTTTTTGTTTCAGAAGGTCCACCTGCTTTCTCAAGTTCATCTTCGCTCTCTTCGGGAGGGAGCGGGGGGACGCCATGATCCACCGACACGCAATTTACATCAAACAACGTCGCTGCATAATCCGGTGTAACGTGGTGAAACCGCCCACCTCCCAGTTTAACTCCCGGGAGCAGTCTGGCACTGTCTCAGATTAACTCCCGGGAGTTAATCTGGGTCTGCACCACAGCAGCCCCCCAACAGGTTCAGAACGGCCCCCCATCTCTTCTTTCTGTTTATTAGGCCTGTTCCAAAATGAACCCCTACCAGTCTCAGAATAACTCCCGGGAGTTGTTTTGAACCTAAAAATTTTGACTCTAAACTAACTCCCGGGAGTTCATTTGGGCAGTGCCAAATCAGCCCCCCCCCCCCCCCCCCCAACCCCTAGGAGAGTTAAACTGGTGCTGTTCCAAACTAACTCCCGGGAGTTCTGGGCCCAAGCTTTTGACATCAAAATGACTCCCCGGGAGCTAAACTGGCGCAAGTGGAGAGTCATTCCAGACAGGCCTGGAAAGCCCCCTCCCCGCCCCTCCTGGGAGTTAGACTGGCGCAGGCCCAGAATAGCTCCCCCCCCCCCCAACCCCTCCCCTCTGCCTCAGTTAATGAAGAAATGGCCAATAAGCGCTCCAGTGGAGAGTTATTCTAGCACCGGCCAAGAACAACCCACCAGGAGAGTTAAATTGGATCTGGCCCAGAACAGCCCCCCTTGTGGGGAGACTTTGTTTTAAACAAA
The DNA here is from genome assembly GCA_018398815.1 of Conus ventricosus. Classification (NCBI taxonomy): domain Eukaryota; kingdom Metazoa; phylum Mollusca; class Gastropoda; order Neogastropoda; family Conidae; genus Conus; species Conus ventricosus. Next base: position 54,562,791 of record CM031614.1, read on the forward strand.
CATTCAACCAGAAACATTGTGCAGCGAACATCAGAACATGGAGCACAACAAGCGAAAGCTTATATGGGGAGTTAATCCGGCACCTGCCCAAAACTGAACACCCCCCCCCCCCCCTCCCCGAGAGTTACTAGCCCAAAACAGCCCCAGTATAAAGAGTTAAACTGGACCTGGCCCAGAACATCCCCTATCTCCTCCTGGGGAGTTAATCTAGCACCGGCCCGGAACAGTCCCCCCTAGAGAGTTAAACTGGACCAGCCCCAAAACAGCCCCCTAGAGAGTTAAACTGGACCTGGCCAAAAGCAGCCTCCTTCCTGGGATTAACTAGTACTAGCCCAGAACAGCCCCCCCCCCCCCCCCCCCTTCCAGAGAGTAAACTGGACCTCGCCCAGAACAGACTCCCAGAGAGTTAAATTGGATCTGCCCCAAAGCAGCCCCAACGGGGGAGTTAATCTGCCACCGGCCCAGAACAAACCACCCAGAGTTACATTAGACCTAGCCAGAACAGCCCCCCTTATGGGGAGGACTTTGCTTTAAACAAACATTATTCACCGAAACATTTTGCAGCGAACATCACAACACGGAGCACAACAAGCGAAAGCTTATGTGGCACCTGCCCAGAACAAACCTCTCCCACCTCCCACCCCCTTAGAGTTAAACTGGTTCAAAACTGCCCCATTCCTGAGGAGCCCTGAACAGCCTCCCCCCCCCCCCCCCCGCCCCCCCCCGCCCCCTGGAAAGTTAAACTGGACCTAGTTCGAAACTGCCCCTTCCTGGGAGCTAATCTGGCACTGAAACAGCCTCCCCCCCCCCCCCCCCCCTCCCGGAAAGTCGGAAAGTTAAACTGGACCTGGTCCAGAACAGCACCCCCTGTACACCGCTGTTTTATCGCACCCTACCGTTTTGTCACACATGCGACCTAAACGGCGGGACAGCAACAAAACAGCGGTTGAAGGTCCGCCGTTTTTGTCTCTGTGCAACAAAACGGCGGATGGGCGACAAAACAGCGGTTTACGGTGTAACAACCCAAAAGTACTTACCGTCCAGAAGTACTCGCGGGGGTACTACTGGGGCCGCGCCTGAATGAACTCCGAGAGTACATCTGAGTCGGGTAAAAAATGGACCCCTGTTTTCTTAAGTACTCCCGGGAGTCATTCTGGACCGGTCCCAGACGTATCCACCCCCCCCCCCCCCCCCCCCCCCCCCTGCATATCTCCGTTAAGGTGTTGAGGGTTGTTATTTATTAGTCATAAAGTCACAATGCACATTCTATCTGAATCAACATTTAAATTATAGTCTGAATCAGCTTTAGGGGGAGTACTCTGGGCCGATCCCAGAAGTACCCCTTGCAAATCTCCTTTATTAATGGTTCAGGTTTCATATTTACTGGTCATAAACTCACACATGGCATTCTATTATTGAAAAGAGTCTGAATCAACTTTAGGGGGAGTACTACTGGGCCGGTCCCAGAAGTACCCCCCTTGCATATTTCCTTTATTAATGTGTTCAGAGTTGTTCTTTACTGGATATAAACTCATACATGGACATTCTACCTGAATCAACATTGAAATATAGTCTGAATCAACTTTAGGGGAGTTGTTCTGGGCCAGTCTAAAAATACCCCCCTTGCATATCTTCTATATCAATGTGCTCAGGATGTTATTTAATGATCATAAGCTCACACATGGACATTCTATCTGAATCAACATTGAAAACGAGCCTGAATCAACTTTAGGGGAGTACTACTGGGCCGGTCCCAGAAGTACCCCCTTGCATATCTCCTTTATCAATGTGTTCAGGGTTGTTATTTTCTGGTTATAAACTCATACATGGACATTCTGCCTGAATCAGCATTGAAATATAGTCTGAATCAACTTTAGGGGAGTTGTTCTGGGCCAGTCCTAAAAAGTACCCCCCCCCCCCTCCCTTGCATATCTCCTTTATCAATGTGCTCAGGGTTGTTATTTAATGGTCATAAGCTCACACATGGACATTCTACTTGAATCAACATTGAAAACGAGGCTGAATCAACTTTAGGGGGAGTACTTCTGGGCCAGAAGTACCCCTCATGCATATTTCTTTATGAATGTGTTCAGGGTTGTTATTTACTTGTCATAAACTCACACATGGACATTCTATCTCAATCGACATTGAAAACGAGTCAAAGTCAACTTTAGGAGGAGTACTTCTGGGCCAGTCCCATAAGTACCCCCCTTGCATATTTCCTTTATTAATGTGTTCAGGGTTGTTATTTACTGGTCATAAACTCACACATGGATAGTCTATCTGAACCAAATTGAAAACCAGTCTGAATTAACTTTAGGGAGAGTACATCTGGGCCGGTCCCAGAAGTACCCCTTGCATATCTCCTTTATTAATGTGTTCAGGGTTGTTATTTACTGGTCATAAACTCACACATTGACATTCTATCTCAATCAACATGAAAGTATAGTCTTAATCAACTTAAGGGGGAGTTCATCTGGAGCTGCGCCAAAGTTACTTCCGGGAGTACATTGGGCTGGGCCCAGACGTACTCCCGGGAGTCATTCTGGTGCATAGGAGGGGAGGGGGGGGGGGGCGGGGCTCAGTTTGGGACTGGTACCAAAAGTACTCCTCTGTCTAAAGGAATCATCGTTATAAGATAGTTACATAAAACAAACATTTATTTGCAAAGTTGTCAATAGGGGGGAGTACTTCTGAGACCAAGCAGAGGTACTGTCCCAGAAGTAGTCCCAGGAGTCATTCTGGCGCGCGTCCCAGAAGTACTCCCTGGAGTACTTCTGGGCGGGGAGTACTTTTGGGGTGTTACACCGGGTCAAGCTAATACTCCAGGAGGGCTGTTCGGGGCTGGTGCCAGATTAACTACCTAGATGGGGGGCTGTTTTGGGGCAGGTCCATTTAACTCTCTAGGGGCTGTTTTGGGCTAGTACCAGATTCACTGCCAAGGAGGCTGTTCTGGGCCGGGTCCAGATTAACTCTAGATTAACTCCTCTAAGGGGCCTGTTCTGGGCTAGTACCAGATTAACTCCCCAGGTGGGGGCTATTTTTGGCCAGGTCCAGTTTAACTCTCGGGGGGGGGGGGGGGATGTTTTGAGCCGGTGCCAGATTATCTTTTCAAGGAGGTGGGGGGCTGTTCTGAGCCAGATCCAGTTTAACTTTCCAGGGGACTATTCTAGGCTGCTGCATATAAAGGCTGTTGCAATATTAACTCCCCTGGAGGAAGTTTGTTGTGGGCCAGGTCCAGTTTTACTCTCCAGGAGTGCTGTTCTGGGCCAGGTCCAGTTCAACTCACCAGGGTTGCTGTTCTGGGCTGGTGCCAGATTTACTCTCCAGTATGGGGGTGGGATGTTCTATATTAGGTTCAGTTTAACGTTAAGCTCCAGTAGGGCTGTTCTGGTCCAGTGCCAGACTAACTCCCCAAGATGGGGGCTGTTCTGAGTCTTGTCTAGTTTAACTCTCCAGGGGGCTGTTCCATGACGGTGCCAGATAACTCCCCTGGAGGGGGCTGTTCTGGGACTGGTGCAGTTTAACTCTCCAGAGGGTCTGTTCTGGGCTGGTGCCAGATTAACTCCCCAGGAGAGGGGGGGGGGGAAGCTTGTTTGTGCCAAGGCCAGTTTTACTCTCCAGGGAGGCCTGTACCAGGCTGGAACCAGATTAACTCCCCAGGAGAGGGGGGGGGGGGGGGAGCTGCTCTAGGCCAGGTCCAGTTTAACTCTCTGGGGGGCTGTTTTGGGCCGGTGCCAGATTAACTCCCCTGGGGGGGGCTGTTCTGGGATTGGTGCAGTTTAACTCTCCAGAGGGGCTGTTCTGGGCTGGTGCCAGGTTAACTCCCCAGGAGAGGGGGGGGGGGGGCTGCTCTAAGCCAGGTCCAGTTTAACTCTCTAGAGGGGCTGTTTTGGGCCGGTGCCAGATCAACTCCCCAGGAGGGGGAGGGGCTGTTCTGGGCCTTGTCTAGTTTAACTCTCCAGGGGGCCTGTTCCATGACGGTGCCAGATTAACTTGGAGGGAGTCTGTTCTGGGACAGGTGCAGTTTAACTCTCCAGAGAGCTGTTCTGGGCTGGTGCCAGATTAACACCCCAGTAGAAGGGGGGGGGGGGGGCTGTTCTAGGCCAGGGCCAGTTTAACTCTCCAGGGAGACCTGTACCAGGCAGGAGCCAGAATTAACTCCTCAGAGAGGGGGGAAGGGTGGCTGTTCTAGGTCACGTCCAGTTTAACTCTCTAGGGGGGCTGTTTTGGGCCAGTGCCCGATTAAACTCCCAAGAAGGGGCAGTGGGCTGTTCTGGCCTTGTCTAGTTTAACTTTTCGGGGGGGGGGGGGGCTGTTTCATGACGGTGCCAGATTAACTCCCCTGGAGGGGGGCTGTTCTCGGACAGGTGCAGTTTAACTTTCCAGAGGGGCTGTTCTGGGCTGGTGCCAGATTAACACCCCAGTAGAAGGGGGGGGGGGGGGGCTGTTCTAGGCCAGGGCCAGTTTAACTCTCCAGGGAGGCCGTACCAGGCTGGAGCCAGATTAACTCCTCAGGAGAGGGGGAGAGGGTGGCTGTTCTAGGTCACGTCCAGTTTAACTCTCTAAACTCTCTAGGGGGGGGGGGGGGGGGGGCTGTTTTGGGCCAGTGCCCGATTAACTCACCAGGAGGGGGATGGGATTGTTCTGGCCTTGTCTAGTTTAACTTTTCAGGGGGAGGGGGAGGGCTGTTTTATGACGGTACCAGATTAACTCACCTGGAGGGGGGCTGTTCTGGGGCAGGTCCAGTTTAACTCTCCAAAGGGCTGTTGTGGGCTGGTGCCACATCAACTCCCCAGGAGACGGGGGGTGGGGGGGGGGGTGACGGCTGTTTTTGTGCCAGGGCCAGTTTAACTCTCCAGAGAGGGGTGGGGGCTGCTCTAAGCCAGGTCCAGTTAAACGCTCCTGGGGGCCTGTTTTGAGCCGGTGCCAGATTAACTCCCCCAGGAGGGGGGTGTTTCTGGGGCTTGTCTAGTTTAACTCTCCAGGGGACTGTTCCATGAC
>CM031614.1:54584940-54589940 GCA_018398815.1 Conus ventricosus
ACTGCGCACATAGAGCAGACCAGATACAGACGTAAGGCCGTACTGGTGCATCGAGTCATGAAGCCTGATGAAGCCCGTTCTTGTTAGCACATCATTATTTTCCTACGTTAACCGTGCTAAAGCCTTTCCCATATTAACAGTTAGCTAGGCACAAGAGTTTCTTAACTTGCTCTGATTTTTAGCACGCATTGTGCAGTAAGAAAGCATGTTTCAACTTTTTGCTGTTCTAAACCTGAAACTATGTTTCCGCACTTTACATTGCTTTGTGCACAATTTGCTGCATTCATTGTTTTAGAAGTGTAAAATCGTGAAAAACCTCAGGCTTTAAATCACCCTCTTTATCCAGTACCTTGAAAGTTTTATCAAATCCCCTCTAAGATGACTTCGCGCTAAAGAAACCGTAAAATCGCTGTTACCACGCTTTTGTGCTGAGCTTAATCCCAGAAGAAAGACAAACAGACTAAAAAAAGAAACTGAGAGTGGCGACAGTCTAACAACAAATCAGACTGACTTACCTCCTTAATATCTCCTTCTACGGTGACGTTGTCGTCACTTCCGAAAGCCCTCGGCACTTCCTCTTCCTCTTTCTTCATCTTATTCTTCCTGCTGCGAAGAGGAAGCGGAGGCAGTTCATCGCCGTCCTCCACTATAAACAGCACGGTGTCCATTATAGAGGATTCCTCGTCAGTGTCCTCGTCGTCATCTTCTCGAACGAACAGTTCAGTGTCCTGGTCCTCCCTGATGAACAGCTTCATGTCGGCGTCTTCACGAATGAACAGTTCCACGTCCTGGTTGATGTCCTCTGTCATTTCTCCTTCCGCTTCCCGGGTCAGGGATCTTTCAGCTTCCTGTTCCGGTTTATCCGGCTGCTTGGCGAGGAACCCGTTAGTTGACAGGTTAAGGGAGTCTCTGCTGTGTTGGGATGCGCCCAGACTGGACCTGTCTTCTTGTTGATGGAGGGAGAGAGGCCGTGTCTGGATGCGTTCCTCCTCTCCTTTATCAAGGCCATTGGAGTCACATGTCCGACGGATTACCGGGCTGCGGCCTTGAATTGTAGCGGACGGTGATGAGGTGGGGGTGGTGGAGGTGTCCAGCGTGAGCGTCCCAGAATTGTCGTCTGCGGACGAGTCACGGGAGCTACGAGAAAGGAAGTCTCCTACACTGTGTAGCACTTCGTCTTTCACGCAGAGCGAAGTGAGGGGAGGATGGGTCACCGTGGTGTCCGACATGGAGATGTTCTTGTCGTGGCCGTTGTTGGTGGTGTAATCGTTGTTACTGTCTGTGCTGGTGGTGACAGTGAAATTGATGTCCAAGGTCGGTGGTCTTGCCTCTTTCTCCATTCTGATGCTCATCTGAAAGAGAAAAAGCACTGCAGATGAAAAAAAAAGTTGTTGCTTTGGACATTATTGATAAAAATCGTAGCTGCTGTAAAGTGTTTTAGAATGAAATGAGGAGTTACTGCTCTAAAAGAAAAAAAAGGTTCTAATTATTGGTTTTGTACCGAAAAAAAAACGCATATAAAGTTTGGTCTTGAAACAGAAGCAATGGCAATAGTCATTTAAAAACAAGTTGTTAGTTTTGTGGCAAAAAAGTAATTTACTTTAAAAGTTACTCGTCTTGTACCAAAAAGGTTGATTTATACAATTGATGGTCACGTATCAAAAGTGTGAACGATTAACAAAAATGTTATTAGTTCTGAAGCAAAAGCATTGTCCATAAAAGACATTACTACTATTGCTAAGAAAGTGTTGTTGATTGAAAAGAGTGTTATTTTTTAAATTGTGGTGTAAACTGTAAATATTATCGGTTAAGGAAGCCGTATATTGTTAATTTGTTGTTGGTTAAAAAAAGTGTCGTCGATTCAGTACATTTTTGTTGAGTTGTTTTGTTGCCGATTGAATTTTATCGTGTTGCTTATATCAGCACACCATGTACGAACATACACACATGCACACACACATGCATACACATACAGTCATGCATTATACATACTGTATCTCTCTCTCTCTCTCTCTCTCCTCTCTCTCTCTCTCTCTGTGACTCTCTCTGTGTATATCTATCTATCTATTTATCTATATATCTATCTATCTGTTCATCTGTGTGCGTGTCTATCTGTCTGTCTATGTCTATTTATCTATCTACAGACAGACAGACAGACAGACAGACAGACAGACAGACAGACACACACACACACACACACACACACACACACACACACACACACACACACACACACACACACACTCACGCGCGCGCACGCATATACACATACACGGAGCTACTGACAGATAGAGATGTAAACACTGTCTGGTTTTATCAAAACAGATGTAGGAACAGTGTTACATGAGCCTCGGTGGCCAAGTGGTAAGGCGTCGGTCTCGTAAACTTTATTGAATGTGTACAGTAAATTATACAGCCACATACTTAACGAACGATTGAATAAATGGATCGAAGAGAATGATGCTATCAACGAAAGTCAGGCAGGCTTTAGGAAAAATTACAGTACCATTGATCATGTTTTTACACTGTTTGCCATTGCTCAAAAGCAGTTTACTGTTACACAAAAAAATGTTTGTTGCATTTATAGATTTCAGAAAAGCTTTTGACTCCATTGTTCGAGCAAATTTATGGCGTGTTTTAAAGAAAAGAGGAATTAATGGGAAAATGTACGGAGCTATTACTAGTATATATAACACTGTGAAGGCAAGAGTTAGAGTTGGAAACGATTTAAGTGACGCGTTTATGTGCCCCTTGGGTTTAAAACAGGGGGAGGTGTGTAGTCCCGTTTTGTTCTCTCTGTTTATCAATGAGCTGGCTGTAGAAGTAATCAAAAAGGTAAACATGGAATTCAACTTATCCCCGATTTTGTAGAAATCTTAATTCTTATGTTTGCTGATGACGTTATCCTGCTCTCTGATTCAGTCACCGGTTTGCAAAATCAGCTGAACGTCTTACATGACACAGCTGGAAGACTTGGTCTGACAGTCAATTTAGATAAATCAAACGTTGTCGTGTTTAGAAATGGTGGACATATCTCTCAACACGAGCAATGGTTCTTTGGACAAACCAAAATGACAGTGGTGAACATGTACAAATATTTGGGAATTATCATGTCCACAAGACTTTCCTTTTCTCATTGTTTGTATGATATGTCTAGCAGAGCAAAAATAGGCGTGATCAATACATTCAAACTCTTGTGGTCTATTGGAGAAAAATCACCAGCTGTGTTCTTTAAACTCTTCGACACGCAAATCCAGCCAGTACTTAGTTACGGTGCAGAAATATGGGGTATGATTGGAAATGCTGACATTCTAGAAAAAGTACACCTTTTTGCCTTGAAAAGGTTTCTGAATGTAAGTTTAAGAACTCCTAATGCAATGGTTTATGGAGAATTGGGAAGATTCCCATTGTGTGTTAATTTGTATATAAAGAGTATCAAATACTGGTTGAGAATTTAAAAAATGCAACCTCATCGACTTCCGTATAAAGCTTATAAAATGTTGCTATTTTTTCACCATAGAGACAAGAACACATGGGCATCTACCATCTGCTTCTTTCTTTACAAATATGGTTTTGAAGAAGTGTGGGAGAATCAAGGGGTTGGTAATGAAAAAGAGTTCTTGAAGACTGTCAACCTCGGGTATGTCAGTGGAGGAAGGACTAGCGCACAGCCCAAACACACTCACAGCTTGCTTACAATCTCATTCATATATCATGCATTCGTCACATCAAACCACTAGTAAAGTCTATAACTTTACTACACATAATCATGGAAAGAAAACATCAATGCGCATGGAGTCAACAAAATAAAACATTCTCTCTTTTCTTGAACTTCACAAAACCATTTGTCTAAATCATCATAACTAACCTGGGTATAAATAGATTTCTACTTTACCTGGCCAGGTGATCTTAAACTATTCACGAATCACTGTCTTTCCTTTTCTTCTTTTTTTTTCTTTTCTTTTCACTGTCACTTTCACAAACACCAGTCACGACACAACTGCTGGCACTGGTCAGGTTGGACCGCTGGCACTGGTCAGGTTGGACTGCTGGCACTGGTCAGGTTAGACCGCTGGCGTTGGTCAGGTTGGACTGCTGGTGAAGTGGCGCTGCCAGGTATGAGGTCGAACCCCGGTTCAGGTTGAACAGTGACTACCAGACATCGATCTGTTCTCCTTTCTTTCTTCCTGCATTAACGCATTGCACTCTCTCTCTCTCTCTTCTAGTCTGCTCTATCAAATGGACATGGTTGCTTTTCTTTTTTTTTTTCTCTCTTCATCAGTTAGCAACTCTCTCTCTCACATCTCTCCTTAGTCCTTCCTCTGCAGACTCTATCTGGTGCTAATGCTACAGCTCGGTTCTCTTCACTTCTCCTCTCATCTCTCTGCCTTTCTCTCGTGCAGAGCCTACACCCAGAACCTCTTCCTCTCTGTCTGTTTTTCGTTCTCCTCTCTCTGGTTCTACTTTTTCCTTCTCCCTCCTCACTTTCTTATTCTCACTCTATGTGTCAAAGGGTGAGTACCATTGGTCAGTATTTTTACCGCCTTGTACCCGAAGTTACCTCCCCTGTAATTCCATTGGACGTTCAAATCGTCAAAGTCACATCTACCGGCCTTGCTCTCTGTGGTGGTCAATGGGTCATTTAATTAATTAGCTTGATTTTACCCCCACCACACAATACCTTCCCCCTTCCTACTTTAGCCGGCGACGTCTGGCTTAACTATGGGCGCTGGTCGCAAATTGGCTAGATCAGTCTGACCCAGGCGCCGAGACCCATCTGGCCAGACCTATCGAGACGTCGGTCCAGCCACTTAGACCGTCTGCTGGACAGTGCTGTCTCCTTGGAGCCTCTCCGCTGTGCCTAATTGGCTGACGCGACACCTTAAGTCGTCTGCTTGGAACCAGAAATGTTTGCGTTTGGACTTATGTCCGATTGAACTGGCTGGCGACTGACCACGAATTCGGTTTTTTCTATTTTTGTCCGTGACAAAGACATTGAG
>CM031614.1:54592440-54609940 GCA_018398815.1 Conus ventricosus
AGAAGAGACAAGAGGAGAGACAGACAGACAGGACGGGGGCTGAGAGGCGGGCAGACACTCACACACACCCACACACAGATCCACACACAAACACACATAACACGAACACGTACAACACACACACAGCAGACACTTTCTCTCTCTCTTCTCCTCTCTCTTCCTTCTCGTTTCTCCTCTACCTCTCTCTCTCTCACACAGACACATACACACACCACGCCAACACACACAACACACACACACCTCGCACACACACACACACACCACACACACGGACGGGCACACCCACACACACATCTACACACACACACCACACACACACACACACACCTACATACATAACACACGCACACGCGCGCACACACACATACACAGTAGTGTCTTGTTGGCCAACAAATCAATACTGCTGTGAACCCACCTCTTTCTTTCTTCCCTCCTTTTCAACCCCCCTTCCTCACGGCGGCCGGTTACCACAGTATTGCATCATGCAGCACAAGGCGCGCCAAAAAAATCAATACTGCGAACCCCCACTTCTTCCCTCCTATTCATCACTTTCCACATTTCCTTCACCTCCCCTTCCCACCGCCGGTTGACAATGTATTGCATAATGTCATGCCGCAAGAACGCGCTGGTCACAGGCTGGGCCAATCATCGAGGCCCAGTGCTTACGGGCGCTCACAAGTGACCAGTTTCCAACACCGGTTTCATCCCATGCTTGCTACCTGACTTTCCGGACTTGGCAAGGACGCTTTTACTTCGCTCTGTTGTGACCACTGAGTTTTAACCATTGTGGTATATTAAAATGGCTAAAACGTTACATTAGAAGAACATGGTTTGTTATTCGAGGCCATAAGTTTACTTTTAACTGACATGTTGTGAAAACCGGAGAGATTGTTGGGGTTTAGAAAACGGAAAAAAGTGAACTAACTGCTTTGGAAGTGAACGGCTATCTTAAAAGGTTTGTTGGTTCAAGGAAATGAAACAAGATGTAGCTAGTTTTAATACGTGTTTGACTATTGATGGTGATAAGTTTTATATTTTTTTTAAACCATAAAATCCGCACACTTATTCTACTAAATTTCTAAAACTGACAAAACGATGTGTAAACAGATTAGGCAGACACGAGGGCCGAAACCTCCGTTTTAATTTAGGGCCTAGCGCGACGCGCCAAACTTCGTTCACACAGCGCACGGCAAGCGACACCAAAAAATCAATAAAGAGAAGCGAGAGACCTGGGACTGGCCAGGTGAGGGGTGGGGGTTGAGTGGGGTGAATTCTTCATTCGAGGTTGAACAGCGCGCCAGGGGTCGTCAGCGCATGATCTACTAAGAACTGTTACGTGGTCACTCCCACTTAGTGGACCGCTAGGCCAGCAAGACCGGCTGTAATTGTCTCATTTGATATAAGACTTGATTGATTGGGTTAAACTACGATCAGTGTTTATGGGGGCAAGCGAGTCTGTGTATTGATGTGTAACTTTACTACTTTTTTAATTCAAAAACGCATTTTTATATCTGCCTTCAAGTGTAGCCCTTATGCAAACTGAATGGCGATTTTTTTTAATGGACCGGCAAACAAACTAAATAGGGTTAGGCAGACCTTAGTACATCTAGCCAGTATGGAAGGAGTAGTGTGGGGCCAGCACTATCTTTCATATAAATGCTCCATATATCCAATGACGGATGGACTACTACTGTGCGATTAGACCGGCCATAAAAGCTTGCTACAGCAGTAATTGCTGTAATCTCTGCCAAAACAAGTTTGCAAGCCTGGTTGAGGAAAAACCAGGAGCAGTAGCAAACTAGGGCCAAACAAACCCTAGATGTGGATCGCTTGTGCTTTGCCGGCCAATGACTTCAGCACCTGGGGGGGGGCAAAGCCTCGTGCAAACTAGGTCAAATGAACGACCCTAAGTGATCGCTTGACTAACGAAAGCGCGGCAGCACCGAGCAAAGCTCACGGCAAACTAGGCCAAACGAACCCTATGTGACATTGGGGTTGATTGAGGTTTGCGCGCGAGACACATCCGTTTAGTCACAAAGCAAGAAGTGGGCCCAAGGAGTTCTAACTTTTGTTTGTTTGTGTTTTTGGCCCTACCCCACGCACGCACGCCCCCCCCCCCCACCCCTGACTGTCTTTGTGTGTTTGTTGTTTGTTTTGTCCTGCCCACACGCATAGCACACCCACCAACCCCACTCCCACCCTGGAACTGTCTATTTGTTGTTTTGTTGTTTGTTGTTTGCGTTTTGATCTCCTGCCCCCAAGCCATGCACACCCCCCACCCCCACCTGCCCCACCCCCCACCCACGCATGCACACACTCAAGTTCCTTCTAAGTTTTTAACAAGTTATTCTCATTTCTTACTAAGATACTTCTAAGTTGTCTTAAGTCGCAATCTTAAGTATATCCCCAAGTTTTTAAATAAAGTTCTTGATTCAAGTTCTTTAAATTAAGTTCTTAATAAGTTTTTGATCAAGTTCTTGAAATTCTTGATTAATCATCCTATAAGTACAAACCAAGTTCTTAGTGATCAAAAAAATACAAGCTAATTTTTTTACTTAAATAGTAGATGTTACTAATATAGGTACACACAAGCGCCTCAAAAAACGACGCGTCATCGTGTTGAGGCTGACTTTGCTTCAGCGTTTTCTGCATAGATTTTAAAAGGAAGTCTTACCATCCGAAAGCAAAACCGCATTGATTACAATTGCTGGTCTATGGAAATGTCTTTTTATTAGACTCGGCATGTCTTTATATTTAATAACTTATAACCAAATCATTTTATAATAACGGACGCCATGATTTATTTTTTATTAAAAAATTTAAAATATTATTGCATTATAAATGGATCAAAATGATCTATTTTGTTTATTGCGTTTTGGCGTGCAGTTTGTCCCTCATTCTGTATTTAATGGTTCAGATTTTTTTTGATTGCTTTTTGTTTCGGTTGCAATCGGTTAGATTTTTCTATTTCTACCCGACTGTAATAAACCGCCCCCAACAGAGCAATGGGCGGCCAAAAATGCAACAGTGATTTAATTCAAATATTCCATGAAGACTTTGGTGCCCTTGGTATCACATGGAGTATTTATATAGCTTGAGCTGGCATTGAATCAACTTGTTTCTGGCGCTGGCCGGTGGTTTATGTTTTCATGATGAGCATATTCTGTACACATTAATTTTTTTTTGTCTGTTCACACTCTAGCTAATTTTTTTCCATGCTGTCAAACACGCCCAGGATTTTTTAATGGTCTCCACGCTGAGATCATCGTTTTCCTGCTAATTTTTCTGGCTTGGTTACTCGTTTCCCTCCACCTGATTCAGAGTGTTTTCTGGTTCTTCTGTGCTGATTTTCCGCTCGTTTCATTGGAAGGGAAACAAAATCTATATGAATTAAAAGTTATTAAAATCCCATGATCGCTGGCGATAACATGTTTTCCAAATCTATAGTTTAAGAATCCAACACCCGAGAGACTCTAATGTCCTTTGTTAAAACTGGATCTTGGTGCGTTTAAATCATAACTAAGATCGTTAGTTCAGAATCAATGGGGAGCATATCAACTGACTATTTTTAGTGTACATACTAAGAACGCGTTTGCCCCACTCTTTTCCAACCATTCTAGACCCCCACTGCGCTTCCATACCTGTTATGAACTTTAAAGATGTCTTGGCGGCGACATCTGTTGAATCTGTTCAATGCTGAATCCAGTTCCGAGAATCTGTTTTGTTTTTTCCACACGCAGCCAAAGAATACAACCCTCTCCTTTTGGGGCATAAACAGCTTTTGGCCATCAACTTGGTCCTATTCTAAGTCGGGAAGGTTTAGAGGCGCCTTGTAAGCTGTAGTAATCATCACTGTACATTTTTTTTTAATAATTATTAGATTATTTTATTTTATAAAAATGAGCAACACGAAAAAACTGTTTTGCAACACATGTATACCATTTGCTGCTGTAATGGAGGCCTAAGAGTAAGATACACAATGCTTGGTAAAAATCCTAGTTAAGAATTAAAACCAGCAATCTTGGCAAACTAGACTTTGAGGATTCAGCAAAGCTAATTGCTATCATTGCAGCTTCGGTTAGGCCACGAAAGATTTTCTTTCTAGTTAAGCAAGGAATCAATTTTCCAGCCAATATAAATATGTAAGAAAACAAATACATTAATAAAAAATGGCGTCGACTCGCATAAGAAAGGCGGTCGCTGTGTTATGCGCTTTGCTTTTAAGCGGGAAGTAAAATCGCATTTAGTAAACTGGGGACTGACGGCGAGAGAAAAAAGACATAACAAAGCTATAGGAGCAACTAGCACAGCTTCACAAGACGCCAATGAAAGGCAGAGACTTAGAGCAGTTAGAATTTTATTAATACACACTGAAAAGACAGGGTCCTGCAGTCTTACACATTAGAAAATGTTTATCAAGCAATAAAACAATATTATCAGAAACAGGCAAACCAAGCGAGACATTGCCCCCCACCAAAAATTCAGTGACTTTGTAACTCAACCTTCGAAAAACAAACGATTGCAGAAATCGGTTATTGTCGTTGTAAGGACCGTTGTGTATATGTTTGTTGGCAAACCTAATATTGGCTGAAGATGAAAAAATGAAACAAAATCAATTAATCGGCATTCGCACCAAAGGAAATGGAAGGGCATCACCAGGCTGCAATTAAAAAGCTAGCCAAAAGCGGCAGGAGTCAGTGGAACAAACAGCAAAGGAAGGTTATCTGAAAAACAATGGGGCAATTGGCAATTTATTTACCTGCCCCTAACGAATAACAGAGACCAACTGTGATAGATACAACTACTGCCAAACGACAATACCAACAAATTGGATCTTCAATATTCAACCTCTGATTAGGATTGACAAACACAAGATTACAGTAGGCACTCAACAGTCATTGACAGGCTTCAAGATACAAAGATGCAAAACATACCACAAAAGAGTGCTTCTGCTGTATGCCGTTGGCCAATACCACTGGTAACGGGATAGACCTACGAGGCCCCGCTAACTTACCCTCGCATGATTCAAGCTGAAGAAGGAAAAGCATTTAAAAGGCCAAGTGAATCCATTATTGTTGAAACATAGAGTACCATTTAAAAGAAGGCCATTCGCGGGAGTTTCACAGATCACAGCTTTAAAGTTGAAAACTTTAAACAAACAGTTAGCCGAAAGGACTTTTCTCCTACCATTAACACAGAGGCTGATTGACAATGTCCTCGCAACCAGAATGGGTTAGATAATGCCCTCAGTTTTGCGGGCGCAATGAATAATGAAGAATTTTAAAGGAGGCTAAAACCCAGTACAAGCAAATCAAAAGAACAACATAAATGTTGTTTGAAGGAGAGTCTATCAATCATCCGGCAAACTATTACCCGATTGAGGTTTTGAAAAGTAAAGGTACCTTTATTTACCGGGGGAAGCGAAGGGACACTCGCCTCAGGGCCACAATCCAGTTTGGAAGTGTTGATTCCATCTGAAATAAAAAGAATTGTAAAAGACCTCCGCTCGCCCGTTATTATTTACGAGAAAACTGACACAACAAAACAACCAGCTCCTCAAAGAATCTTTTGGTGAAAGAAGAACTGCAGATAATTCCGCCAGACACAGTTCCCGCTTTAATTAATTAAACGGTTCTCCAGTGCCCAATTGCATAGGAAAAACTCGGATTAACAAACTAACACCCCGTTAGTGTTTGTTCTATCTAATGACTTCATTGGTTACAAACTGAGTGTATGATCTCATGTAGATTAGATCGCAGTTTTACGTTGTCAAGATGAAAAGTCATATTGTTCCAACAATGCTTCATTTGTAGTTGTCAGTGAATGTATGACTGCACAACGCTGCGAGATATTCCCTTCTGCTTTCTTAATGATTTTTTCTCTGGCTCGAAAAACTCGTACAAATTTTTTTTGACCTTAAACCCACCCCCACAACTCCTTGCTCACCTTTCCAGATAATTCATGCCTTCATCTTTCCTAAAACCTTCTGTTTAGTAATTGAATGCAAAGGCGAATCTTAATAGGGTAATCGGACTGTCGTACCATCCACTCGCTCCTTTACCACAATCGGTTTCCCATGTCTTTATAGATCTCAGTAAGGGTATCTATAACAAAACTATCTGTATCTGTGTAAAAGTACTTCTGGGTCTCTTGTGGGATACGAGGCTTAAAGTAGTCATAAAGACACTCTAACATCAAAAGCTTGATAAATCCTAAAACAGTTACCCCAATAAATACAGGTTTCGTCTAATTTGACTTTCTTTCTTTTCATCAATATGCCAAAAAGATGATCATGAAATCTCTAAAGTCCTGATAAGTAGGGTGTTTGAGTTACTTAATTGCTTCGTTCTCTTTGGTGACCAAATCTGACATCTTTGCGCTTGTGCTGATTCTCCATATCCTTTCCAAAGCAGGCGTTGTTCATCAACTTGAATAAGTCTTTTTTTGCTGAAGCATCTGTGGATTTATATCTGAGATCCAGTGTTCACATGATGTATGGTGTCATGAACTGTTCTGGATCAAAAGCGATTATACGAATGAAACCAGCTGTTCACTTCAACCATGTCTTAAATAAAATTTGTAGAAGTCTGTAAAGACAGACATAATTTTTGTTTTGCCCTCAATAAGTAGGGCACAAGTGTTAGGAGGTTCTCTTGGATCCAGATCTTTAGACATTCTGCTGCTAATGGGTATTCCTTATGCAGGTCAAGGCGTTCAGAAGGATATTCAAAGTCAACTTCAAGAATGAAGCCACGCTGCTGATCAGGCGTTAAACTGATTGCAACCACATTACTTGCCTTTTGAGTAATTATTCGTACCTGTGTACATCTTGAAGTTACGTAATGGAAGTGGATGCGGGCCATTGCCCAACCCAGTACAGATTGTTTGCGTCTAATATACCATGATGAAAGTTAGACCTTTTACTCGGGATCATAGTCGTCCAAAAGTATTTGTTAGTTTGCTTTACAGAATGATGATGAAGCCAATACTAATTCCCCCACGCAATCCGTTTTTCAAATCATCCTGAATCATTGGTAAGATCTACAAAAATCAATCCAGTACTCAAGTAAACTTTAAGAAAAGCGTCCCAACTCATCCCGGCGCAAGAAATGTAATGCGCGGATCCAGGCCAATAATGTTTCATGCAGTTCTTTCTAAAATTTTCAAAGACGTCCGCGCCAACAAACAACCATCGCCATTAATTAGGAGTCATGAATAGTGTCCCCATTCGTTTTACACTCTAACTTTTTGCCACGATCTTAGCATGCTGGTAATCAGAATCACTGATGTCCTTTCCTCTAATAACTAGAAAAGAACGCGCGCGCCTTTAGTGGAAGTTGTTGTCTTCGTCAAACCATATCCCAACAGTTCATGTACTCATAAGGATAAACGGCCCTTTCTAACACGAAGTTGAGGTCAAAATAAACTTCTGTTAATGGGGCCGGGCTTTTAAGGACATAGGCCAGTGCCTCGAAAGAGCCCATCATAGTGGTTTGCATAGAGGTCATAAGAAAGAACATTTATTTAGATTAAGCACATGTAACGATTTCTGATACTAGTGCAATGCATGACAAATACGAGAAAGGCATCGTCTCCACATGACTTTCATTATATAGATAGAGTCCGTAACCTCGCACGTTATGAAAGAAACTGCAGCTTTACATGTCTTTTCTTTGGTATCAAACTTTAAGTTGAAATTTGGCATTTACTGTGGCGCATCTTCCTCTGAACTTTCCGCTAATGTGATCCAGGTCCTCTTTACTTGGGTTTTACACTCTTGGGCGTTTTAGCTCTAAAAACCACAAATCCACAATGTGTGGCTGAGGTCATACTGTTGTTGGCTTCAGGTGCCATATGATTTCAGATAATTTTAGATTATTAGAACAGTCATATGCGCACATTGCTGGCAATGCGATTCTAAGGATGAGTATTTATGCAGCATAGTCCTCTATATAATTCTGGCTCTGAATGAACGCCAATCCGACCTGACAACAATGAAAAGCAAAAGAACCAATATGATGATTACCACAGTTAAGACTGTTTTTTTTTCGAAGTTTTTGTGGGCGCTGCCGGGCCCTTCATAAGGAACAATGAGTGAACAAAGTCTGCGTAACAACAGATGGAGACATGTTGCACATCCGTTTCCGCTCCAGTTCTATAAAACCTAACTTAGAATCCTGGCGGGCGTAGTTCGTTCTGTGTCATTAAAGACTACTGAACTATTTACAATGTTTTTATAGTTTTCAAGCGCGGCTTGAACACAAGGCAATACATGTTACCAACATTTTCTACAAGAATGCTTGTTTTTATGTTCATGATGCTTTTGAAGTCTGCGCTAATAATTCTGCTACATTGAGCGTATCAAATGTGTAATGGGCAGCCCTGCTGGCCGAAAACATTAGGAGTAAGTTCCACAAGAACTATGGCTGGTTCGCACTGTTTGTTTGGAACCTGTGATCTTGACACCTTTAAAATTTGGCAACCAAATTTGTTTTCCACATCCCTATGTGTATACATAAACCAGTTATATGGGATGTTTTTGTTCTTCAAACTGATCAATTTGTCTACACCAACAGGAAGAGGATATTCCATTGAAGTTAAGATCTTTGGCGTATTGCCGATAGTTAGTCACTCTCTCTGCTGTTTCGCGGACATGATGCAAGCCTTGCAAGATCGCACCACATGAAACATTTTTGTCTGACTTAGTTCATGTTTAGAACTGCTCTCTATAAAAACCAACTCCCGAGGTATCGGAATGTAAGCCTAGCCCTACAATCGGTGCATACTTAGCCTGTTTTAAATCTAATCTGCTAAGACTTCTTCGCCCTCTGACCAACCAGAGCTCTCATTTTAAAGCTTCTTTCACAGGCGGGCATCGTATAAACTGTGTAAGCAGCTCGTCGGCCCACCCGGAGTTAAGTCATAAGAGGACCGAATAGTCCTGTTGTTTAGTTGAGACCCAAACTTTCTAGATTTTTTCATTATATTGTTATATAGTGCGATTACAACAGCAAACATTATTATTAACTGGCGGGTCTATAGATGAGTTCACTTGGAACGATGAGAAATAGCATGTACAACACGTGCCTGTACGTTAGATTAGGACAATGTTGGTCAATGACTTCGTATTTCAAAATCATTCAGTGCTCGAATAAACGCTCTCTCTCAGCCTTCTTCAACCTAATTTCGCGTCTTCTCCTTCATAATCTTAGCATGCTGTCCCTTCTTTTCTAAGGCCAAAATATTTTTAATATACATTAAAAAAAAAAATACTATAATCAGAACCAATATCACGGTCTTTTTGCGCCTTGACTCATAACCTAAAGTATAAACACCCTTCGGTGTTGATTAAGTGTGAGCTTTTACGAACATGAGTTTAATGTCTCGTTTACATTTTTTAAAAGCATTCCTTTTTTATCTGCTTCCGGGTCATGGCTTGTTGAGAAAAACTTGTCCTCGCCTTTCTTTGTGAAGATCACTCTTTGTCTTTTTGTAGTCATCAAAATCGGCCTGTAAACGATTAAATTCTTCAAGTCCGCCGAGATGGTATTGAAGTCAACAACGCTTTATGTTATTGTCAGTTTTAAACACACGAGCTAAGTTTAGCTGTATTAGTGAACCATAGCTGTGTGCTTTTGGATATTTAGTTTATTACTTTAGCTAGCCGCACCTACGCTAATGAACACCGGGCCGAGAGCTAAAGACAAACCTCCCTAGAGTAAGCTGCGGGTGCGCCTATGCTCGTTGCTAAGTAGACGCAACACTCGTTACCTGTGCTGATAGAAGCACTTATAGTCGATGCTCCAGTATTGGGGGGGGGGGGGGGGAAGCGGGGGGGGGGTGGGGGGGGGGGGGGGGGGGGGAGGGGGGGGGGGGGTGGGGGATGTAACAGCATTAAAGGCAGCAGAATACCTACGATTGGTTTTTGCTGTAATTTTGAAAGGTCTAGCTCAAGTACTTGCTGCTTGTGAAATGGTTGGTAAAATCTAAGGTTTTAAGTAGGGGTTTCTACATCACTTCTTTTTGGGCGGGCTCAGTATGGCACATTTGGATAAACTTGAACAACAATGCCTTTTTAAAACAAAAAAAAATAATTTAGTATAGTATATCTTTTAATGCTGATATTTTCAAATATTTCAGCGCGCATTCATATATTAAAACTCACATGTACAATTAAGCGGATTAATCGAGCTTCCTTTCTTGGTCTTTATCAATTGAATGTTTATTACTACGACTCTCACGAGCGTCTCCCGCTTCCATGCAAAACGTGCATGATCCTCTTTTTTACCGTTAGGTCAATCCATAAACCGTATTTTGTATTGATATATACACATCAAGGTCTTACACATGAGTGACGGTGTAGATCCTTTAGCCACAAGGTCAAACTGTTATGTGAATTCTTTCTAAAAAACCTCCCCTCCGTCCAAACAGTTTTTCTTATATCATCAAAATCTGATATAAAGGTTTAAGCCTCCCGCTAATCATAGCTTTAGGTTAGGACTTTGCCGCTCAATCGAACATTGTACAATACGTTTATATTTTGGATTAACAAACTTTTTCGTACTTTCCTCTTTTGAATGGTTCCCCCTTGCATCTTCACCAAAACACAGCAAAAAAATACCTTTAAAAGCGATCTTGCTGAACGCCTATAACTCAATTCCCCATATAGTTCTGCCCGCTTCTAGGATATGTTGTATGATGAATCACTCTTATCGTATATATGCTAATTTTGACTGATATTGGTGCTTCACATCATGATCTGGCTGCCTAGCAGAATAGGGATAGCTAACAACTTCAAACTCTAAACGGTGATGTCAGACATGCAGTACTTTGCCTTCGGTTCCTGTTGAACCTGATAACACTTTGTATTCGTTAAAAGTTAGTTCATATGACAGTCTGGGTCAGTTTTAATGCACCTATGAAAGTAAGGCGGCATGCCGCTGTTTTAACAACCTCAAAATCCAAAAGTGAATGGAAGACGTGATTTTCCAAACGCAAATTTTACCAGCCACATACTTTTTGTTGCCGACTTGTAGTATCTGCGGCACCTAATTCTATCAAATGTCTTAGTGCTTCTTCTTCTTTCATTTTTCTAATTCTCTTGAAACGCGAGAGAATCAGCCCTTTCATCTCTCCGGATAGCCATAAGAACAGAATAGTTAAAAACTGTGCAATGCATTGTTGTAACGAAAAAATTTCTAGCCCCCTCAGTTTTATTAGAAATTTTTCCTTAACAATAGGCCGCAATTGCCCTCCCCAAAAATTCCCCTGGACAACGACCTGTTGTGACAGTTGTTGAAAGTCAAGTACTATTTTTGTGGAACAGTAAGACTCGCGCAGAGGCCTGGCACACTCACTTCATCTGCTCCTAGGTCCGGAAATTGACATGTACAATTTGAGCTGCATCAATAGACGATTGAAGTTCATTATATTGAACAGTACATATTCCGTATATATCCCTTCCGCACGCCAAAGGGTGCTTTCAGTCTTACTATGCGGTCAAGAATCAAGCCAAATGCAGTGAACATTTTATATAAAACAAAATAAAAAAATTAATTATACAAGTAAACATGGCAGGCCATTGAAGATGAGCCGTCCGATAATGATGTTTTTTTTGCTCGATGAGACGACCTGAGAGACATGATCCCTTTGACACAGCCAACGTGCACAAACGGCTCTCATTGCAGCGTAATTAACCAGCAAGTACGGTCCGACGCATTTTACAACAATTTTAAGTCCCAAGAACCGCGTCCCGATTTATAGACCCGCAATGAATATATGAATTAGAAAAATGCCCTTTGGTCTGTAAACAAACGATCAAGGCAACTTGTTGGGCTTACAACTAAACCCCCCCCCCATCAAAGTTTTTTAGCTGGGGTTTTTTCAATTAAAAAATAGACCAGTTGGAAAGATCAAAATCCCTTTGGCATTGCTAGACCGAATTAAGGGCGGAGGCAGTTCTAAACTCAAACACACTACAAAACTCCCACAGATAACCAAATGCAAAACAGGAACAAAAAAGAATTAAATCAATCAGCAGGCGAATTAAAAAAATAAAATAGAAGCGAAACCATTTTTTTCAAGAAACACGTTAAAGCTATACACACCACCGACCCAGCGAGAAAAAGAGGCCCTTTAAAACATGCTTTAAAAACCAAAAGGGGAATTAACAACAATTTACAAAACTAGTGAACTAGAGGGGCATTAAAAGGAAAAAAAAAACTCTTTGGGGCTGAAACGCCAACTTGGGACCGAATTAAAGAAAAAATAACCCAAAGACAAAAGATCTTGAAAAAGAAAGATCAGCAAGACTAGAAGTGCTAACTAAAAACGAGCCCAAATTACGACCCAATAAAAAATAAGAAACTATCGAAAAAATTTTTATAAGACGCAACCTAGCAAACGAAAAAGAACATTGTTTAGAGAGAAAGGAGTCACATTAAAAGCGTTATAACTCCTTTGGTTTTCAATAAGTACACTGGTGATGGCTATTCAGGTGGTGGTGGGGGGCAAATTTATGCCTCCGCCGCCACGCCCTGAAAATCATGGTAAAAAACAGCTTAATCATCTTGAAGTTTTAAAAAAAATTAGCTGGTAAACCGGAACGTTTTTCCCGGGAATTTTGGGGGATATCGGAGCGGGGCTTTTGTCACGAAAAGCAAAGTATTGGCTTTATGGCCGAGCACTTATGGCATATTTTCTCTTAATATTGGTTTACTATTTAAATAAAACCAAATAACCAAGGCCATTTAACCCAAAGAACAAGCGTGTTTTTTTCATATTCATGGTCATCCGAACAGAGTCCGAGCTTTGCTGATCTTCAATATTTTGGGGGGTTTGGACTTGGGGAATTAGATACTTATTTTTTGGGGTGTTTCTTTTATTGTTTGAAAATTTTTACTGCTCAGAATTTTATGTCTTTTTTTTTTCCCAACCTTCTTTTCATTGCCTCAAAAGAATTTCTTTTTGTTTTTTTATTGTACCTTCGGATCTGGGGGCAAAGCAGCATGTATAAACCAGACCAACAGCAAAGTCTACTTTCGACTTGCGTATTGTAAAACTTGGGGGGGGGTACCTTTTTTAACTTAAAGGGGTAAATCAACTGTAGAATTAAGGGCGTCCTCAAAAATTTGCAATATTTTTTTTGCGCGTAAAACCCCTGAAGGATCATTAGCTCGACCGCCTGTGCTTGCGAACCTAGCAAACCCAAACGTAAGTACGAATAGAGTCGTTTTTTTTCGTTCTATTCCCGCTCTATTGGGCCCCTTAGAATGTCTAAGAAAATTTGTCCATGCTGTAATGCCTTCTCATGGACCGGGGCTAAAACAATTTTAAAAGGGGAAACGCCGTCAAATTATATTTTCTTCGTGCCCCTGAAAAAAATGACGCCTATGCCTTATATGCCCCAATTTTTGCCCTAAATTTGTCTTGATGTTAATATTGAATTCTTTAAACAAAAGACCCTTTCAAAAGCCTTCAGTCTATTCTGTTGCTGAGGGGATTAAACGGTTTGTCATTGCAATGCGCTTGCAATTCAGCCAAAAAACTCTAAAGGGTTTAATGAAATGAATCGGTACACGACCTCCCCAAAGGATCATGGTGTTTTTTTAAAAGACAGCAAAACCCACTCCACACCCAGTTGATGCGCAAAACACAGCAAAGTTTAACTGGTTCTGAAAAACTGCATCGGTGATAAACCCGTTTTTCGGGATGTGCTTCTTAAATAGGGGGTTAAAACGCTTAATGGAGTCTCACCTTTTTATAAAAAGGGGGCAGTCGGGCCCACAGCAATGTAAAGAGTATCTTCAAATTTTTTTAAGATTTATCGGCCCAAACAAATATTTTCGCCAGTAATTTGAAAGCACTCTTTTTTTAATTTTTTTAAAAAAAAATGTTTGTAACAAAACAACTCAAGACCGCCCTTCTTTTTTTAAAACACTATTGATAAACAATTGGGGGGCCAAAACGTCGCGCTCCATGAAAATTTTAAAAGTCAAGGGTTTTTAAATATAAGCAAACCAAAGGAATAATAAATTATAAAAGTTGGGGGGCCAAAGCTAACCATTTAACAATACCTGATGGTTTTAAGGGTTTTTGCTCACTAAAAAAAGCAATGAGTAAATTCGGCATTCTCCAACTAACAATGCAAATCTAAAAACAATTTAACATTCGAACCTAAATGCAGATTACTTTTTTGAAAAAGGGGAAGCAAAATGTTAGGCTTTAAAAAGTTGACACTCAGGTCACAAAAGATTTGTTTTGCGCCAAACAAACTATTTTTAAAGGGGGGAAAAAAATCCGTCGATTTTGCATACTCATTCTTTAGTTCTTTGGATGAGCTGAGCACTGTGAAAACTTATATGGAAGGCCCTCAAATTTTTAAGAGTTTTAAAACCGGCGGGAAAGCGCTTTTTTTGCGATTAGAAATTTAAAATTCCCTAATTTCATTTAAAAAAAGATTATTTTTGTGGAGGGTTGGATTTTTAAATTTAAAAAAAATTGCGACAAAGCGGGGAAAGTTTTGGGGGCAATAACCACACATTTTTTGGAAATAAAATAAAAACTGTACAAAAAAGTCGCGGGGGGCCAAAAACCCGGGGATACATTAGCGCCTGTGAGGTTATAACCTTAAAATTTTAAAAACCTTTGCAACGTTCGGACTTTGAACAAATGGGAAATGGGCACTTGATGTTTTGATAACAAAAGATGGTGATTATAAACGCAAAGAAGGGGACAGCAAAAAGTTTCCTAAACTAAACAGCGCGCAACTAAAGAAAATAATGTTGGCCAGAATGAATATAAAATATTCGAAAGCCGACCTAAAATGGCACTTAGACCTATTAAATGGGACTAAAATTTGAATTAAAAAGCCCATTTACAATTTTAGCCATCAAAAAAGTTCAGAAAAAGCATTAAAACTCGGCCCTTTACAGAAGTCTATGCCAGACACAATAGGGGAAAAGATTGAAAAAACCGTAGGGGAAAAAACAGTACCCCCCACAGAAGAAAAGGGTTTTGAAAGATGCTTCTAACAAAATTAAGTTCATTCCGCAAATGAAATGGGAGATGCTTCACAATGAATTTGAAATTTCTGTCTTAAAAAAATAAAAGGGGGGGGATGGGGGGTGGGGGTTATGACGTCCTTCTAAAAGGGGAATTTTAATTAGGCAAAACTTAAATTTAAAAAACTAAATTTTAAACCCTCGTCTTCTCACAATGGGGAGGATATTAAAGGGCATAACAACAAACACAAAATCAAATTATCTAAATAGAAACAAACTTCAAATGAATTGGATTAAACACGCAAATTTTGACCTTATAGGGTTTTATTAACTGAAAGTTTAAAAAAAAGGCAGAAAAAACAATAACCAGATTAAAATTAAGTTCTGTTATAAAACTTTTACATTAAAACTTTATGACAAAAACCCCCATTGTTCTTGATTTGGACAGACTGGGTTTTGGGGAAAAAAATATTATCCCCGACCTTTACCAAACATTTATCTTTTAATTTTTTATCAATTGTGATTTTTTGCCCAAAACTTAAATGGGAAAAAGCATTCTAAAAGAAAGGGTTTTTTTTGGACAGATGATGACAATATTTAGTTGATCCCAAATAAACTTGATGTTTTAGAACATTTAAAGACGTTGAAGGGAAACCCGACACAATTATTTTAGATACTGTTTCCAAGAAAAACATAGTTAAAAAAAAACACTTTTCGAAACTAGCTTTCAGCGGGAAAACAGCTGGGATAAGTGTGTGGATTTTTTTTCCAGAAAAAACTCAGTTTTAAAAAACTTTAAGGGAAAATTAAAAACTGAGTTCTATTTCCAGAAAAACAAAACTCTTGAAAAATGTTTGCGCGAAAAGGTTTAAAAGCCAAGAAAAAACAAGGAAAAAAAAACTAAAATCTAAAAATTTTTGTAAAAAATATTTAAAAAAGGGAAACCCCCGCACGTATTTTTGTTTTTAATAAAAAGAAAATTTTTTGGGATTGCGTCTTTTTGCCAGGAACATAAAAGCGCTGCGGGGTTTTGTGTGTGTTCTGCCCCCCTGCGTCTCTGTCTCTCTCGTCTCTCCTTCCGTCTGCTGTCTTCTGCCGGGGATTCCTCTCTCTCTCTTTTCCCCACGGAAAAGGCGCTTTTTTGGCCACTTTCCCCAAAAACTCGGTGGGGTGAAAGTGGTTAGAGTCGGCCTTTTCCTGTTCTCTGAAGAGAATGCTTTTAAACAATCCAAGCAAAAAAAAAAAAAAACACCCAAGCACTCACTAGACTGTGAACAAAAAATTTTTAAACAGAGCACAGCAAAGGAATCATTCAGAAAGTGTGAGAGGGACGACGGAGTTAATCTATCACATAAACGGGTTAACGCCAGTCTTTTTCCGAAAAAAATTGCCTTTCTTTTTAATTTTTTTTAAAATGAAATTTCACCGAAGTTTCTCTCCCCGTGGGCGTAATTTTTTGACAATTTTTTTTCGAGGAGAAATTTAAAAGCATTCTGGCATTATACTTCTATCACCTTGACAAGAAAATAAAGATAGCCCGACACAGTGTTTTTAGTAAAATTTCGACACCAAAACCGCACGCTGTGGTAAAACGAAAATAAAGTTCATTTATACGTTTTCGACATTTTCATCGATGCTTTGATTTTGAAGTTTACATTCTGTTTTGTTTTGAAACAAAAGTGAATTGAACATTCATATTTTGGACTGTCCGTCTTTAAAAACCCGGGCGAATTTTTTTTATTGCTGAAATTCACCATGAAAGTCCCAAAAAAAATAAATAATACATGTATGAAAATTTTTTATCGACAAGAGACAAAAATATGATTCATTCGATTATCATTTCTTTTCGGACCAAAAAAGTTTAGGACTGAAAACCCCTTCAAAAAACTGGCTACAATCGACACATGCTAGACCTTTAGCAGATTTTTCAAGATAATAAAAAAAAATTTTATGACATTAGGATAACAACCATCCGAGCTCTAGAAATCGAAAGCATCTTCAAGAAGGATTTTTTTTCCCCCTGTTTAAAACAGTATGATAAAACTGCTCCAATCTTTCTTTGCTACACGGGAAACGCAGAAAAATTCAAAATGTCTTTTTTTTTACTGATTTTAGAAAAAGAATTTTTCACAAAGTGATGGATCTTTTTTTGATAAACTCCCCCCCCCCCTCTCCTCCCTCATCTCTCCCTCTCTCTCTCTGGTTGTGTGTGTAAGTATGTGTGTGTGGTTTTCGTGCATGCGTGTAAAATGAGGGGGTGAGGACACAGAGAGAGAGAGAGAGAGAAAAGGAGAGAGAAGGGAGAAAAAGAGAGTGTGTTGGGTGTGTGTGTGTGTGTGTGTGGTTGTGGTGTGGTGTGTGGAGTGCCGCAGGCATATTTGTGTGTTGTGTGTTGGGGGTGTGTGTTGTGTTGGGGGGGGGTGTGTGGGCACGGCTTGCTTTTGGAGTGTAGGAAATGCTGGTGCGGGGGGGGGGATACGTTGGCACAATTATCAGAA